>PVIJ01000036.1:347407-472117 GCA_004024925.1 Scalopus aquaticus | reverse complement strand
GAGTATGATCCCCTCTAATTCCATCCATGTCGCTGCAAATTGCATGTGTTTATCTTCTTTCCATGCTGAATAGTATTCCATTGTGTATATGTACCACATCTTCTGGATCCAATCATCTATTTTTGGACATCTGGGTTGCTTCCATACCTTTGCTATTGTGAACAGTGCTGCAATGAACATACGGGTGCATGTATCCTTTAGGATTAGTGTTTTTGTATCCTTTGGGTAAATTCCCAAAAGTGGGATTGCTGGGTCGTATGGAAGCTCCATAAAACACCTTTTCTTAACTCCACCCTCAGTCCCAGCATCCTTCCTTCGATGATGATGGCGTTATGGGATTCGTAGTCCTAGGTGTCTTGGATCTCTCTGGCTTGAGGTTGGGGTGGGGTCCTGGGGCACTCCCCTTTCCTGAGGACCACCTCTTACAAAATGGCCAGAAATTTTGCTGAAGTCTTTGGAGAGCACAGCTGTGCCTCCTGCTGAGAGCGGGGGATGGGCGAGGCAGCCACAGCCCTGCCCCATGGAGCAAATGGTCTGTGGGCAGGAGCAAGCACCTTTATCCCTCCCAGGGACTCTCCAGCATCTCTTCCGAGCACTCCCACCTTGCCGGTCTCATAGGGAGACAAAGACCTCATCCCGCTCTAGAAACCAGACCTCACTTTCCCAACTTCTTTGCCTCTGCAGTGCAGACATGTGCTCTGGCTCGGTCAGTTAGATACAACCACCTGGGAACTCCCTTAAACAGGTGATACAAAGAAGCAGAGATGGGCAGGAGCTGACAGAAGTGGCAGCAGCAGCACTGGTTTCAGGAGGAGTGTGTAGTCTTGGGGCCTCTAGGCTGGCTGCATGGTCTGGCTGGCTAGCGTGGAGGTGTCATTTGGTTTGGGATTCAGTCTTCAGTGCAATACTCTCTGGTTCCTGAGTCTGGCTTCCCAGTCAGCCTGAGGAGTCCATGAGTTCTCTGTGGATTGCAACCAAGAACCGTGAGTAATAAATACCCAAAAGTTGTTTGGTGGGATTGGAGAGAAGCGTAGACACATTGGCGTTTGTGAGCAGGGATTCCGTGTGGTGGAAGAGTCTCATTTTTTAATCTGGGATTGGATAAGACCCCCTGTCTAGGTACTAGGTGGGGTAGCCCAGATAGGAAATGCTGTGGGTGAGGGGCAGGAGGACAGTGAGAGGAGAGAGCCTGGATTCCTGGGGGGGGGGGGGTTAGGAGGAGGGAGACAAACTGAAGGAAGTGGGGTACCTGCAGGAGGAGCTAGCCGGGATGGGTCACATGGCTCTGTCTTCCCCAAGTCTTTTTGACTCTTTTCTATATGCCAGGCAGTAAATGGTTAATAAAGCTGTGAGGGATGGGTGTTGTTACCTTCATTTTACATATGAAGAAAGGAGGTTCTAGAGGGAGAAAATAACTTATTTCAGATTAGAATTCAGATCTTGGGTCTAGCTTCTAATTGGTGCTTAAATAAGGAATTAAAGTCAATGCCTCAATCCCTGAGTTTTAGATACCGGCTGTGAGTACTTTAAGTATAAAATACCCCCTGTAAATACTTTGTGAGGCAATCTAGTTAAATAATAGAAGCTGGGAGCCCAGTTTATGCAGTAAATACCAATTCTCCCCTTTTCTTCCCCAACCTGTAAAAAAGCTAGGCTCAAACAAATGAGCAGTAGCTCGCAGGGCTGGTTGTCTACTCCACGCCCTTCTTCCCACTCCCACCGTTCAGCATCCACCGAGTCGGGGTTTGTTCCAAGTGTCTGTTTTTCTCCTTCTGGGTCAGGGTTAGGGCTTTGGTTGTAAATGTGACAATATCTCTCTTCCATGGAACAGATTCAAGTGTGGGATGTGGCTCAATTCTGCCCAAAAGGTAGCGAGAAACAGTCTTCCGAAAGTTTTCTTTCCTCTTAAAGTGGGGCACAAGGATAAGATGTTTTCCTGTGTTGTTTCTGCTGCTGTGAACAGCAGCACTGTTTGTGACAATACAATGTCTGGGGTGGTGGCAGCCATCTTGTGACCATGAGGCGAGCTATCCTAGGATGAGGCAACACACTGAGAATGGTGGAGGGGAAAGGAAAGAGGAAATAACCTGTGTCCTTGAGGATGCTGAGCTGTACGATTAACCTCTCCTAGAGTTACCCTACCTCTGGACTTCTTGTTCTGTGAGATAATCTACTTTCCTTCTTAGCTAAACCAACTGAGTAGCAGTTTTCTGTTTCTGACTATAAGAAATATCTCCAGTCAGGGATCAAAAGGACTTCAACATTCTAATTTGACAAGCTAATAGCTGACAGCGGGGCCAATGGCCATTGGTTAAATGAGGAAAACTTGATTCCTTGACTTGGGGAGGCTCTGGGAATTCCTTTCTCTGCTGTTTCAGGGGGAGGCTGTGGCAGCCTGCACTCTCTCCACTCTGTCCAGGCATGTGGGAGGGCTCCAATCATGGGAGAGGTCCGGTCCTGCCCAGTCGAACTTCTGACTCCCATTTCCTGTGGGTCAGCAGAGGAAAGTAGCTTTATTTACTGAATCAGGATGGAAAACAGATGTCCAAGCACCCCGCTGGGCCCAGACTCGCCCTGGACAGAGGCTTGGCCTGTTCTCAGCCCTGACCCATCCACCCACCCCCTGTTGCTCTCATCACATCCAGATGTGGCTTCTTCCAAACTCTGATCATTTTGATTTGTTGCGGCTAAGTAACCTTTGTGGCTCCCAGCTCCCCAGCTCAGGACTAAACCCTCCAACTCTCCGAGGAGGAGTAACTCTATGAAGCATTTGTAAGGCAGCCAGGAAGTAGGGAGGGGAGGAATGCAGACCCAGACCTATGTGGGATCAACCACAACTTGATCTCCTATTAACTGATCTCAGTCATTGTATCAGTCATGAACGACTGTGTAACAAGACGCCATAAAGTTCAGTGGCCTAAAACAAAAACTGTTTATTTGTTCATGGTTTTAAAATTTGGCCAGGGTTTGGCAAGCCAATTTAGTTATTCTCCACACAGGGCTGTGCTTGGTGAGTAGAGGAGACATGTGGAATATGTACACTGCCCTGTCCCTTGCTTCCCTAGCCTGAGAGAGGGAGTACTCTTTTTTTCTTTCGTTCTTGCCTTACTCATCAGCAAGCTAAAGGTAGTGAGTATTGGTAGAATGATTTTGAAGGCATCTCTGAAAATGGTTCGCTACTCACTTGACCCAGAAAACCCCACAGAATGAGGTTCAGCTCCTGCTCGTTGTAAGAACTCTGCTGACACTGCCTAGGCCATCAAGGCTATGCGTGTCCCAGAAGCCACCAAGTATCAGACAGAGCACGTGCTCCATTCTGTGATTACGTGGTGGAGCTGCCAGGTGGGCCCAGGCCAGTGGGGCTGGGTGCCGGGTCAGCAGCCCAAAGAGAGTGCTGAACTTCTGCTGTACTTGCTTAAAAATACAAAAAGTGATGCTGAACCTGAGGTTTTAGATGTAGATCCTCCGGTCTCTGAGCACATCCGGATGAACCAAGCCCCCAGGAGGCAGTGCAGAACTCACAGAGTTCATGGACAGATTTACTCATGCAAGAGTGACACACCGGGAGGACACTTACTAAGAAATAAAGAACAGACTGTTTCTAAACCAGAAGAAACAAAAACTTATGGCCCAGGAATAAATTCAGCATAAAATAAATGCAAATGAATGTAAAAGCAGAAAAAAAGGAGAGGCAATGTTATAGTGTGGCCTAATAAGTATGAGGCAGAGGAGCGGTCAGAATCTCGGGTTGATCCGTCCCGAGGGACCGGTCCCCAGCCTTGGATCCTGGACAGGAGCCCCCAGTGCTGGGAAATTAATAAAGGCCTTTGTCTGACCGCTCCTCTGCCTCGTGATTATTGGGGCGCAATATAACAGCGAGAAGGCTGAGGGTTGAGTTAGTTTTGTGCAGTATTTTGCACAGTGCTCCCACTGTTGGGGTAAGGTGAATACACATGCATGTGTGAGCTACGAAATATGAATTGCATGATTTTGGTGATTTCACATGAGTTGAATGCGCTTATAGTTGTATTTAAACCTGGCATTGCGTAATATAAAGTTAAACAGTAAAATTCATGCTAGTATTTCAAAATTTTTAATTTTTTCTTCACACAGAATGACATTAAGTAGCAAATAAAGCACCATGGTGACTTGAGAGAGATGATGAAAGGAGTACTTTATAATTCTGTACCTCTAATGACGATTTTTAAAAGATTGATTTATTTATGCATATAAGAACTGGGATGTAGGCCAGAGGTGTGTGTGGTGGGGGGCATTGAGAGGGTTCACCAGAGACAGAGTGGGGAGCAGAACAGGCAGATCGACGGAAATACACTGCTGAGGGGAGCAGCAGGCGAGGCAGGAGAGGTCTGCTGCGCCATGTGGGAAGCTCCCTGGCTGGGGATCAAACTCCTGCTGCAGTGGCTGTGGATAGCTTCATAGTGCTGAGACTTAACACTTTGAGCCACCAGGGAGGCCCTCTAATGATAATTTTTTCTTACTTTTTTGAACAAGGGGACCCAAGCTTGAGCTTGCCTTTTTTTTTTTTTAAACCTGTATTTATGTAGCAGGCTCAGGAGGCCTAGGTCCAAATGACACAGCATCACGTGTGTCACTTTTTATTGGTCAAAGCAAGTCACAAGCTCAGCCCAAGACCAGGGGGTTGTGGGCAGGGAAATGGACTGCAAGTCTTGAATGGTGGAGCAACATTTGCTACAGGGGTGGGAGGGACCTTTGGCGGCCATCCGAGCGGACAGTGCATGCAACCACAGGCCGTAACCTCTCTGATCCCCGCTCAGGCTCCTCATCTGTAAACGGAAAAATTCCATTGTTTCCCAGGGCAGTAGGAGAATAAGGAATATTCAGGTTGTAATTCCTTGAACACAGCCATACTCACTCAGGGTTGGCCTCCCACCTTTTATCTTGCCTTCCCAGCTGCTCGTTCATTCATTCTTGAATCCCATGATCCTGGCACTGCCCTGGGAGCTGGAGATTATAGCAGAGAATAAAGCGACAAATGTCCCTGCCTCATGGAGTTTACATTTTGATAAGACACAGAAAAAAAGGTGAGATAAATCAAAAGATATGTAGTATGCTGGGTGTGGAAGATGCTAAGAAGGAAAACACAGTGGGGTGGGGCGTACAGAGAAGGCTGAGGTTGGGATTGCCATGGTGGTGTGGCCGGAAGGCCTTACTGAGAGGATGTTAGAGAAGACCAGAAGGAGGAGCCATGAAGGGATTTCAAGCAGAGGGAAGAGCCAGAGCAGAGGCTCAGAGTGGGCCACGGGAGGTGGGCCGGGAGGGCCCCAGCGCTGGCGGTGAGAGAGAAGGGAGTGGGGAGTGCGGCTCCCGTGGGCCATTGGGAGGCCTTTGCCATTTGCCGTGTGGAGATGAACCCACTGGGGCTGGTCTGGAGTGGGGGCAGTGGTGACGGGGGGCGGGGGGTGCTGCAGGAAGAGCAAAACGGGGGTGGGAAGGTGAGGGGGAGGGGTGGCCTGGCCAGGGTAGTTGGGTGGAGGTGGGGAAGTGACTGGGTACAGAGTTGGTTTTAGAGACAGAGCAGAAAGTATTTACTTATAAGCTCCCAATAAATCCACTTGGTATGAGGAGCAGGTGCTATCAAACGCTCACTTTCTCGAAGAGCAAACCAAACCTTGGAGAGGCTGAGTTCCTACCTGCTGTGTGCCCCCTTGCGCTCGCTCGGGGGAGTCTCTGCTGGCAGGAAGGCTGTGGGTCATCTGAGGCTGGCTTGCAACGGTGTGTGTAGTCTGCATGTGGATGTGTCCACAAAGTGCCTTTCTGGGACTTATTTGTCACCCCACTGCCATCTGTCTCCCCTCCACCCCATCCCACACTTTACAGACATATCCCTTCCCCGAGGGGCCTGTGTACTTTCGCTGCTCAGGGGGACCAGCCGATGTCTTGGGGGTGTGTGAGTGTAGGTGTGGCCCTGGTCACGCTGGCATGCCTCACACGAGTGTGGCTGTCCCAGTGCCCAGTCTGGTGTTCCTTTGTGTGTGGATAGCTCCGGCTGTGACAGTTTCCTTGAGTGGGGGTGGGAGGCTTAAGGGACTCAGTGTGAGGTGTGTGTGTAGATGTGTGAGTGTATGGATGGAGAGCGCCTCTCTCTCTACCCATTTGGATTTACTCTCCTCCAAAGGGCCCAGGTCAAGTCCATCTCTTCCCTTTTCTAGTTCCTGGCCTCCCATGCGCTGGACTGGCCCTGTCTTAGGTGGGGGGCCGGCTGGTCTGGAGGGGTCGCTCAGAAACTGCAGGGCACAGTGGGCCTGTGTGTCCACCCTGCCCCTGCTCAGCCATCAGCCTAGCTCTCAGGTCAGCTGCCCCACTGTCCTCCTTTTGGGTTGCTTTACTGCGGGCAGGAGCGCTGACCTCAGAAGGGCCTGGTAGGCACACTGGGCAGCCGCCAGCAGGGAGAGGCACTAGGCTCCCTCCTTCCCTGTAGGTGCCAGCTGGCATGCAGCAGGCTAGGTGGCAGCGGGGTGGAACCCCTGCTCTCAGTGAGCTCATGGAGGTGGGCTTGTGGGGGCCCTGGCACAAGTGGCAGACACTTGTTCCTGTTTGAGTGCTGTGGGTCCCAGTGCAGCCTCATCTCTTCCTCCACTCTTTCCACCATGCTTGCCTGGGGCCCAGACCCCCCTCCCTGGGCTGGGGCCCCAGAGCGGTCATGGGGTCCTGATGGGCTTCCTGCTCTGTGCCCTTCTGCCCAAGACACTGGTGCTCTGAGAGCCCTTTGGCCCTAGGTTGCAGGGGGCCCCTTTTCTTCAACCTGTTAGAAATGAGACTCTTGCCTTTAGCAAGGTGAACTGATGCCCGGGAGTGTGGGGCTACTTCAATCCCTCCCCAAGGCCAACCGCCCTTCCCTCCATCATAGCCAGACGTGCTCCTGCCTCAGGGCCTTTGTCCTAGGTGTTTCCTGTCTGGAATGTTCTCTCCCAGGCCCACTCTGGCTCCTCCCTCTCCAACACTTCTCAAGGGGGCTTAACCTGGACCAGCATGTTTCCTACTGTGACCCTGCACACGTGCACTCACGCCCGCACCCCCTCTTGCCTGCCTGGTGCTTTTCACCTCCCAACTCTGCAGTCTCCCCGTTCTTCGAAAGCTCCCATCACCTACTTCCATACCACGGAATTCACTTATTTTGTCTGCAGTATCTCCCCAACAAGAATATTGACCCCCTGAGGGTAGGGTCTTTGCTTTGTTCACTGATGTTTGCCCTGAACCTGGAGCTATTTTAGATGCTCCAGGATCTTTTAGGGTCGTTGCTGGGACAGTTGTGCAGAGAAGGGACAACCTGTAGGGGAGAAATGGCTGCTCCTCTGGGTGTGGGAAGGAGCACTTTGGGGACCTCTGGGCCTGCGCTCAGAGGGGTGGACTCTGTCCCCACCCCCACCCTGGGACACCTGAGGGCCAGCCCTCATGTGCCCTCCTCACCCATGCTGGGCTGCGCACGCACGCTAGCACAGCCTGCGCACGCCGAATCCCTGGCCCCACCTCCCACCCAGCCTTATGCGCACACTGCTGACGTGACTGTGGTTTCGAGTCCCCAGAGGTGCAGATTAGAGTCAGGGCGTTCTGTTCTCTGTGGCAGCAGCAGGTGGGGCTTGGGGTGGGGGCAGGCTACCCTGCAGAAAAGCACACAGAGTCCCCTTCTTTTACACGCACACACATGTACGAGCACGCAGACACGCGGACAGCAGGCTGCCCACAGGCTGGCTGCTCGGAGGCCTCAGGCTCAGGAGCGGAGCACTCGGCTGTACCAGGCCCCGCTGTGGGCTGGCTGGTGGGGACAGGGCCAGAGGAAGTGGCTGTGGACGGTCTTCCTGAGCCTGAGTTTCCACCTTTAGTGCTTTGTAGGGACATACGGCCACCCAGCCTTGTTTGTCAGTTCTTTCCTTTGGGGGAAAACATTGCCCTTTTTTGTCTGCTTATGTCAAAATTACATCCCTTTGGGAGGCTCCTGTATTCGGCCCCTGTGGCCTCAAGCTTGTCCTTTGCTGTGGCCCACACCGCACATACCAACCGGCTGCTGCTGGGGACATGCTGCTCCCTGCACAGAAGCCTGCCATAGCTCCCCAGGCCAACCTCCTCCTCCTCCTGGCACCAACTTCTGCCCCTTCCCTGCTCCAGGAGTTCCCTGGAGCTTTGAGGGGAGGTGGGTGTGGCTCCTGGAGCCAGGCAGGGGTTGAATGCCAGCCCTGCATGACCTTAGATAGGTCATTTAACCTCTCTGTGCCCCAGTTTCCTCCCTTGAGCGGAGGCTGTGAGAGAAGGTGGTCAGTAAATGTTGGCCATTGTGGTTTCCTACCTTAGACCCAGAATGGGCCAGAGACGTGACCCCAAGCAGACCAGCAGCCGGCTCTGCGCACCTTCCACACTGCTCAGCAGCAGCCAGGGGCCTGGGGGTTGTAGGAGACTAAGAGTACCAGGCCTCTCTGGGGGTCCTAATGAAGCATGGGGTGGGGGCTTGGGGCTCACACATCAGTCTGCAACCGTCTCTGGGACAACAGTTCTCCATCTCCAATGCCCCCCCCGCCCCCCCGCCCAAGGCTGGTGCACCCACCTGCACGCTCCCTCTTCTGCCTGCTCTTCTCAGTCTCCTGTGCCTGCTAGCCTCTCCTGTGCCTGCTAGCTCCTCTCAGTCGCCTCCTGCGGGAAGTATGCTTGTCAAACCTGGTTTGAGCACTGACTTCCTGGAGCCTCAGTTTCCTCAAGGGAAAGGGGGTAAAACTCCTGCATCACAGGATTAAGGTCAAGTGAGGTCACAGATGAGAAGTGCATGGCCTCGGCAGCCGTGGGGCGAGCAACGTCACTGCTGTACCCCGCGCCTGGCAGGCAGCTGCTTACCGTCCTGGAATCCCCAGCAGAATCTAGGTGCCTGGCCCCACTGTGGGCATGAGGGGAGACTTACTGAACCAGGCTGGATTGGAAAGAGTGGTTCTCTCTGGGGGTTCAGAAGGGAGCACAGAGACTGGAGCTTGAAGGTGGATGGTGCTTACCCCAAACAGGCTGAATGAAAGAGGAAGGAAGAGGGGAGCTGAGCACACCCTGGGCCTCACAGGAAGTTGACAGCTGGGCCCTGGTGACAGTTCAAGGGCCCGGACCACAACAGTGCCCTACCCCTCCCTGACCTGCTGATGTTAGTGGGAGTGCATGGCCCTGGCATGGGCCCTCCCAGGGGGTCTGGAGAGGCAGCGTCCCAGCCTGGGTGTGAATCCTTGGCTGTTCTCTGCATAGAGCAGCCTGCTGAGCTTTGTGGCTTCCGGTCACCATTGTTCTCTCCAGGCTCCTTTAAAGAAAGGCAGTAGGTAAACAGCACCTCCTCACCTCTCCCAGGTGGGCCCTAGAAGATATCTACTTAGCACCTACTGTGTGCCTAGTGGTTTCATGGCCACTCCTCATTTAATCTTCTACAATTCCCTGAAGTAGACATTTTACAGATAAAGAAACCAGCTCAGAGGGGCTAAGTAGCCTACCCGAGGTCACACAGCTTGCAGGTATATGACCAAGCCAGGTCTAACCCAGGAGGCCTGTCAGGAAGTTCCTCATGCTTGTGAGTGAATTCATGCTCGGAGGTCCCTGGGAGAGCCAGTGTATCGGGAGGAGAAGGACACTAGGACTGGAAGCCAGCACCCCAGGCAATGCCACAGGCTCCTGGCAGAACCAGCTGGGTTAGTGAACTTTCTTTTGGCATTGAATGCCTAACAGGAGGGGCTCTGCCCGGAAGACTCCTTCCCTTGCTGCCTCCAGGCCTCCACTCAGGGGCCGCTTCCTGGGGAGAAGTCTGTCTGGACAATCCTAGCTGAGGCAGTGCCCTATCCCCTCTTCACCTGGGTTCATTTTCCTTTGTGGCACTTACTGTCACTTTACACTTTTGTGTGACAATTATATTTAATTATGCTGAGCCCCTCCACCCACCTCAGAGAGGTTCTATCTCATTCCCTCGATTGCATAGTACCTGGTATCAACTCAGTGACTGTAGGATGAGTGGATGCATGAATGAAAGGACTCAGGCACTAAAGGAAGACGTTGCAGCGTGTGGGGGAAAGTGTGGGGTGAAGATGACTTAGCAAGGGTAAGCTAACGTAGATGCTTCTGGGTGAAAAGGGGAACAGAAAGTAAGTTAGAAAAGGGAAGGGGCAGGGTCACTGTGGACAGCCATGCGGCCCTGCACAGCCACTGCAAAGGGAAAGGGTCCCCTCTGCGTGCTCAGTTCGCAACTTGAACAACAGCACAAGGCACCCTGGAGAAGGGGACGAACACACCAGCGGGCCCCTCGGCAGGGCCTGAGGGAGCAAGGGGCCGTGAGCAGAGGCAGCGCTACAGGTGCCTGCAGCAGGAGGAACAGGCTGCACCCTCCAGAGGACACCACATGGTCGCGGTTAGCAGTTTGCCATCCGGTGGGGTGGCCTTGTCTCTGCAGGCAGCCGTCCAGCCAGGGGGAGCAGCAGTTGTGTCACTAGCAATCTCTAGTACCTGGAGCACCCAGCGGGACGCGGGTGGGGAAATCACCCCGACACACCCCACAAACACACCAAAGGCTGTAGACAAAGATAATCACAACAGTGGGAGGGAGGCTACTTCCTGAGCCAGCAGCGAGCTCTGGAGGCAGAGGACACAGTGTTCTGTGGCCTCTACACTGAGCGGGGGACGCGCCGAGGAACCGTCCCGGCCCTCTTCCTCCTCCTCGGACCCGCAGTCGGGCACAACAACAATCACCCTGTGATTGTGGGCCTGTCTTTGATGAGTCACCTTGCCCACAGCAGGCCTGGCCGGGCGATGTTATCAGTACCCCGCTTACTTAATTCCTCACTGACATCACCACCGCCTCCATCTTCTCCTTCTCAGCACTGCGGCCAGCAGCCTGGCATATCCTGGAAGGGAAGGCGGTGGAAGCCTCTTGCTAGAAGCTACAGGGCAGGTAAATTGTGACTCTCAGTTACTAGACCCTTGGCTTCAGGGCGCTGGGTCTAATTTCTAGCTTTGTTGCAGTCTTCAGTTTACCTCCCAGGAAATGCTGTCTGGAGTCAGGCGCTGAGAGGGACGTACCCACTCTGGGCCTCTATTATTCCGGCATCTTCTTGTTCAAATGTGGATCAAGCCGTTAGCCCTTCCCCTGTGCCCAGCTGTGTTCTCGGTGAATAGTCCCTAAGGCAGCTTTCTTCTGGCTCCGGTCTTTGCTCCTAAGTTGGGTCTGGTGCAGGCCTAACTGCCTAAGAGCCTCTTTGAGGGGGCCTCTGGATCCCCATGCACTCACTGCTGGCCTCTGCCCACCTCTCTGTCCAGCCACTCTGCCCTTGGGACCAGCTCCTTCAGAGCCCCCATTGCCTTCCTCGAGGCCTGTGTCCCTGGGCAGCCTCCTGGGAGCTTAAGCGAGGCCTTCTCCTCTGTAACCTCGCATCCCCTATGGCCTCCCCTCACTTGTCACCCTTCTTGGTGCCATTGGGTGGTCACTGAGCAACACGGAGAAGGAGCCGGGGGTCGGTAGAGCTGCGACAGGGTGCCCAGGGACACGTACTGTTCCTCTCAGCCTCGCACTGGTCTCTTCCCCCGTGGCCAGTCAGGCTGAGGTTCATTTCCTCTCCCCACACTGTCCTCTTTTGCCCCTCTAGCCCTGTAGCCCCCCTGCACTGAGGCTGAGAGGCTGCAAGGCCAAGGGGACTGGACCTCAGTCTGCCATGGGAAGCTGCCCAGGCCTGGCATGCGAGGGAAGCTGTGAGGGGAAGTGGGTGGGGCTGGACAGGGGGAAGAGCCAACCCTTTGAACTGTCCAAACAGCATCCTCTGTGGCCCCAGGAGAGAGCTCCATAAATGTTGCTGCCTGAGGTCAGGGAAGGAGGAGGGAGAGATTTCTCAATACCAGTCACTTTTACTCTAGTTAGTTGACCAAAATGAATTATTCTTAGAAGGAAAGAGAAAAAAAAAAACAAACAGAAAACCCAAAACCCCACCACTGAGGTCACTGCTATTCCCCCAGCAGCTAATGAGCAGATAGATCTGAGGTCGCATAGTATACCTGGGCCAGGCCCACCCTCCAGCATCAGATTTCTGTCTCACCACCCCAATGCTGTCTGCACCCCAATGCTGTCTGTACCCCAATGCTGGCAGCTGCCTTGGCCTCCTGGAACACGGCACACTGCTGTTCCAAGTAAGGGGGGAGAGGGCCCTAGAGAGAGAGGCCTGGAGGAGCAGACCTGGTCTCGGGCCCAGCTCTACCTCCTGCATCCCCCCATCCCACTGGACCTCTGTTTCCCCACCTGTTAAAGGGGAGTGGGCATCGAGGAGCCAGTGAGGTAATAAATGTGACAGCACTTGGCAGTGTTCACGGCCAGCCAAGGGGCTGGGGCCTGCAGAGAAGGGAAAGGGGAGTTAGGGAGGGTTTCAGAGAAGAGACCACTCCTTGGTGATTTAAGAACACTAAGTCAGCTGACTACACCTGCTCAAGTATCTTTAGGTTCCCTTCGAGTCCTAAGTTGAGCTCTCCTTAATGTTTCCAGGAGACGCACATGTTGGGAATGACGGGCACCGCTGCGGAGCTCAGCCGTGGTCTGCTCAGACCCCGGGATCCTTTTTCAAGCTTTAGAGTACAACCCGGACAGGGCCGAGGGGGTGTGCTGCTAGTGTGCCTCCCTCCTTGGCTGCAAACTGAGCTCAGATTCTAGTCAACCCCGCTGCTGTTCCTCTGTGGAAGAGTGTTGCCTGGCTTTGGTTGCAGTTTAAGTCTAGACTTTCACTTACGTAGCCTGCATACACGTTAGGCTCACGTCCCCCAGGCTGAGTTGTCACTTTTCTCCCAGCAGCCCCTTCCTCCATTTGGACACTAGATCTTTGTTCATGGTAAGACAACCCAGCACCCAGGCTGGAGGCTGAGTCACCCTTGGTCGGCGCCTCCAGCCCACCGCATCTGATTAGCCATGTCATCTGGTGGATTCTAACACTTCGGTATCTTGAGTCTTCATCTCTTTCCCATCCGCTTTCCCCATGCCCCCCATTTCTGAAATAGTTTAGATTCTCATCCTTTTCCTGGTCAGTGGAACCACTGAAACCTCCGGACCCATCCTCCACAGCAACTTCCCCTCCTGTGGCTCTGCCTGCCTCTCCTGCCAACGCTGCAGGACACGGACAGACCACACGTCTGCTGGAAGCAGCTGGGCACTGCTTCCTAAATTTGCTCAGACTGTGGGGAATGCCCTTCCCCTCCTGGTCAGCCTGGACAGCACCTGCCTCCTCCAGGAGGCTCCCTCCTTCCTGGGTGCTCTGCTCTGTCCATTCCACACTGAGCATGCACCCACCGTGGTGACCACCCACCTCTAAGTCTTGACCACAGATGGGGCCATTATCTTCTCTCCGCTGGACCCTGACCCCAGACCCTGTCCACCTAGACCCTGGGCAAGTGCCAGGCAGTGTCTGGTGTCAGTTTTGCCTCTTTCCCACGCGGACCCAGACAAGCTGCTTTATCTCTTTGAGCCTTCCTTTACCCATTTGTCAAATGGGAAAATAACACTCCCTGCTTCTCAGGACAGGTAGTTAAGCATTTCAAGTACTTAGCACCCTCCACCAGACAGACCAGGGCCTGGGTAAGGCTGCCTCGTCCTCTTGTGCCAGCCCTTCCTCCCAGGACACGGTGCTGTGTCAGACTCTCCTCCGCATGGGTTCAGTGTGGACTGCCACGCTCCTGTCCCTATTGCAAATGCAGTGTTTGCGCAACAAGGTCTCAAAATCTGCCCCCAACCGCACTTGAGCAAGTCAGCACACTAGTAAACCCGGGTCTTCTGGCTCCAAAGTCACAACTTTATCTGTTCTGCCCTGATGCTGCCTTTTCTGCATCTATATGACTATTTCCTCATCTGCAAAATGGTCATGTAATTCGTTCCTCAACCATGGGAAGGGGATCATGGGGTTAGCTGGGAAGTGGCAAGGAGGCAGAGACCCAGCTGAGCACAGACAAGCCTGACTTAGGTGGAAGATACAAGGGGAGGAGCAGGAGGCTTCCTGACCAGGTCAGCCTCCTCCATTTCAAAGCCCTGTGCCTGAGTCCACAGCGCCCCCTGCTGGCCAGTCCACCCAGAAGCTCCCTGTGGGCAGCGCCAGCCCCACCTTTGCCTTTCCCTGCAGCAATGGATGCAAAGGTGTCGCCCTGGCCCTCAGGGAGCAGGGTCTAAGGGTGGCTGTGCACCCATGGTGGGAAGGGAGCTACCTAGGTCAAGGAACTTATCTTCTCCCATAAATCAGCTGAAATCATTCCTGGGCAGAAAGGTCAAGAGCCTGGCAGGAAGCCAGGGTGGTATATTCCAAGCCCTGCAGCTACGTCTTGATTAACACTTGATTAACCAAGCCCTTGCAGCTACAACTACCTCACACTCTCCCCCAACGCACATGTACTGTGGGACCAGGCAGTAGGTGAAGGCTGACCCTGGAAAATCAGGGCAAGGGTCTGGTCAGGTCCCTTGCTTGGCCCTCGGGCTGGGGCCCCTCATCAGCACCCCTCCGCCACCCAGTGGTGGTCCCCCCAGCCTTCCAGAACCCTGGCCTACCTGCCTTCTCATCAAACCTATTCTCCACATGGCCAGGAGCTTCATTGCCTCACTCTTCCTTAGCCTTGTTTGTTATATGCTGGAAATTCAGAGATAAACAAGCCCCTAGCTGGCTCTCTAGGATCTCTGCTATCCCCCTATTTCTTCATTTACCCCCAACATCTTTCCTGCTCTGCTCCCTAGGACCAGCTCTGAAGGAAAGCTGTCAGAACAAACCCCAGATTCAACTCCAGCCAGCTGTCCCTACCTCCTGCCCCCTCCCTGGCAAGTGTCCTCCTCCCCGCATCCCTGTTCTGGGCTCCGCTTACTCTTCCTGCAAACTTCATCCTTCCTGGACTGAGGATGAAGACCCAAATCACCTTTCTTATCCACCAGGAAACTTTTCCGCTTGAATCTCAGCCGCAGTGATCTTCCCGCTTTCAGCCTTTTGCAGGATCTCCTGGCACACACCGCTCTGTCCTGGGTATGTCCCTTGTCCTATCTGCCCCACAGAAGCTCCAGGCTTCGGGAGGGGACACCTAGATCTTCTCCCTCCCAGGGCCATCGGTGAGACACCAGGGTGTCCAGCAATGCTTCCCTGAGTCCACCAGTCACTCTCAGATGGTTGTGATTTTGTCTCAGGGGACACTTGGCAAAGTCTGGAGATTACTTTGGTTGTCACAACTGGAAGTGGTGCTGCTGCATCCAGTGGACAGATACCAGGGATGCTGCTAACTGTCCCTATAATGCACACATATATGATGCACACACACATATATATATGATGCCCCCCCCCTCCAAAGAATCATCCAGTCTAAGATGTTCTTAGTACTGAGGCTGAGAAACTCTGATTTAAATGCGACCACAGGTTGAGTGTTAACATAGTGAACAAGGAGGCCATAATGGTTCCTACAGAAGCAGAAAAGGGAGCATGTGTCTCAGAGCTCCAACCTTCCCCCCCACGGGTCCCTTAGGCCCCCTGTGCTGCCCACACCCGGGCTGCTCCTGTCTTGTGTAAGTAGAAATGGACCTGAAGAGAGGCAGAGGGACCTGGTCTGCCTAGAGAGTTGAAGTGGGAAGTGGGCTCTGTGTAGGGAAACTTCAGGGAGCAGGTGGTGATTTGGCCTCGGTTTAGTCATCTGTAAAATGGGAATGGGTGTGCCCTTCTGGTCTTAATGGCCAAAGGTCCTGAACTGTGTTTCTGAAATATGCACAAATCATCTCCCCTGTGCTGACGGGCAGGAGCCTTCCCAGAAACTGAGGGTAGAATACCAGCCTCCAGCCCTGTGAATGGATGTGTGTGGGGGGAGTTGTGGCTCCAGTTGCCCTCCCAGGAAACAGCTGGAAGGAATGCTTTGATAGGCTTCATCAAAGCCGCCTCCATGTCCCCTGGGGGTTTACTGGGTGGCGGGGTAGGGGGCATAAAGGGCCCTCAGCTGGGAACAGCTGTTAGGCAGGCCCTGTGCAGAGGTGGAGGGATCAAGGGGTGCCCCCTTTAAGTTAGGGTTAAGAACATCCCAGAGACTGGTCACCCTGAAACAGACCTTTCTAGGCTCCTTAGGGTCCTTCTCTGTGCCCTCCCGTGTAGACCGGGGTGACCGGGGTTCTCAGTGGCCGAGGAGCACAGCTCTTCCTCCTGTGATCAGCTCTTCCCTCGTGAGGAGTCTGGCTCTGATTCTCGGGGTGGGGTCCACAAAGGGCAGGATAAAGCGCCCTCCCAGGCCCCTCAGCCTGTGTAGCAAGGGGATCCTGCGCAAACTCTCCCTTGAGTTCGCAGACCCGTCCCACCAGGGGTGTGTGCACATGTGTGTGCACTGTGTGCTCGTGCACGTGCTCACATGCTGCCCAGAGGCTGAGCTGGAGTGTCCATAGGTATGGCCTTAGGGGGAAGGGAGTATTTTGGAGCTATCGGCCCTGGGGCCAGAGGCGGAAATCTACCTAGAGTTCATGTAATGGCTCTGAGCCTCCATTTCCTCCTGTAAATGGGCACAGTAGTAGCCCTGCCTTACAGGTCGTCGGGAGGACTGGTTGAGGTGACAGGCACAAAGCACTGAGCATAGCTCCTGAGAAATAGCTCGAGCGCAGTAATGCTGGCAATGGTGGCGGTGGTGGTCTTCATTGTCATCATCACCACTTGGGGTAACATCTCTCCAGGTCCAATTTTTAGGTAATCTCTTCCTGTAGCCTGAGTGAAAAACAAAGCCTTTGGGAGCACTTCCAGCTTGAAGAAATACTGCTGGGGGGCCTCCCTGGTGGCCTAGGGGTTAAGTCTCAGCGATCGCTGAGATCATGATATCACCTCTGCAGCCAGAGTTTGATCCCCAGCCAGGGAGCTAACCCACATTTGCCTATAGCACAACAGACCTCTCCAGTCTCACCCACCCTCGCCCTCTGCTGCTCCCCCCAGCAGTGTATTTCAATAGATCCACTTGTTCTGCTCCCCACTCTGTCTCTGGTGAATCCTCTCCACACCCCTCACCTCCTACACCCCAGTTCTTCTATGCATAAATAAATAAATGAATCTTAAAAAAAAAGTACTGTTGGGAGAAACTTTAGCTCCAGAAACACCTGGGAAATTTGGGGTTCAAGATCAGAGCTCAGATGTGGGATGGCTGGGGATGTAGCTGAAATTGGCTGTGTTCCACCACCGTCCCCAAGTGTGTGGATGCAAGTGTGATTTGCATGCAGCTGGGGTGTGTGTGAGTGTGTGGAAATTTGTGCGTGCTCTGGGTAGGGGTGGGGTGTGTACTAAATGGGAACTTCATTCTCCTCTACCCCCATCTGTTCTGCTGCCCCTCCTGTGTATCTGAGAGTCTGTGTGTCTGCCCTTCTGGGTGTATCTGTCTTGCTGCTCCTTCAGTGAAGGTGTCTGTGTGATTCTGAGCGTTTTGGTTTGTGTATGTGTGTGTGTGTGTGTGTTTTGGGTACCTGGTTGTTGGATCCTCCTAGGTTTGATTTGCGGAAGCTATAGCATGAGGGGCCCCAGGGCGAGGGGACTGGGGAGGAGAGGGGGCACAGGCTGCTGCCTAAGGAGGGCTGGGTTTGGAAATGCCCCTTTTGTGGAGCAGGGGTGAAAAATTCTCTTTTCCTAAAATAAATAGTTCTTATTAAAGCAAAGTCAGGAGGTTAGAGTTCCACCTCAGAGCAGTTCTCTCATGTTATAGATGTGGTGGGTGGGTCTGAGACTTAGAGGCTAATGGAGACTGGCCTGAGCCTCTCCAGGCCCATCACCCTTTCTGGGTTCAAACCTCAGGGTTTAAAACATTAGTATGTCCCAAATATTGCCTGAAGCATGCTCACACTAAAAAATGATTCATTCATTGTCTAAGCTTCTTATTTATTTATGTGCTTTTTAAAGATTTTATTGTTTATGCATATAAGAGCTGGGGTGTAGGCGAGAGGTGTGTGAGAGGATTCACCAGAGACAGAGTGGGGAGCAGAACAGGCGGATCCACTGAAATACACTGCTGAGGCGAACAGCAGGCGGGCAAGGCAGGAGAGGTCTGCTTTGCCATATGTGTTAGTGGCGGCTGATAGTTTCATAGTGCTGAGACTTAACCCCTTGGCCACCATGGAGGCCCCTGAGCTTCTAATTTAACTGGGTATCCTGTCTTCTTATTTGCTAACTCGGGCAGTTCTACCTCAAGGCCAGTGTGATGGTGCTGGAGAACTTGGGGTTCCAACCATATTCTACCAAGGAAAGCCACTCTAGGTCACCCCCAAATCATCTTGTCTTGGATTAGTGAGTGATTTTTGGGGCCAACCTTGTACCAGGAGAATGAAGGTGATACGTTCTGAGCCCCACAGCCAAATCCTCTAACCCAGTGACCAGAGTGTGGGATCAAGTTACTGTACAGTATCTGGAAACCAGGCTGGTCGGGGAGAACTCTCCTACCATTATGGCCACTGTTTTTTAAAAGCCAGGAGATTTTGATGAATAAAATACACATTTGGGGCCTCCCTGGTGGCACAGGGGTTAAAGTCTCAGCACTATGAGGCTATTGCCAACCACTGCGACATGAGTTCGATCCCCAGCCAGCTGGGGAGCTGACCCACATGGCGCATCAGACCTCTCCTGTCTCCCCCACTGCTTCCCTCAGCGGTGTATTTCAGTGGATCTGCCTGTTCTGCTGCCCCCTCTGTCTTCAGTGAGTTCTCTCATCCCCTGTACCTCTGGCCTACACCCCAGTTCTTGTATGCACCAAGAAAAAAAAATCTTTAAAATAAAATAAAAATGCACATTTGTTTAAAGGTTAACGTTGACTTGGCTATTAAAGCTTTTTCTCAACAAGAGGATACCAAAAGTGTGATTATAGGGGAAAGGGACACTTTGGGGGTTTTCATACTCGAAAAAGGCTGAGAACTATTAGGATTGGGGATTCTAGAATATGACTTTTCATATTCCATGAACCCAATAAGCATCTGGTAAAACTCAGGGACCCCTTCTCGGAATAGTGTTTTTAGAGACAGAAAATCAAATCCTGTAAGAGGAACCAATGGTACTAAAATACAGGTTTCAAAGTGTTAGCATATGACCAAGGAGTAACCAGGGACCCCAAACAAACTGCACATACTCTAAAAGAGGGTCCTGCCACCTGCTGCATAAGACAAAGGAGCAGACTTTTCATTAGAAAGACCTGTAATAGAATTAGTGTGCACAAAGACATAAAACGGTGACGTGATGGGCAACCTGAGGGTGTGGGTCAGCTTGTAGGTGGACTGTGTCTGCCCATGAGACCCCTGGGAAGACCCCAAGTGTGCTTCCATCCGACTGCCTGAGCTGGCTTGCAGCCCTTGCGCGACGCCCTGCCCCCTGAGGTGCCCTCCACCCCTGCCCCTAGTGTGGAGTGTGTGTCAGGCTGAGCACTGGGCTCTGGGGCCTGGGGAAGGCCCTGAGGCCCAAGGCTCAACTAGGGGATGACGGGCTCACAACAAATGCAGATGTGAAAGTGCAAATGCAACCTGCTAAAAGTATTATCACGGGAACCAGCACATTATAATAAGGACCTTCTGGAGTTCATAAATAATGCCCTCTTGCAGGATGGAGACAGATTGTTAAAGCAGAAGCCTGAGCTAATCCAGAATATCTGCATTCCCAATACTTGGCACTGGGATCATTCAGTAACTTACTGTGGATCAGTGCCTTTTTATTTTTAAATTTCATATTTGCCAATCTTACTGAAATAGAACTGACAGTTAACATTGTCAAAGTTTAGGGGATGTAACAATGATTTTTCCAGTTTTATTGCGCTAAGGTTGAAACAATGATTTGATATATGTATATATTGCAAACATGATGACCGCAATAAGTTTAGTTTCATAAATAATGTTAACTTCACATAGGTACACATTTTGGATTCTTGTGATAAGAACTCTGGAGATTTCTCTTAGCAAGTATCAAAAATACAATATGGTGTGGTCAGCTATAGCTGCCGTGCTGGACGTCACCTCCCTAGGGCTTGTTCATTGTAGAAATGGAAGTTAGTGCCCTTGACTGCCCCCCCCACCCCGCTGCCCCCGCCTCCTCACCTGGGTTAACCACCAGTCTGTTCACTCTTTCTTTTTTTAAAAAATTATTAATTTATGCATATAAAAGCTGGGATGTAGGCCAGAAGTGTGGGGGTGGGGTGGGGTGAGAGGAGTCACCAGAGGCAGAGTGGGGAGCAGAACAGGCAGACCGACTGAAATACACTGCTGAGGGGAGCAGCAGGTGTGACAGGAGAGGTCTTCTGCACCATGTGGGTCAGCTCCCTGGCCTGGATAGAACTGGTGCTCCGTGGCTGCAGACAACTTCACAGTGGTGAGACTTAACCCCTGCACCCCCAGGGAGGCCCTGTTCACTGTTTCTGAGTTCAGGTTTTTAGATTCCACTTATAAGTAAGAGCACACAGAATCTGTTTTCCTCCCACTTATTTCCGAGGCCCTGGTTCTAAGAGGAGTTGGTAACTGGGTTAAGTGTGAGTCCCGGTTCTTTTGGAGCAGGGGGGAAGGATGCAGGAAAGTTCATGGCATGTGTCCAAGCAGAACTGGGTTATGTCGTGCGGAGGGTGGGAGTGTACGGGATAAGATGCAGAAGGAAGGAAACAATGAGGAAGTCTCTGGAAATCTGTGCCTTTAGCCTCCTTTTTTAACTTCCCTTCCTGTCCCTGCATGTCTCCTCCCTCCCAGAACCAGGATCCAATTTCCTCTTTTTTTCAAATGCAATTTTAAAGAGATTTAATTTCTTGGGATTGTTCTCTGTCAAGAACCTGTAGAGGCAAGTTGTTTCTGAAGTTGTAAGAGAAATATCGGTGTCTCAGGAGTCTGAAAATA
The DNA here is from genome assembly GCA_004024925.1 of Scalopus aquaticus. Classification (NCBI taxonomy): domain Eukaryota; kingdom Metazoa; phylum Chordata; class Mammalia; order Eulipotyphla; family Talpidae; genus Scalopus; species Scalopus aquaticus. The sequence continues at coordinate 451,278 of PVIJ01000036.1, read as the reverse complement.
GAAAGTCGTTTGGTATATGAAGCCACTCAGATCTCTGCGACGTCCTGCCTGTGACAGATTCATCTGGGACCACACCTCAGGGCTGGTGTCCCTCCCCGACCCTCCTCAGGGAGACCTCTCAGAAAGAGCCACATGACACCCCTAAATTTGGGGAGAGACAAGAACTTGTGACTATGACAGAGGGCTACAAATGCAGATTCCTGGGCCCTCTTCCAGCTTAATCCCCTACGACTGCTGAGGATTCGGCTGTAGACTCTCCACTGAAGTCCCCCTCCGGGCAATCTCAGTCTGCTGGTGGGTGACCCTGCTCGCTGCGGTTGGTTCCCCGGGACCTCTCTTTGTGTGGTGCTTCAGAGATTAGACTTTGCGAGGGAACTTGAACAAGCTCTTTAGAACTGCCTCTGATATTCTCAATCTCTACCAGCCCAAATTCCTGACCCATGAAACCATGAGAAGGAATAAATCATTGCTGTTGTAAATCATGAAGTTTTGGGAGTAGTTTGTTACAGAGCAGTAGATCACTTGTCATAGCGATGTAGTAAATGTGTGTGGAATGAGCAACTAAGCTGAAGGCCAGCTCAGGCTGATCTCTTACACTGGCACTGGAGAATCACTGAACTTTGATCGTGTTTACTTTCTGGTGTGAATCCTGGGATGGTAATTTCATGTGTCAATTCAGTTGGGCCATGGAGTGCCATTACAGTTGGTCAAACATGACCCTGGGTATTTCTGGAAATATTTTTGAATCTTTTGAAAGATTAAAATTTAAATTGGTGGACAGGCCACACAGCTGCCATCCATAGCGTGGGTAGGCCTCACCCAGTCAACTGAAGGTCTGAATAGAAGAAAAGACTGACCCTCCCCTCAGTAAGCGAGAATTCTCTGCCTGACAGCTTGAACTGGGAGATTGGCTCTGCAGATTTTGGACTTGGCAGCCTCCGTAATTGCATAAGCTGATTTCTTATTCTAATTTCTTTACAGATGTAGATATATCCTATTAGAGGTATAGATATATCTTATTCTGTTTCTCTGGAGAATGCTGAACACTACAGGGTATGGAACTGAGGGGGGGGTGCTGCTGTAACTAATACCTAAAATCATGGAAGTGTTTTTGGAACTGGGTAAGGGGTAGAGGCTGAAGAATTGTAAGGGGCAAACTAGAGAAATCCTAGATTGCCTTGAAATGACTATTAGTAGAAATATGGACATGAAAGGTGATTCTGGTGAGGGTTTAGAAAGAAAGAGGAGCAGAGTGGAGAATATACATATTACTGGGAATAGAATGTTGGGAGAACCAAAAGTAAAGGTAGTTCTGGTGACATCTCAGGTGAAAATGGGAGCATGTTGTTGGAAGCTGGAAGAAAGGTGATCCTCGTTCTAAACTAGCAAAGACCTTGGCTGAAATGTGTCCTAGTGTCTTTAGAAAATAGAATTTGTGAGTGATGGCCTTGGATGGTTGGCAGAGGAGCTTTCTAACTAAATGTTGGAAGTAAAGCACGCCTTCTCCCTGCTGCTTATAGTAAAATGTGAGAGGAGAGAGATACATGGAAGGAACTATTAAGTGAAAGGGAGCCAGAACTTGAAGAGTCATAAAATTCTTGGTTTATCCATATTGCAAAAAAAAGAGAACACATTCTGGAGAAAACACCAAGAATGTGGCTGAATGATCATTTCATAAGAGATTGCTTGCAAATTTAATCAACTATCTCTGGAATAGAGATGGGATTATATCAGCCGAAGCATGGGCATCTGGGACTAAAAGGAATGAAGGAAATAGACGGAAGAGGGCGAGGCTGTGGAACTTCTGGGATCTGTAGGAAAGGCCAAGAAAGCTATTCAGCTGCAAACACGGTGACCCTTCAAATGGAAACAATCCTGACAGTGGTTCAGAGATCACTAGGGCTGCCACTCTCACCGCAGGCAGGGGACCAGGCTGGTTCCTTCTGATTTCAGAGGCCCAGGGCCTAAGCTGCTAGGCCTTCCAGCAGCACTGCCCTGGGGCGGGCCTCCATTCAGAGGGGCAGGGCCATGGCTTTGGGGCAAGGGGGTGATGCTGCAGCCCCAGCCAGTCAGAGAGTAGAACACTGAGCTAAGGAAGAGCCAATCAAATTTGCCCTGCTAGGTTTTGAACTAACTAGGTACCTGTTACCACTTTCTCCTTCAAATTCTCCCTTTGGAATGGCAGACTGTCCTGTGCCCACCCCACCACTGTATTTTGGAAGTACCCAACCTGTCTGTTTCACAGGTTCATAGCTGGAGAGCAAGTTTGCCTCAAGATAAATCTTACTCGGAATCTCATCCAGACCTGATTTAGATGACATTTAGTAAAATTTTGAACTTGAAATTGATGCTGGAATGGGTTGACTTGGGGGGCTGTTGTGTGAGATGAATAGATTTTGCCTCTGAGAAGTATACGAATGTGGATGGCAGAATGTTATGGACTTGTATGGATCTGCACCTCCCAGCCCATATGTTGAAGCCCTAGCCTCCAACGTGACTCTATTTGGAAACAGAGCCCTTAAAGAGGCTATTAAGGTTAAACGGGGTCTTAAGGGGCCCTGATCTAACAGCCCTCGTGTCTATATGAGGAGACAGCAGAGATCTCTCTCCAACCTACTTTATATGTGGAATATAAAGTAACTAAATCAATAGGCAGATAAAGACAAGCTGAAAAACTTACTCTCGATAGCTGACTACAGAACTGAAACACCAAAGCCGGGGGGTTGGGCTGCGGGAGCGGAAAGAACAGGGAGGCACAATGGTTGGGGTGGTGGAGTATGGGGGAGTGGGTGGTAGATGCACTAGGATGGATATCCCAATGTTACTTTAGTTAAAAGTAAATAAAGTAAAAAAAAAATCCATACGAGAGCACGGTGAGGGGCGTACCTGCAAGCGGAGGAGATAGGTCTCACCAGAAATCGACTTGACCAACCTTGGATCTTGGACCTTCGACCTTCAGAACTGTGAGAAAGTAAATCTGTTGTTCAAGCCCCGCAGTCTGTGGTATTCTGTTGTGGCTGCCTGAGCAGAGTGACACAGTTCCCCGCACCGGTGAGGGAGGAGGCGTGTGGACTTGGATTGCAAGCCGAGCTTGCCCAGACCCCACCCATGTGGAAGTTCTATCATGCTCATTACTGGGTTTCAACTGGCTGTAGCTCCTGTCTATAGCTCAAAGCCACGTGAGGGAGAGGGTCATCAAATAGACATAAAGTAGCAAGAATGATGTCTGCTATGGGGGGATGTCACCTATTTAAGGTCAGAGAAATGCTCTTGAAGCTGTGACACCAGCCCTGAGATATGAAGGGTCATTAGTGGTAAAGCAGGTAAAGAGGGCAAGGAAGGGTGTTCTGTGCAAAAGGAACAGCCTGTGCAAAGGATTCTGCCCCAAGGAGGGAGTTGGTGAGCATCCAGGAGATTGGAAGAAGGCTGCCTTGACTAGAATGGAGAGAGAAGGGCCCAGGGCATGGGTTCAAGAAGTTGATCTCACCAGCAGGGCCCTGAGCGAGGCTTTGTCTTAAAGGCAGTAGGAAGCCATTGAGTTATCTTAACCTGGCAATTGCCATGGTCATTTTTGTTCCCAAAAGATGCCCATTCTGCATGAGAGAGTGGGGGTGGGGTGGGGGCAAGGGCTCTGTGGAGGCGCGTGAGGAATCCGGGAGACACATGCAGGGAGCTTGTGCTGGAGAGGTGGCGAAGGGGATGAAGGAAGGGCTGGACTGGAGAGCTAGTTGTTAAAGTAAAACAACTGGGCTTTGGTGCTAAATGGTATATGGGATGTGAGGGTGAGGAAGGACTCAGGATGGTTTCTGAGTTGAGCACCGGGGTGGCGATGGTACCGCTTGGTGAGGGGGAGAAACTGGAGAGGACCAAGTTAAGGATGGGGGTAAACTTTCTAATCGGGTGAATTTGCAGGTTGCCTTTAAACCTCTGCATGCCTCTGTTTCCCTACCTGAAATAAGTGCTAAAAGCAAGTCAGTGGCTTCTGTCTTTCCTCAACGAGGGAGGAGGGGCGGGTGCTACTGGGGAAGCCCAGTGTCTGGAAGGTTGCCCCGGGTCACACACTAGGCTTACAGGGAGGCTTATAGGAAAAGTTTTTCTTTGCCAGCTCACCGGTCCCAAGAGCAGAAGGGATTCATTCCTAAGCTGTTCAGTCATCATGCGAGGCCAAGGGGGGATGGGGAAGAGAGGACTAAGTTCAGGGGGGAAATTCAATTGGAGGAAGGGACTGAGAAGTGCCAGGGTGAGGGCAGGCCCAGGGTCCTTAGAGGGGTACGAAGTGAAACAAGGTCCAAAATGTAGGGCACTGACGAAGTTAGCTTTTTACCCATGTACAATCCAAACGCACTCTCTGATTGTCAGGCAGCCTTGCAAGTGGAGATTGAGACACCCGGGCTCCTCCTATCTTGTCACTCCACCAAGTCCTAGGCCATGGAGTCATCGTTGAAGGGGAAAGAGACGTGCATGAGGCAAAGGAGTTAGAACAGTAGTCCTAATGGGTGCCAAGAAAGAGGAGAAAATGAGTTTGGGGACCAGTTGCACAGGTCAGAGCTACAGCACGTCAGAAATACCACATGGTCAAGAGGCTTAGCCATGTAAAGGGGCAGCGAAATCGGCCTAGGTTCTGCTGGACTTTCCCAGGGATGGAAGAGGACTAGCCACAGGATAAACAAGCTGAAGGAGCCAGGCCTGAGCCCAGTACGCTAATGGTTGTGAGCAAGGGTTGCAACCATCCGGGTGTGCTTGCATGGGCTGTGGAAATAGCCTCTGGTTGGGGCGTCTGTCTTGAGACACAGTCCTGGGGGCAAGCCATGAGGAGTTAGTGAGCAAAGTCTCCTTGTATTACAACTACTGAAACATGTGTGGACCGGCAGAGAGAGGGACATTGTTGTAAACTTTAGTTGGGTGCCCTCAATGAAGGAAAAGCTGCACTGAGAAGGGGCATTTGGCCAAAGACATGAAGATGCTCAACTCTGAGGTTATTTGTAGAAGGACAAAGGCAATAGAAAGTGCAAAGGTCCTGTGGTAGGAGCAGGCCTGCATTGTGTGGGACCCCACTACAGTAATCAGAGGAGATGTTGGTAACAGTGAGTTAGGGGTGAGGGGAGAAGTAGTTAGAGTCTGTATCTACTTTATCGGTATATCCTTCCTTTCCTCACTTCCTTTCTCAGTTTTCTAGAATGGACTATACAGACACATTTCCAACTCTGTGCCTTTAGACTGTAAGCCTCATGTGGACATGACTGGGCCCAATTCCTCTCCTTAGCCTCACACCTGGTGCTGGGAGGGCCTTACACCAGTGCTTAGTGAACGGTGCTGTGGGGAGAACCCACGTCCTCCTGTGCTACCAGATTTCGTGGGGTTGATCCCAGGCCCTGCTCATCAGCCTAGGTGGAGAGCTTTCCTGTGGTCGAGCCTCTGCTGCCCCCATTCTAAGGAGACCTTCTTAGTGTGTCCAATCAAAGCAGATGGAGTATTGGTGTCACGAGCTCTGAGGGAGTCCCAGGAGTGCCTGCTGGGAAGACAACTTCCTGGGTTCTGTTTCCTCCCAGATGTGCCCCTTTGCTGGTTCCCCAGGAAATGACCTGGGGACCAAGGCACCCCAAACCAGCTGGGCCCTGGGCTCAGGTGGAGTTGGGCTCTGCCTGAGTCACTCACTGATGTGGGGGAGCTTGGTGGCAAGGTGTCCTTCGCCCATTGCCCTGCAGCCTTTGTTTGAGTGGGGCCTTTTCCTGGAACACCCCTCGCTCTCTGACTTTTCCAGAAACTCAGGGCAACTGCCATTTATAACCCATTAGAATGCCGTTGTTTGAGAGGGCTTTCAGAGCCCCACAGTCTAGGATTCAAAATGTTGCTGCAGGCTTCCTGCTTTCTCCCTCACCGCTCTGTGAGTGTCATGTGTTTCCTGCTCTCTCATGCCACAAAGCAACTGCCTTTTCACTTTCCCACAGGTCTTAGCTCTCATTCTAGGTGGTGGGGTAGCATGGTGTAGCGGTTTGAAGTGTGTGAACTTTGGAAGGGACAGGTTTGAGGGTACTGTAGCCTCTGCTCTTACTTGCTGTGTTGTCTGCCAAGTCCTCTGAGCCTCAGTTTATTCACCTGTCAAATGAGGACAATCTCTATCTAAGAGCTTGGGTGTCAAGATTAATTGAGGTAGTGGGGCAAACTTCCTGGAGTCATAATAAATGAAAGCTATTCTCACCGTTAACAATAACCCAGAGTGAGGAGACACCCATGGCCCTGGGCACAGACCAATGTGGCCGCCAGCACTGAGACTTGTTCCTACTTCAGCCAGCCTCTCAGACCAGCTCCACTTCAGGCCAGAGCAAAATGAGAAAGCCTGCCTGTTCTGGGCCTTTGAAGGAGGTGGGGTGTAGGCCAGGGTGGGGGGCAGTCCATGAATAGCTGAATCCATGAATGATGTCTCTGCAGCTGCCAGGGACCCGCAGCCTCACCCTCACCCAGCACCAGAGTGTGGCTTGCCAGACCCTTGTCAGCGGTTACAACCTCCAACTGCCTCCCGCTGCCTGAGTTTTATCAAAAGCTCAGTTGAGAGAAATAAAGTTCACGGGGGTTATTTAAAGGCCATGCATTCCATCCATTCCTCCAGATGAGACTTATCCCTGAACCCAGTCGGGCTCTCATGAAGCTGAGTGGTTCTCTGAACACAGTATTTAACCACCACAAAATCTTTATTATGTCCCTCCTTTATGATGGAAAATGGCTAGAGAAGTCCCGCTGTTGCATTTATTTTGGGATGCTGCTGCCGCTGTTATTCGGGTCTCAACCAGTACTCTCTCTGAGACTTAGGAGTTGAATACATTGTAGGCGCTGTTCTGGAAAAACCCACATCTTCAGAGGAATTGGTGGGCTCCTGACTTCTGGGCAATGGGACTCATAAAAGTGACCCCAATTCTTATTTTACTTGGGCTTCCAGGAAACTCAGATTTTGGCCTCAGCTTTAAGAGTCCTAGAAGAACTTTTGGTCTGTTAAGGGAGATCATTTCTCTCTGGAGGCTGATTTCTTATTAATATATCTTGTCAACTGCTATATGACTTTGGTGGGACCAGAGTGGGCATTTCCATCTTGGAAAATGGGAATGGAGAATTGGTCAGTGTGAGAGGGCGAAGAGTGAGGAGATGGTTAAGCATAGTGTGGCTCCTGTTCCTTTCCAGGGCATGGCGGAGGTGGTGAAGGGACGGCTTCAGTGAACCAGAGGGTGTAAAAAGAGGATTTTCCATGAATATGAGAACCACAGCCATTGCTCAATGTAAACTTCTCCTTGAGGGCCTCTCTCCCAACCCCCTCACTACTCTCTGGGTATTTTTGTGAAGTTGTGAAACATGGAAATTTTCAGTGTCTCCTTTTTCTCTTCCTCTTCCTTCCCTGCCCCAGCCACTCCTACCCATCTTTTCCTTTTTCCTCCTTTGCCCCTCTATAGCTACTTCTTTCCCTCACTCCACACCCTGGGGCACAGGGGTGAGAGCTGGGCTGCTCATGGTGACATCCCCCCCCCCCCTTTCTGGGTGAGACAGGCATGCCTCTGGCCTGGGGTGCCCAGCTTTGCTGCTGGAGCGAGCAAAAGAGGGTCAAGGAGTTTAGACTCCTTACTGAAAAAGTAGCAGTAGAGCAACAAGCTTTAAACAAACACCCCAGTGTGTAGGAACCATCGCTACCACATTTCACTTGATTTATTTCAGTGAGCCCGCTGCTTCAGCAGCTCATGGCGCCTTCCCTCGCGGTCCTAGCTGGCCCCTGCCATCCGCCTTCTCCGTCGGTCTAGCGCAGGGCTTCTCAGCTTTCGCCCTGTGCACATTGGGCCCAGACACTTCGCTGTGGGCAATGGGGTGTTTCGGTGGTCTCCCTAGATGCCAGTAGCACACCCCACCCCACCCCATTCCGGTGTGACAACCATAAAGGTCTCCAGATATTGGGGGTGTTCAAAATCACCCCAGGCTGAGAACCACCACCCCTTTTGGCCATTTCTCATTTGAATCTCTCTCCATGACGGGACCCCTCGGACACACTCACTGGGCATCCCCCAGTCTGTGTGTGTTCTTGCAGCTTTCTTAATGCCTGCTCAAACCTCCTGCCCAGTTTTCTCTTGGGGCGGCCATCTTCTGATTTGCGCGGAGTAGGGGGGGTGGCGCCTGTGTGTTGTAGAAATCCAGCCACAGTGGTTGGGACTTACGTTTCCTCCCTTCTGTCACCAGTGCATTGACTCTTCCTTGCCTGTGTGGACACCGGCGCAGAGTGCACAGCTACTGCAGTGGCAGAGCCAGAACCCCAGCCCCGGCCTCCATCCTGGAGCCAGGCTTGACCCTGGCCCCGCAGTCCTCTTCCTTTCCAGCAGGCCTTCACAGGCGGCCAGACTGGCTCAGACACTGAGGCCCCGGGAGGGGAGGAGGGGGCTCGCTCACGGTCACGGCCGGTCCGCAGCGTCACTGGGTCACTTGGCTGTGAGGCCTAGTGTCTCAGGAGGTGGATTTAGCCTTACATTGGTCTAGAAATGGCCGCTTCATTTTTCTTTAATGTTAGACGGGAGTCCTCGGCTTCGGTGGACAGAGGAATCTGAGTGCCGTGCAGGGGGTCTCTTTGCTAGCTCTGCCCGGGGGTGGGTGTGCAGGTCAGACTCAGAATCAGCAGCGTTCTGATCTGGACTTTCTGTCCTGGGCCTCTACGGGCAGCGAGACTCTCTGGGTCCTGGGCCTGCGGAAGAGTGCTTCTTGTCAATCCCAGGGGATGATTAATGAAGGGGAAATGGGGTGAGGGATCACGATTGAGGGGTTTTGTTCCCTAAATGCCTTTCATATCACTCTCTGACCACAGAGTCCTTCCCCTTTCTCTTACTTTTTCTCCTTCACTGCATTCTGCTTTGCTTCAGTTTCTCGTCTCTGTTTTCCTTTTCTCAAGCCACACAAAGCCCTTGGAGGGCCGGAGCTGCCCTGGACCTCCCGCCTTTTGCTGGGACTTCAGTCCTGGGGGCCATCTGCCCTGGAGGTGCGGGGGACCCTGGTTGGGAGCAAGGAGACCAATGAACCAGCTCCTGGAGCCTGTCCTGCACCCCGCACTCTCACGAGGGGTGGGCAGTGAGCTCCATGTGTGGGTGGCAATGCTGATGCGGGGCGTAGCCACTACCCACCCACCCATGACCACCTTGGTTCATCATAGAGCTTGTCTCACTGGCCTCAAGATTCTTCTCAGGAGAGAACGTGGAACCACAGTGTGGTGCTGTGGCTTAGTGCTCCACCTTTAGTTTGTAGAAGCCTTGGCCGTTCTAATAGTTCTAAACCCAGACTGTGCATGACAGTCACCTGGGTAAATTCCCAAGCAGACTGATGATGGGTTCCCACCCTGAGATTCTGATTCGTAAGTCTGGAGGGGGATCTGGGATTGAGAGACTGTAAAATCTCCCCAGGTGATTCTAACATGGGGAGAGCGGCTGTTTCCCTGAGGACTGAGTGTCACAGGGAGAACTCGGGTTCAAGTCTAGACAGCCATCAGCTAGCTGTGCGACCCTTCTCTCTCGTTTCTTGGGGCAGGAGCACCCCAAGGAGAAATCTTCCATTTGGGATTTCACTCTTGGAGGGGGTCTGGAAAATCAGCCAATGCATCCCTTCCTTCTGCCAGCAAGAGAACCCTTGTCTGGAGGGAGTGAGTGGGGTGCCCAGGGTCGCACAGGGCACGGCAGGGTCAGGTGGAAAACAGGCCTGTCCCTGGACTGTCTCCTCCCACTGACTCTGCCTCACTGGCCCCACTGGGTGCTCTTTCCAGGTTAGTTTGGTGGGGAGATTGTGTCTCTGGGAACAAGCGAAGGGAGTGTTCTTGGGGGGTGGGAGAGCCGGGCAGAGGGAAGCAATGACTGGAGCCAGAGGGCGTAGCTCTCAGCCAAACTTTGCAAGAGAACTTTTGCGGAGCTGCTGACTTTTTGCAGCTGTTTTATGGGGCCTGTGGACCAAAAGGGGAAGTTTGGCTGCATTAAGACCAATGTCCACAAAGAGGAATGGTGGGGGTGGGGTGAGCGGGTGGCAGGGTTGAGAGCTAGAGGAGGAAGGTGGGCGATCTGGGAGAGGTGCCACAAGGGGCCTGAGGACAAGGGTCTGATTTGGGCCCACATATTGTCACTTTAGAAGCTCTTGGGGTTGGGGTGGTGAGGGCTGGGGGACAGTGAAGGGGAGGGAAAAAGAAAAGACAGGGGGATGGGGGAGGAAGAATGAGTTCCTAGCCAGGGATCCTGGCCTTTTCTTGGAATGGAAGCAAATGCAGAGTGTGCTGGAAGCATGCTCAGTCCTGCCCCAAAGCCCCAGTGAGTGGTTTCATCTGAAGGGGTGAGGCGAGGAGGGGGAGGTGCTGAGAGGAAGAAGCTTTGTCAAGATGGCCTCCTTGGCAGGAGGATGTTAAAGGAGGAGCTGCCTCCTCCCCCAAGGTGTGCAGAGATTCCTGAGTGTCCCATTCCTGAGGCCAGAAATGCACCCAACTCCTCCCCAGCTGATCTGGAGCCCAGGTCCGGGTTGCAGCAGGAAGGCTGTGCGAGTTTCCTAGCCCAGGGGGGCGGAGACCCGGCAGGGTTCTGAGGGTCTGATTGAAGACCCTCAAGCCTCAGTTTCCCTTTCCTTCTAGCAATGGGAAAGAGTAATTCTATTGTCCTGTAACAAGGCCCTGGCTCCAAGCACCAGGGAGGAAAGTGGAGCCCCCGGCAACCATTCTGGCTGCACTCTCCCTGCCCCAGCAAGCCCCCTGCTCTCTCTGAGAGTCTGGCACCTGAGGGTGCTGCACTCTGCTCCTCCAGACAGAGTGGGGGCAGGGGTGGGAGGACCATGACTTCCCCTGGGAGCTCTCTGACCCCACCAGAAATGTGCTGAGCAAAGCTTCTCTCCTCAAGGGGGCCTCCTCCCAGAGGGCCCTGTGAGGACCCAGAGGCAGAGTCCATCTGCCTAACACTGACCACATCACTTCGGCCACAGCCAGGCTGCTGCCTCTCAGGGACACTTGGCATCGGCAGCCAGAGGGACCCACTCTGAGGATGGGCAGGGGGCAGGCCTGCGCTAGTTCTGCCCCCATGGCCGAGCATCTGGGGTCAGAAGTCCAACTCTCAAAGAGCCTGCTCAGCCCGCCCTGGCAGAGAAGGCAACTCGACTCAACCCAACAAGGCTCCCACTCACTCCCTTATCAACAAGTCTTTATTGAGTGCCAGCTCTTTGCCAACCACTGTGCAGAGTGCCAGGGATGTAGCAGACAGTCCCTGGTAGAGGCGCTTGAGGGCTCATCGTGGATCTGTGTCTACTCAGCCTTTGAGGATGACCATGCGGGCAGTGGTGGGGGGAGGCAAGGGCCTTACCCCTGAAGTCTCACTGGGGGACAGAGTCCCATACATGAAACACTCAGAGAACAAGGCGATGTTTAAATAAGTAGATGACTGACTCTGGTAAGCATGTACTGAAGTGCACACGGCTGGGGCAGGGCGTGTCTCTGTAAGTGCTCTGGGGGACCCTCTGGGACAGCCCTCCTGGCTGAGTTACTCTTCAAGCTTCATAGAAGCATGGAAGGATTGGATTAGGTGGATCTTATTGCTAACCTTGAAAAATATCGTCAGTTCGGATATGAGTGTATAACTAGAAAATTAATATGGACACAACCATCTTTCTTGGTTCCTTCTACCCATCAGCCAGTCCCTCTTATGTTGTTCTTCTTCCCTTTTGCTCAGAGCTGGAGATAAGCAACACAGGCCTTCAAACCAACTTGGGTTCACAAACTGCTGTCATAGATGACTGTGAAGGTTGAGTGTGTGTGTGTGTGTGTGTGTGTGTGTGTGTGTGTGTGTGTGTGTGTGGTATATGGGATAGGGGAAAACAAAAGAGTGGGGTCCCAGCCTGCTGTGTTGGGTGGGTGTTGCCTACTGTTGCTGTTTTGTTAAAATCTCAAACTTCAGAAAAATAATAGGACTATTACAAGTAATGTCTGCCAGCCCTTTTCCTTTTCAATTAGTTATATTTGGTGGACTCATTTGAGAACAAATCAGACATTTTGCCCCTTTATTAGTAAATCTCAGTGTGTATTTCATGGACATTATTTTACCTAGCCTGGTTTCCTTGGTAGCTGAGCCTTCTGCCTCTCATTTCCAGACCCGACTGGATCACTCAATCTTCTTTACTGGGAGACAGCTAGCTTGTTTTTCTGCTGGATGACATGCTAGTAGCCTGGCCACTGAGGTCTGTCTAAGTCCCAGGGTCCTTCTGGGAAAGCGTGTGCTTCATTGGCGATGCCTGAATCAGCTTGCAACTCCACAGCTGATCTGTCCCCATAGAGGCCTGGCCAGGCCTTGGCCGAACTCTCTCTTTTCCTCTACTTTGTGCTTGACTTTTCTGTACATTTTCCCACCCCCAGATATCAATTTTGCAGGCAGATGGTTTTGCTTTCCAGCATCCAGCAAGACCTGTTGGAAAACAGTGAGTTGGGCTGGGCACCCTCTTGGGGCCAGTCTGGGTGCCTCTGAACAGACAGGGGGCTTCCTCCTAGACTCAAGGAGCCGGGTTTTACGAGAGGTCTGGCTCTGAGGCCTGGTCCTGCTCAAGACTGGCAGTCTGAGGCTAAGGGAATATTTTTCAGAGTCAGAGAGACAGAATGTCTCAGCGAGATGGGCTGGGGCGGCAGGGTTGTGGACAGCCCCTGCTTGGTCTGGGAGATGTTCAGGACACTGAGGCTTTCGAAGCCCACGTGGCTGTTCCTGACTGCTCCCAGGTTCAGGGGGAGGATGAATGGGTGCCTGCTTCCTGGAGTTCAGTGGCAAAGCATTGCTGGCCTGGCACCAGGCCTGGAAGGGCACTGGGCTGTGAAGGGGAAGGCAGCCTAGAGGACTGGACCCTGCGTTGTGGGAACACATAGCCAAAGAGCCTTGGCTGGACATCTGAGCACAGTGGCCCTGACACAAAACCAACAGGATCCAGGAGCTCGCATTAAAGGGATCTTCTGCCGGAGCAAGTCAGAGAAAACTCAGTGAACTGACCAGACAGCTCCCTGGAGCCATTTAGGTCGGCCAGTCTCATGCAAGGAGGACCCACAAGAATGCTCAGAGCAATCATGAAATGCCTCGGGGAGACTGAGGCCTCCCTGTTTTGCACACAACCAGCACACCCGTTTCAGCCCTATTCTGTCCCTTTAGCCAAGCTGATTTACTTCCTGGGCCTGTTTCTTCATGTGTGAAATGAGAAAGAAGTGAAGCCCTGAACCTTCATCCTGGGCCAGTGCTGAGTGGCAATGCGATGTAGGTGAGCGCCCCGGTGCTTGGGGGCTGGTGAAATGTTGATGTGGGGGTCTCAGTCCAGACTTTGCAGGCCCATTCCGGGGCATAAGGGCCAGACCTGTGCGGGTATTGTTCCCAACAAGCTCCCAGGTGGTCCTTCGAACAGAAGCCAGGTGACTAAGGGATCTTCCCATCCCTACCCCCTGACTTCATGCAGGCAGGCTCGACTGGACGCCTTTATTCCTTGAGGCATTTTTCCTGGTGTCTGGGAAGGCCTGGTACAGGTGGGGGCACCGTGTCCTCCCCACTGGACCGTCCATCGGCCCCTCCCACCCGGGAGCTGTGCCACGGTCAGGGCCGGCCTGAATGCACCTCCTTCTCCTCCCCCAAGAACCAGCCTCAATGCCCCCCATTACCATTTCCATGGCTCGCCCCTCCAGGGCCCCATGGAAATCACGAGGCTTACTGAGGAGTCCTGCAGACTTCAGAAAAGACCCCGGGCCCCCTGCCCACCCCAGGCTCCCTCGCCGGCCCGCTCTAATCCCGCTCAGAGCGCGGAGACAGAGCTCCCTCTCTCCTCGGCGGCCTGGCCGCTCATTCTCCCACAGAGCTGACGTTTCTCTGCGGCCCAGCTGGCTGCAGTTTTTAGAAATAACAATATCCCTGGGGGGAGGAGCGGCGGGGTGAATGGGCGCCTTTGTCCGGGGCCCTGTGAAGCCCGATTAATTATGCGCTGCGGAGCGCGGGGAGCGCAGCGGCCCGGCCCCCTCGGCGGCTGAAAGGCCCGGGCTTGGGAGCTCGGCCGCCGGCTCCGCGCCGCCGCACAAAGGGCGGCGAATTAGAAAACCGCCAATTACCCCGCATTTTGTATTTGCCCTTGTCTCGCTGACACTGTGGACGGCCCCTCCCCGGGCGGCTGCACTTTGAGGGTTTTCAAGCCCTTTCTTGGTTACCAGGGGCGACTGGGCAGAGGGCTGGGGGCTGCGGGCTTGGGGAGAGCGGGAGGCGCCGAGTGCCCGGTGGGATCCGGAGGACCTGGGGGGCGGTGTGTGGGCACCGCCCCCCCGGGACATGAGCCTCAAAGCTAATGCTCTTACCCAAGTTGGTGCGGGCATGCGCATTCCCGGGCCCCACTCCAGAGGACTCCCTGACGCCATAGGTCTGGGGCGCCAAGGAAGCTGCATTTTCAATAGGCAGCTCAGATGAGTGTTTTTTAAAAAATGAAAGCACGGCCCGTGAAATGCACAGACCTCAGGTATACAGTTCTACACATTTTGACAAATATATATCTGCGCAGCCTACATTCCGAAGAACAATTTCATCACTGGTCCTCTTTCCAGTCTCCACACCCCACCCTCCACCCCCCAGGCAAACTCTGTTCTGATTTCTATCATCTCTGTTAAGCTTCGCCTGCTCTTGGACTTGGTGATAGACAGTATTCACTTTTGTTCTAGACTTCTCTCACTCAGCATGTTTTTGAGATCCGCCCATGTTGTTGGTATCACTAGTTTGTTTCTTTTTATTAAATGGTTTGTTTATCTTTCCACCTGTTGATGGACAGCTGGAGTGTTTCCAGTTTGAGGCTGTTGTGAATAAAGTGGCTATGATCAGTTTGTACAAGTCATTTTTTGTGGACACATGTTTGTATGTCTTTTGGGTAAATATGTAGGAGTGGAATTGCTGGGTCACTGCCAAACTGTTTTCTAAAGTGGGTATACAATTTTGCAGCCCCAGCAGTAATGTATGAGAATTCCAGTTACTATATATCCTTACCAGCATCAGCACTGCTTTCCAAGTGTCCTAGCCAGTTCTGACTGTCTCCTTGGTTGCTAGTCTCTCCACCGTCTCCCTGGGAAGTGGGGTAAGGTGGGTTAAGTCAAGTGGGGGTGGGTGCACAACCAACTAGATGTCCACCTAACAGGATGGTGGACCTTGAAAGCATAGTGCTGACCAAGGAGGGCAAGAAACTGAATGAAACTTACAGCACAATATCATTTATGTAAATTAAAAATAAAAATACATGTACATGGAATAACACTATGTTTTATAGGGACACGTGAACACAAGAATGTGATGTCAAACATTAGTGGGTTGCCTTTAGGGGAGGGGGAACTAAGATAGTGGATGGTGATCAAAACAATAAATAGGTTAAGAGAGAGCTTTTGTGCAGAAGGAGCAGTGTCATGGAGAAAATGACTGATTCTTGCACCTGAGGGCCAAACAAAAACAAAAGTCAAAATCAGCTCATACTTGGAAGTGATACTACCAACTTAAGATGACATTCATATTTTTGTGGGGGGAGAGGGGGAGGGGGAGGGGGCAGGGACTTGGCTGTAGCTGTAATGTTTTACTTCTCCAAAAGGGGTTAGGAATCTGGAACAAAATGACAAGCTATTAATATCTGTTGAACCCTGGGAGAGGCTCTCGTGTTATTTTTTGTACCCTTGCTTTGTATAATAATTAAAACAAATATTTTAAGAGGTCACCAATCAAGACTCTGCAAAATAACTTGTGACTTTTGCCAGGATTTATTTCTGACCCTAGGTTGGCCTCTGATCTAGGGGAATGACTGCTCTGGTCTGTCAATGACACAAGTAACAATCAGGAGAGGAATTTGAAGAAATGACTTTCCACTGATGTTAAAAGGGATCACGGTTAAGCTCTTTGGTGAATGAGAAATGTCACTGCCCATTGCCTATAGAGAGAAACCAAATGGCAGGACAACCACAGGAATCTTTTTTCTCACTGGTTGGATCAGATCAGCTCCTTGGGATTTGTGGGAAGATCATCCATTGGCTATTGATCTTCCTGGGGATGATAAATCCTAGACAGTTGTATGGAACTACCGTAGGCAACTCTTGGGGTACTGTGCTGCTCGCAATTAGGATCTCCCCTTTGTGAGCTACCTTGATGCTCGTGTTAAGGGGCTCAGCATGAATCTATGGTATAGACTCTATAAGATATGGCTCTTCTCACTACCAACTACAGCTGATGTACCAAGCTGGGCCAGGGTTTTTTCTCTCAAGATTCTAGAATTTTTTTTAAAGATTTATATTTATTTATGCATATAAGAACTGGGGGGTAGGCCAGAGGTGTGGGGGTGGTGAGAGGATTCACCAGACAGAGTGGGGAGAAGAACAGGCAGATCTACTGCACTACACTGCTGGGGGGAGCAGCAAGTAAGGCAGGAGAGGTCTGCTGTGCCATGTGGGAAGCTCCCTGGTGGGGGGCGGGGTGTGTGTGGGGGTGGGGGTGGCTTGGAACTGATGCTGCAGTGACTGCTGATAGCTTCATAGTGCTGGGACTTAACCCCTTGCACCACCAGAGACAGAGACTGGGAGGCAGAGACTGGGAGCTGCTGGTATGGGGGGTGCTTTAATAGAAATGTTCTAGAAAGGAGGTTGTTCATTGACTCCAGATGCTTAGGTCCTTGGAACTGCCTGTGGTCTTTCTTGAGGTTCAGTTGTTCAAGCCTTTCTTGAAATTTAATAAATTTATTATTATTATTTGCCAGGGTTGATTTCTATTACTTACTCTATGGAGTAGATTAATAAATATTTTTAATATCTTCTAGCCTTCCCCTGGTGCTGCCCTCTGTACATATGGCATCTTTGTTGAGTTAGAAAAAGGTGCCCCTCTGGGTGGACAAATTAGAAAAAACTGGTCTTTCCTCTAGCTGGACACAGCCCCTGCCCCCAGGGGGAAGTTTTGGCTAATGCAATGTGGGGCTGGGTTTCGGGCCCCACTCCCCTCGTGGACTTGGCCAGGCCCCTTTGGGCAGTGCACAGACTGCATAACCACTCATGGCGGCCCTGCCTGGCCTCTGTTCACTTGTTTCTTTTTCCTTAAGTAAAATTTCCACTTTTTTCCCCCTAGAGGACAGTTTTTCTTCATTTTTCTTAAGTCTCCTTAAGGACTTAGCTCCCTTACATGGGCTTTGGAGGCGGTTAGAGGGCAAGTATCTGCATGTCTAAATTGGGGTGGAAGTGTTGGGCCATTCCTGGCTTCAGGAGGGTGATTCCTGACTCCCCAGCTGTGAGTGGCACAGCACACGCAGTTGAATAATTTCACATCAGCTTGGAAAGAACATCGACATCAAAGAAGCCCGCTTCAGATAGATTAGGGGGTGGCTGTGGCCGCCACTGTCCGGAATGATGAACTTCTCAATGGCCTTGTCCTTGGGCATGCATCAGGCACAGTCGGTGCAGCCGAAGGCTGCATGTGGCCACAGCCCTTCTTGGCTCAACCATTATTCCTTCTTTTCTTGGTCATCTTGGAAGCAAGGACCCGAGACCATTTGTTACTTGGTCAATTGTCCTTTGTATCAAGATGGCATTCAGAAATGGAAGCATTATTCCAGACAAGGTTTACTGGAAACATCGGTCTGTCTTGAAGCCCTATTTAGAACATTAATGCTCATGACAAATACGTGATTTTTAATCTCCGTGCATTGAAGTATGTTGAAAGTCAAGACTTAAAGGGAATTTAGGAAAATTTCATGGCCACCAGTTAAGAGACCTCATCTTTTGATGAATACTATGCGGGCATTAGAAGAAGATTTCCACTAAACTGTCTGGCAGATGTTCTCAAGATGTCGTGGACACCCTTCTCAGTGTCCCCAATGTGAACACACCTAGCGAGAAGGTAAGAGCAAATGCACGGGACTGAGTGGGCAAGGTGGTGGCTCAGGTCATGGTGAGGGTAGCTTGGAAAACGCAATCAAAAAATTCATGATTGTGGGAAAGAAAATGGCCTCTGAATGGAGAAAATGATTTGAGAGGCAGCTGTTTCAGTTCTGATTCATCAATTCATTTTCTAGGCAGGCAGCCCCCTGTAGCTAATACATTTCTGAATGAAAACTGAATATGGGAAAGCAAGTCAGGAACTTTCCCTAGACAGAGGACCTTTACACTCTTGTCTCATGCACCTACAAGCACAGGAGGCAGTGCAGACTAGCAGTTAGGGATGAGTCTGGACTCAGAAGGCTTGGGCTCAGACCTCGGCTCTGTCACTTTGTGGTGGTGTGACGTTGGCAATGTTGCTTACCCTCTTGTGATGGTTTTAAAATGTGTCCACAATCCTTTGACTCTCCTCCCATTAAAAATTGGCAGCTATGTCCCTGCCCTTTGAACCTGGGTGGGGACTTGGGAGCGCCTAGACAAATAAAACGTGGCAAAAGTGATGGCGTGTAATTTTCAATGCTAGGTTAGAAAAAACCAGGCAACTTCTTTTGGTTCCTTTTGGGACATTCATGCTACGAGTCTCAGCTAAAATGAAAGAAAACTGGTCACCCTGCTGAGCTTGCCTTGTAGAGAGACTAAACTCGAAGAGCGAGATGCCTGAGGAGCAAAGCTCTTCAGTCCAAAGCTCTTTGAGTCTCTACCCTATGCCACAGACACACAGAATGAAGTATTTGGGCTGACCTCTGCCTCAGTCAATAATTTTTTGAAAACTAATGAGAGAGATCCTGAGTGGGAACTGTCCGGCTTAGTCCTAGTCAGCGTCCAAAAAAGTCACAAGCAAAAGAAATCACTGTTACTGTTTTAAGGCCATTGTTTTGAGATAGTTTGTTATCATGCCATATGCCATAGCTGATACAGACACTTAGACATGAAGGACTACTGTAACAAAATCTAAGTCTGGGCTTGGGACTGGGAGGTGAACAGAAGTTATAAGGGATTTGAAGATACTGTTAGTGCAGACTGATGACCCTTGAGGAGTTTGTTTGAGGGCTTCAAGGAAACTGAGGCAATGTTATTGGAAACAGGAGGAATTTAGTAGTGGAGGAAAATTTAGCAACATTGTCACTTGAAGTGATGTGGACAAAAGAAAATGTACCTAACAAATTGATGGTTAGGGCTAAGGATATCTTAGCCCAGAATTTTGAAAGTGCCATTTGCATTATTTTAGCTGCATATGATACATGATAAAATGAGTTAAAAAGGAAACTTTAACTTTCAAGTAGAATTTATAGAAAATAAAAAAGTCAGGGATTTGCTGGGCTTGAAAGTAAATCTTTGTTTCTCACTCTCAGTCTCTCCAGATGGCAAAAGAATCTCAAAGTATGAAAAGGCTTCAGGACAAGGGCAAAATTCAGAGACAGAGACTATAAAAACCTTTGTTAAAACCCCCCAAAGTCTAATGCTTTATAAAATCTTTCAGATAGGCAAAGGCTCTCTAAGTATCTCAAGAGCATGCCTCACAGATTCTCCTCATTAAGCAATATGCTTCTAAGACTCTTAAGGGAATTTTCCCTCAATAGCCTCACAAAAAAATCAAGGTAGAGGCTAGTCATTTGATGAGATTTGTGGTAAAGTTTTTGACTAATGGAATCAACCTCAATAGGATCCATAGGAAACCCACAAAGTTTGAATAGAATTATCTTGTCAAAAGCAGCACCAACTTGGACTAAAAGAGACAGAAAAATGAAAAGTCTCCCCAATTTCTTTTTGAGTTTGGGGGACCCAAAATTCTGTGGAACAGAAGCAAGGTGAGAAAGCTACTCATTTGCGAGCATTAGGCATTAGAAAAGGAAGAATGATCCAGAAGCCCAAAGGACAGACCCAACAGCCACAGAGAAATATTTCTAGGCAGTAGGTTTGAGCCCCAATTAAGAAACTGGCAATTTGTATATGAGTGGATTTTAAAATTACTGCGGACCAGTGACTGCTGTGTGCCTTCCTTCTCTCTACCTTTTGCATGGGAGTGTTTGTAGGGGTTATCCTATGCCTGTCCCATCACTGTGTGCTGGGTATATATAGAGCTGATAACTTGTCTCTTTAGTTCACATGCTTTTAGATAAAAAGGAATAGTATTCAGGAGCTATACTTGAGAATTGCTTCTGAGGGTCCACCTGCATATCTGGATTTAGATAACAGAATCCAAGACCTTTAGCATAAACTTAATGACATAATAGATACCTTGGGGATTGTTGGATGGATAGGAGTATGTTTTGCATGTGAGAGGAAAATGAATAATTTATGTCCATGGAATGGATGTTGTGCCAGTGTGGGCCTATGCTTTAAAAAGGCTTGGTGGCTTCCCCTTTTGGACTTTTGGAAGCCCCAACTATTGTTGAAGAAGTCTGGATTCCCTGCTGGAGAAATCCACATGGAGAGGAGACCTGGAAAGGCCACATGAAGGACAGACCCTGAGAGTACTTGAGGAGTGAGGGAATCCCAGCAGTCCTAGGGTCCTGGCTGAGGCCAGACGCCCTGTCTCCCGGGCCAGGGGCCCAGGAAAGAGTCGCATATTGACCCAGCCAGCCCAGATGAGTTGCGGATGACTGCAGTCCCACTTATCATCTGACCGCAGCAGCGTGAGAGAACACCAGTAGATCAGAATTGTCTGGTCAACTCATAAAATCATGAGAGATAATCAGCATTTGTCATCCATTTTATACCACTCTATTTTAGGGTGGTTTGTTCCATAGCAGTAGATGACCAAAAGTAAGGGCCCAGCACAGTGCCTGCCATACAGTGGGTTCTAGAATAATCTCTCAAACCTGCTCCTCTGTGGTACCCTCCCAGCCCACTGTTCACCCCTCTGCCTCTGCCTTCCCCCTATTCTCCATGGACTAGGGGGACTAAAGTAAAATGGGGGCCGTTGGTGGGCTCTTTATTGTCTCAAAATCTGCAATGAGTTTCCTTTACAAGGAAATTCCAGGTGTGGATCTCAAAGGCAATGTTTTCTCACTTTTTGGTGTAAGGGGAGATTTGTAAAGAGGAAAAGGAAGAGAGACTCCATCCTGGGTTTGAATTCCTGCTCCTCCATGTCCTGAACTGTTGGTTTAACCAACTTCTTTATCTGCAAAATGGGCTCAAGATCAAGGCTTCGGTGCAAAATGTCAACATTTATGCCCCGTGCAACACCTGAAGCATGGAGGGGCCAGGAGGGTGCAGCATGGTGAGTCTCATAGATACGACGTGGAGAAAGCACATCAGCTGCAAGAGCCCATGCTATTTGTGATTCCATTTAAATGAAATCCCTGAATGGGTAAAGTCAATGACATTTTGAGAGAAATTTCTAAGAGTGGTTACCCCTAAAGGGGCTGGATATTGACTAAGAAGGGGCTCCAGGGAAACTGAAACTTGTCTGCAGTTTGAAAGGTTCTCTCTCTCTCTCTCTCTCTCTTTCTCTCTTTCCATATGTGTGTGTGTGTTAAAGATTTATTTATTTTAAAGATTGATTGATTGATTTATGCATGTAAGAGCTGAGGTGTAGGCCAGAGGTGCAGGGGGTGAGAGGATTCACCAGAGACAGTGGGGAGCAGAACAGGCGGATCCACTGAAATGCACTGCTGAGGGGGGCAGTTGGGTGAGGCAGGAGAGGACCGCTGTGCCATGTGGGAAGTTCCTGGTCTGGGGATCAAACTCATGCTGCAGTGGCTGGCGATAGCTTTATAGTGCTGAGACTTAGCCCCGTGTACCACCAAGGAGGCCCCACTATCTTAGGCTTTGCCTGTGCTGACTGGCACTGCCGGGACTAGCCTGGGGCTGATTCCAGGATGGGGTGTGCCCTGGGATGTGCTAACTTTCTGCCCCTGAGCGGCTGGACTGTGGGACCCCAGATGTCCTTGGGGCTGATGAGTGGGTAGGGTATTACACCACTCCCACAAAGAGCTTTTGGGGGGCTCTCAGGGGAGCAGGACTTTTGGGGGTTCTGGAGGGTGTTTGGAATAAGTAACAGGAGCACATCTTCGGCACTGTGGGCCTGGTTCCTGGAAGGAGGGAAGAGGGGGCTGGGTGCAGAGACATCCAGACTGGGCTGAAATAAAGAGCTGTTCTGCTCACAGCCTGGCTATTCGAGGACCTGGAGCCATGACGTCCCTCAGAGTTTCCATTCTCTGCGCTGCAGCTGTTGGTTCCTTGTTTCATTCAAAATGCTTTGCAGGAAGCAGCAGGCTCCACATTCCAGGGCTTTTAGTCAGTCATTTTTTTTTTCTCTCAGACTTTGGGACTGGGATTAGGACGTTCTTCAAACCACACTGTCCGGCTGGACTCCCAAGAGGAAGTGGGTGGGTCCCTGCGAGATGAGAACACACGCCCAAATTCAGAGATGGGACGAAAAACGGAACGAGAAAGATCCAGGCCCGCACAAGTAGGCTCCTGGAGAGCCGGCTGGGTCGAGGCTCAGGTGGTGGGGGGGCAGTGACACTTCAGTCTCTGGTGTGTGAGTGTGAATCGTGACGTGTGGTTGGGACAGGACAGAGGTCGTGGTGCCTTTCATCCTGACGGACCCTCATACTCAGCCCCTCGCAGGGTCACTGCCCTTGAACTGAGGACTTTTCGTGCTGCAGGGTGGGAGCAAATGGACCCCACAGATACACGAGCCCAGAGAAAGCACAGCAGACGTCTGTTGAGTGTTGGGTGGGTGTTTGGGGATAAGGCAGGGTACATGACACGCTTTATCCACCCCTCTCAGTGAGGCCTGGGACATATGGCCTGGAACCGATCCATTTGGATTTTAGAAACCTAATAAGGCGGTGAATCAGTTGACTTAGGCTTAACTAAAAGGGAGATTCTCTGATCACTCAGCTTAACCTCATCCCAGGGGCCTTTAAAAGCAGAGCGTTCTCTGGTTGTTGACAGGAAATGGAGGCAGAGATTTGAAGCAGGAGGTCGGATTCCATGTTCCTCTGACAACTTGAAGGTGGAGGGGCCACATGGGAAGGATCCTGGAGGGCCCCAGGCCCTCGCTGGCAAGGAAACAGCACTACAGAGTCTTCTCCAGACTTAGCCAGGTCGCTCATTGACTTTGGCCTTGTAAGACCCTGGTCAGAGAACCCCACGGAGCCCACCCGCACTTCTGACCTACAGGAACGTGAGATAATAACTGGGTGTCATTTTAGGCTGTTCACTTGGTGGTAACTTGTAGACAGCAACAGAGAACACATAGGCTCCCACTGTCTCGTTTTCATCCCAGAAATTTCTGTGGGGCAGCTTCCATTATTCCCCCTTTGCAAATGAGGCAGGTGAGGTGAGGCACTCAGTTTGCACGTGTTTAGATTGGGGCTCAGGTTTGAGTCCGACTGAGGGGCCACAAATGAACCTTGTGCATTTGGCCTTGGTTGAAGGTGCTGTCTTCCAACTCAGGATACAGCCAGGAGCCCTACTTCTCATCCTCCCCCTTTTAACAACCTCCTCAGCAGCTCCAGCCACACTGCTGCAGCCTGCAGGGTGTAAAGCTGTTCCAGTCCTTTATTCCCCGCAGAGGAGCAGGGCTCTGGCTGGAAACAAGAGAAGGCCCGTGACCTCGCCTTCCCCTTCTCAGATGACAAGTGTGTGCTCTGTGAAGACAAGAGACGGGAGGGGGGCCAGGGGTGCAAAGAGTAATAAAGTTCGCTTTTACCCTCCCCTGGTGGGAATGGAGATTTTTCAGTTTTATATTTGCCTCCTTAATAATTTCTTGGGCACATAGTCGGGGGTGGGGGGTGGTCTCCTGGTGGGCCAGGAGTTCTGGATGTTTGCAAGGAAGACGCTTACCTTTCTGCTTTACTGATTCAAAAGCCCTTGAGTGGAGGTGAGACCGTTTCTAAAAATCTCAGCTTCTTTCCAGATGGTATCCAGCCCTCTCCTCCAGCCGTTGGCAGGGAGGGAGAAGAACTTTGGGTCTGACAGACCTGAGATCTCAGCTCTGACACGTATCCCCTGAGGAGAGAGCGGGAGGTGGGCAGCCTCCTGTCTCAGCTTCTCTGGATAGTCCTGAGATGCAGTGAGCCAACAGATAGGCAAGAAGGAAAAGAAGAGCTATTGTGTTTCTTACCTGCCTGCCTTCCCACAACACAAGAGGTAGCTTGGAAATGTTTTTTGGCAGTCAGAAAATAGCTTGTATTCTGATGACCAGCAGCCTGGTCAGTCAGCAGCAAAAGTCTTCCGTCAGCAAAGTTTGCTGTCGAGCTTCACCTTCTCAAAGCCGCTTCCTCTATCTGTATCCCGTTTCCTTCTTTCAGGCCAGGCCTGGCCAGATCCCAGGGCCCGGGGCTGGACACGCTAGGAAGCCTCTGAAAAGGCGATACCTCACCCTGAGACTGCACAGAACCGTGGAATCCTAGGCAAGGGGGCAGACAGGCCAGAGGCAGGGGTGGGAGTGGTGGGAATTTGGGGGCAGGGGAAGAAGGTCTTTCAAGGCCCCTCTAGGTGTCTGTCAGGGAGAGATTATGAGAAGTGCCTGTGCAAGTACCCCCCTGTTTGATTTCTCTCAACTGTGTGCTTGGATGTCTGGAGATTTGATCTAAATCCTCTTAAATGCAGCTTTTGCTGTCAAGGAATCCCTGCAGGAAAAATCTCAATTTAAGCATTTCAAAATTTCCAAGGTGAGGGCTGAGTAGAATAGGTGCTGAAGACAGAGTTAGGAGTTGTCATGTGTTTATGGGGTGAGAGGCAAGAGGCGCTTCAGGGTCTGGGCCCCAGACTGTTAGTCATCCGGCGGAAGAGGAAGGGATGGAGGAGCCAGTGGCTGCATTTTCTTTTCCTTGTAGCGGGGAAGGAGGGTATTTCAGGGGTCCCACTAGTCTCCAGGGCTTGGGAGCAAAGCTGCTTCCTCACAGGGCTGCCTTCTCGGGTTGGGCCTGAAGGAGATACTAGCTGGACATCAGTGAAGTGGCTGGGAGTAGTGGGGGGCACTGCTTGGAGGAGGTTGAGGCTGGGGCCAGGCAGTGCCCTCAGCTGCCTCCACCCTCCTCCCCCAGGCTGTTTGCTCAAAGCTGAGCCAAGCATAAAACAGACAACCTCTCTCTGCTTCTCTGTTCCCACCCCCATCCTGGCGGAGTCTGGTTTTCATCACCCATTAATCACTGAAGCTTCCCACAGCCTGTGTCTGTCTGTCCACACTCACCAGTCCTCTGGGCCCTGGGGGGATGGATAGACAGATAGGCAGATGGTCTCTGACTTGGGGGAAATTTAGGGTCACACTGGGGCTGTTCCCTACTCCAAGGAGAGGGACATGCTTCCTGAGCTGGGCAGGTCCCCTGCACCCCCAGCCTGGCCTGAAGCTGCCAGCCCAGTCCACCTCGCTTGGCAGCAGGCAACAGGGGCCATTAGCTGTCCTGTTCACCAGGAAGGAAATGGGTTGGAGGGCTGAGGAATTCTAATTAAGCTTCTCCAGCTGGCAGGCCGGCTGGCGGGTGAGAGCTGGCACCTCCAACCCCGCTAAAGTTGGTGCCAGCCCCATTCGGCCTGGCCCTCTTAGTGCCCACCTGCTGCTGTGGGAACCCCAGCTTTGGGCTGCCTTGCAATCTCCATGAAGATTCTGGGTTGCCAGGTTCTTGGTTCCTGCTGGCCCACCCTGGCTTTCCTCGTGCTGCTCTTCCCTTGTCCCCAGGCTCTCTTCCCTGCAGGAGACGGGCCCTCCAGGGCTTTGCCTCTTCAGGCGCCCCCCTATTCAGCCTGTCATTACCCTCTCTCCCCCAACTCTGGAGACCCGCCTAGGTTCTGACCTGGTTTTACTCTAACCTACTGTGGGGCAGCCTCTCTGGGCTTCACTTTCCTTCACTATAACAGTACGGTCATAGTGTCAGGCCAAAGAAAGTTCCTGTCAGTGTTGAGAAGCCCGTAGGGCCCCCAGCTGCCTCGATCTGCCCACCCACTTGGGGTCTGGTTTGAGGCTTGGAGGGCAGCACAGAATAAGAATGGGAGAGATAGTGGCAAGTGGCAGGCAAACGTGGGCTCCCCCGAGGTGGTCAAAGCAGAAGGCTGGGGCAGTTCTGAAAACCTGCAAACAACACCACATGCGATCTTTCTTCTTTCTTCCAGAAAGCAGGTTTTTAGAATGCTTCCTTGTCCAGCTCTGTGTTCCCCAGAACCCAAAGATCCCCAGCTCTGACTACACCCCTAACCCTTCTCCAAGGCAGACATCTCTTGTTTCCACACATCCATTGGCCAGAGGATCAAAGGCTGACATTGCTTCCCAGATGGCTTCCAGTGGTGCAGGGACTCTGAAGGGGCTGAGTTCCACCATTGCCATGCAAGATCTGTGACAGACACGAGCCCCTCAGAGGCAGAGCCCGCCAGAACCAGGGCTCTGAAGCCATTGGACTCTTTCCTGCAAATCCAGGAGGCACATCTGCATGGCATTGTACAATGATTTGCATTCATTTGCATCCAAGTTCGCATCCACCCCACCCCATTCTGTTCCTTTTTCCACCTCTGGTAAGACTAAATATTTAAAAAGCACCTCCAAGAATGTAGTATCTAAGTCCCCCCACTCAATTCCATCCATTTCAAGCGTGCTTTGAGGAGGTGAGTTTGCCCCAGCCTGTATCTGGGCTTTCAAGGAAATGGAGGATGGGGAAAATCAAGTTCTTCTTGGGGTTCTCATAGCTTAGCTGGGGGAAATAATTTATGGATGGGACCCAGGGAAAAGTAGATGCAGATGGTGGGGGTGCCTGAGCATAGATAGGAGGTCAGAGAGGGTGGACAGTGAACTCCGGGGTCCCCAGCGCAGGACTTTGCACAAGCTGGCCTCGGTACCGGAGAGGCAGCTGTGCCCATCAGAGGGCTGGGTTTTCTTACTCAGCCTTGGATCCCAAGGCTCTCTTTGGAGCCGGCCCTACAAATGGCTGCCTTGCATTGTACCATGGACCTGCTCTTGGCCTGGGCCCAGAGCCAAAGGCTCTTCAGCCTTTGAGAGCTGAGTGGGCCGGAGTCATTCTCTCACCCACAGTCCCATCCCCATCTGATGAAGGGGGTCAAGAACTGAGGTACGGGGTGGGGATGGAGAGTAACATGCTCCAGAGATCATCAGGCTGAGGAGAAGCTGGGACATGACCCGGTGGCCTAGCTGTGTCCTTGATCACCATACTCTGGAGCTTCCCACAAAAGGAGGAGCTGGGTTAGGAGTGCCAGGCCCTCGAATCCGACTGCCTGGGTTCATCCTGGCTCCCCGACTGACCGCTGCATGACTCCAGGGAAGCTACTCAGTTTCTCAACTGAGGTTTCTCCTCTGTGGTGTGAGCATAATAGCATCTACCTGTAGGCCCCTGACTCACTTTGCCCGGTGCCAGGGATCTTTGTAAATGTGTAATGCGTGTCTGCCGGTGGGTGGGGAGTGAGGGAGGAGGAATGGGCATGGCCCGCGGCAAGCTCTGCGAGGACATTGCCCTGACTGTCCAGGGAGAGACAAGATGGGCTGGAGGAAAGGAGCCCCGGTGCTGGGCCACTGGCTGGATGGCAGAGGCCAACGTCCAGAACTGCCCAAGGTTTGACAGTTTCTCTTCTCTGAACTCACATGTCACTCATTCAGATGACGGGGCTCGGGGGTCCGAGTGGGAATGCCATGCTTTTCAACTCCCAGGCCCTCAAAATGCTTCCATGTTCAGCCTTCGAGGCCCACAGTATGATGAGATTTTGATTTGCCCATGATGGTGTTTAAAAGCAATGACTTACAATTAAGTTTTGCCTTATTTGTGTTCCTTAAAAAATGCCCAAGACGGATAAGGGCACAAAATGGAAGAGGGGAGAATACAGGGGACCATGGAGATGGATCACGGGTGAATTGGTGGTGGGTTGCCCAAGGGGAATACAAAATGTAAAAGACATAAATAACAATTTAAAAAAAATGACCAAGACGGATGAGAACTTACTCTTTCTATTTGGAAGAGTATTATGAAAAGATAATCAGGACCCATTGTCAGGGTATGAAGTCTGGGGTGTCTGAGGAAGAGGCACAGGGGGTGCTGGACACAGGTAAGAGAGCAGGGACTGGGATGTGTGAAGATAAAACCAGAGGAGCCCATTAGGGGAAAACAGAGGCCAACACGCTTAGACACAACTTCCTGCCCATTCACAGGCCCACGTCATTAGACCCAGATGGGGCAAGGTTAGCATGCAGGTTTCTAGAATGCTCTTTCCTATGAGAGATTGTTCAGGAGTTTACTTTAGAATAAGACAAGGCAGAGTGAATGAGCTCTCATCTTTATACCTTTCATTTAAGCACATTTGGCAGATTGGTTTAACCTATTAATTGGGGCTAAAGGAGAGACTTGAGGGTTAGTCTCTTCTTTGTCCCAAAACTTTGGGTAGGGAAGGAAAAATGATGGGGGAGACGGAGGGTTTACAACTGAGATAGATGCTATCTTGGGTCCCAAGCTCAATGTAATAGTGCTGAGCAGGAACCCACTGAGATCAGCTTGCAGTCATCCATTTTGGGGGGTGTCAATACTTACCTTCCCACCAGCCTGGCCTGTGGCCAACTCTTTCTCCCAGGGAGACATTCATAGGTCTTGGATGGCCTGAGTCATAGCCATGGGTTGCAGGTGAAAGAGAAAGAGCCTGGGGGTTGGCATTGCCCAAGACCCTGTGCCAGGAAGTGCTTGTGTGCCAGCCGTGAGTGAATGGAGACAGCCCCCAGAAAACATTCCTGGAAAAGTTTGCCCTGTGTAACCACCAGACCTGCGCATTTGGTCTCAGGTTGGCAAGGCTGGTGGGTGACTTTGAGCACTAGTGAGGCCTTGGCAGGTCAAGGGAAGGGCTGCTTTGGCCTCCTGGGACTGGCAATGAACATCTCTACTGGAAGGTTCTAGATAGTACATTCTTAACTAAAACAGGGTGTGGTTCATGGTGTGAAGACTTCAGGGTGTGAAATTAGGAATTCTTTGACTTAGCTGTTCTCCAAGAAGGGAAAGAGGCTGGGTGTGCATGCACACATGCGTGTGTGTCTGAGTAATGTGCGCGTGCATCTGTTCTCCAGTCACTCATTCTGCAAATATTTACTATTGCCTATTATGAGCTACCAGGGATTCTGCAGGGAATAAAAGAGACAAAGTCTTGCCTTCAAAGGAGTTTATTAGACCTAGAACCTCCACGTGATGTGTGTGTACCTGAAGGTATGCATGTATCTGCTGGAGCACGTGGCTGCCTGTGTGTGTGTGTGCATTTCTGAGCATATGTGTTTGAGCATGTGTATATAAAGGAAAGAGAATTACTCATCCACCCAGAAGACTGTTCAAGAAAGACCTCTCTCAGAGCAGTTACATTTTCATAAATAAAAATAATCAGATAATGAGTTCATTTCCGATCTCAAGTTCGATGCCAACATTCCAGTGAAACAAGACCCGCTCGTGGGCTGGCCGCTCTCTGTGTGGCTTGGATTAGCTGGGGAACAGCGCAGGGGTGAGCCCTGCCACTTGCAGGCTGCAGAGGGTGGGAGAAGAGGGGGTGACCTACAACCAAAGGAGCAGCTGCATGTGGCCGGAGCTGAGAGCCCTTCACCCTTATGTGGGGAATCAGCAGCCCCCCAACAGCATGTGCAAGGCCAGACCTTCCTCCATTCATTTATTTGGGAGGAGAGAAGGCAGTAATTGGAGATGGTCCCAGAAGTGGTGGCCTGCCAGACTGCCATGAATCTTTGAAGGTACCCAGGCTCCAGCTCAGTGCTGTCTGTGGGGAAAGCAGACTGTAGGTTACACAAAGGGGCTGTATTTGGAGGCTGAGGGAGAGGCCCTCAGGCACAGTCCACTGCTCCTGCTGAGACCTGGATTCACACTGGGGAGCGGAGCGAAGGCAATACCTTTACTTGGCATTCAAGGCCTTGCACAATTCCTGCCCCTGACCAATCTTACCACCTCAGGTCTCCTGGAACCCTCCTCCTACCACTACCACTATGCTCTGCGAGTCAATACTGTCCTCCTATTTCTGCCCTTTCTAGCCCTATCAAAGACTATTTCCTCTCAGAAAGTTCTCCCAACTTTGCATGTCCAAATGTATGTGTCCCTTAAGATCCAAATGTCTCCCCCTTCATGAAATCTTCCCTAGTTCTGCTGACTGAGAGTCTTCTCAGCCTTCTGTTTCCTATTTTTCATTCTGGACCCTGAGTTCCAGGAAGGAAGGGTTCATGCTGCATACCGCTGGTTTAACTGTGCAAGTTCCACCATCCCTGAAGATGGGCTGTTCCCGAAGGCTCCTGAGCCAGAATCAGCAGCATGCTGTGACCTACCTGGGGGAACCTGCGATAGGTCTGTCCCTGCACTTAATTGACACCTAATTCCAGACAGGAAGACCCTGGCATCAGGGGCTGGGAGAAGGGCTGGGAGAATGGAGCTCCCACATCTTCATACCCAACAAGCCTAACAAGCCAGGCCCAAGGCTGTGTAAAAAGCTCTTCCCATGCTGCCACAGGCCTGAAGCTATGTCCCCAGAGAAGTTGTTGGTCCTCTGATCTCGACAGGAATCCCTCAGAAAGTCTGGTTGGAAGCCAGTCCTGGAGCCTGCACTTTTGGGACTTGAAGCCTTGGTAAGCTCCAGTGCACTAGGCTGGGAGACCTGTGTACATGTTTGTGATGCGGAAGATATAGTGAGGTGGCGTGCATAGCTGTGGGGGGAGGGGAGACACTTCTCAAGGGCGGAGGTTTGAATAAATGGCCAGTGTGATTAGTCTCAAGCCTTGGATGAAATTTCTCCCTTTCTACTGGTGGAAGTGGCTTAGCCACCGCCTGGTGCTGTCTGAGGGGGAACTTAAGCTCCTGAGCTGGTTTACATGCAAAGTGGAAAAAAAGCCAAAAAGAAGAACTCTGCAACTTAAATGTTCTGGGCCTGACTGGGGACGCAGAGCTTGGAAATTTGATCACACTGTAACAGGTCCAGACGTTTCCCACATTTCTGAGGGCCTTCTTGCCAGAAAGTGGGTTTTTTTTGAGTACTCCTTCCCCCTTAGCAGTCCTTCAGTCTGATGGGGCGGAGGTGGGGGTAGGAAGCAAGCATTTTTTAAAAATAATTTTTTTTATTAACTTTGTTTTCCAACCGTATATGAAGAAACAAGCATTTACCATGCCTTAGGTATTCTAGTCTGGTGTCTCTGAACCACCATCATCAGCTACCAGAAGGGAAAAGTGGGGAATTGTTGGTGAAGAGGTAGAAGAAGACCCCAGGACTCTCCCAGAACACACCACTGGGCTGGCAAGGCCTGGTGGCAGATGTTGCTGGGAAAGAAGAAAATTCTCTAGTTTCTCTAGTTCTGAGACTCCTTCCCTGGGTTCAAGCCAACCTCAGGGAGCAGGGGACAAGGATGCCCCATGGGTGAAGGATTAATGCCCTTCCCTTTCTCCATTTTCCACCCCTTTGGCCTTCAGTTGCTTGATTCATGCCCTCTTAACCATTCCCTGGGGCCTAAGATCCTCCCCATCCTCAACCCATGTCCAGAGTCAGGAGTGCTTTGCCATCCACGCCTGTCCTCTCAGAAGCTAGAAGCAGCAGCTGCAGGTTTGAGGTTTGGGCCTGTAACAAGGAAAGAACATGGATATCGCTGAGGAATAAGAGAGGAGACTGAGCTGTGACTTGACCAGAGTTTGGATCTGCTGCTGAACAAGTGGCCATTCCTCAGGAACTCAGTTCTGAGCCACAGGTGTGCCCCCCACCCCCACGGAGGCTGGAGGGGCCCTTCCCCCAGCTTTCCATAAGGAAGACATGACAGCAACCAAAGCTCCTTCCTGGCCTTTATGCCTCCCTCCTGGGCAACTCTCTTTTGAAGATGTGAACCGCTGTGGCTTCACCATGAAGTGCTAGGGGTTCAAGATGCCACAGGGTAAACAACGACTCCCCTTCCCAAGATCAGGCTCACCAAATTATGGGAGGAGAAACTGCCATCTTGTTCATATCAAAACAGCCATGTGTATGTTATGAAGCTGGAAGTGAATTTCACCTTAATTTTAAAGAAACACGTCCAACAAATCTCAAAGTTGGAACCCCATCAAGTCGTGTCCTGAGATGCTCACTCTGTCTCCCTTCAGACAAATAACTCAGCCTCTTTTCCTCATCACTTCCTCTGAGAAGGGGCTAGCAGTAATTCTACACTCCACCAGACGTTTGAGAATGAATGGAAGTCGGGAGTGAGGAAGAGCTGGCGGAAGCAGCATTTTCTTCTCCTGTGCCGGCAGCATTCACGCTGCAGTGCTGATGTCCCAGGAGAAAACCCTCATTTTATGGTTCACTGGGCTTCTCCTGGAGGGGCTGGCTGTGATGACCTCTGTCTCCTGGCCCTGCGCCTGGTCACTAGACCGCTGCAGCCTGGAGGCGTCTGCCTGAGCCCTGTCAATCCTGGTGACAACCCGATGCAGGGCACAGGGCTCTTGGCAGGGGCTGGGCAATCTCCCACACCCATCCCGAACTTCTTCCTCACTCTGGAGAGCTGGAGGGCGAGGGCCTGGGTGAGGGGTGGGGTGTTCTTTCATCCAATGCTACACCTGGGAAGGAGGCTGTGAACTGCCAACCTGCAAGCTGAATCAGGCCTGTTCCTGTGTGAGTGTGAACTACACATACTTTGAAACTTGGAAAGCCTGCCTAAAAGGAGGTAATTTCTTTCTTCTGAGAAGCTCAGGCCTTGCCAGTTTGGCCCTAAAGGCATGAGTGAGCGGCCACTGCCATTTTTACCAAAAACATTGTCAGTTTCCACCAAATCATGCCTCATACCAGGCCCACCTGTCCACTTTTCCCATTCTCCTCACCTGCAGGAAATGTAGCAGAGGGGATGCCCTCTGACTGCACCTCCTGTGAGGAGAGGTGTTCAGTCTCCTGGTCTGACACCTACAGCTCAGAGACTTCTTTACATTTAACAATGGGACTGACCCTCTGGAGTAGCTGGTGAGGGTTGGGTGGCAGGGGGAGATCTTGGGTCCCCTTCCTGCCCCGATGTGGCATCATCAGACCTTTGTGCCGCCCTGTGTACTGGAGGGGCCCAGAGGCTTCAGACATAGGTCCCTAAGGGAGGTACCTTCTGCTGGGCTGCTGGAAAGGAAACCAAATGGCCATACCCCCCAAGCCCCCTGACCCTGGTGACAGAGTCCCCTGCATTGCACGGTGGGTGGTGGTGTCAGTACTAACAGCTCCCTGTGTGGATCTCCCAGAATAGCTTCCCTGAAAGGAGTAGACTGCCATGTCCAGCTGGAACCCCTGCTGTCCAAAGCTGCCAGGTTGTGGGTGACCTCACAGAGGTGGGGTCGGGGCCAAACCAGTCATTCATTCACTCATCACAGAACTGTTGAGTTACTCTGGGTCAGAGAAGGTGTCAGGTACCATCCTACTGCCAGACCTTGGGCCAGTTACAGTCGCTGCACCTCCCCCGCCATCTGTAAAATCAGGCATGACAGGGTCACTCAGAAAGTGTTATGAGAAGTCTGTGAGATGAGACATGCTTTAGCATGGAAGTGGCACAGAGTGGGCACTCAATAAATGTTACCACGCTGCCGGTGCCCTTACTAAGACTGCTCTGGTTCCTGCGTCAACCCTCTTCCTCCCAGCACTCCTCCCCTGCTCTCTAGTCTGGACCCCAAAGTGGGGCTGCAGCCCTGTACTGGCCCGGCCAGGTGCACAGAGGCCTCATTCTGCGGGCGCAAGACCCCTCGCCCGCTCTTGGGGGACCCTGCCCGGTGACCTCGCGACCCCGCGTTTGCGCGGGCAAAGAGGGGCCTTTTGTTCCCGGGCCCAATCGGCCAGGCCAGGCCATGCGGGCTCCCGCCCTAATCCGGCTAATTATCGTCCACATGGCGGTCGGGGGCGCGCTCGCCCACCACTTTCCCACGACTGTGAAGAAAGCCCCTCAGTGCGCGCCGAGAACAGAGGGCGATTCAGCCACACTCGCCCGCCCCTCCACCGCTCCCTTTTGTGTGTGTGTGTCGTCTTCTGCTCTCTTGTGCTCTGTCTCTCCGCCTGCCGGTCTCTGGGGCTGGCTGCCCAACTGTCTCTCTCAGAGTCTTTTCCTCTCTGTTCCCCTCTGTGTGTGTCTCTCTCCCTCTCTGCCTCTTTTCCTGTTTCTCTCCTTCCTCTCTGTCCCGTCTACCCTGAGGCTTTCTGTCTCTGTCTCTCTGTTCCCTCTGTCTCCCCCACAGCCAGGGTTCAACTTGGTCCCTCAGTGTGTGTCCATCTGGGGGTTCAGGCCCTCCTGCTCTCTCCTGCCCAGGGACCCCAGAGTCCTGGCCCCTTCAGTTTGGAGGGAAATTCTGAGGGCAGTGTGATGTCCAGGGAAGGTTTGGGGGCCTCTGACAGCTATGTGTGAGTGCAGCGGGCTGAGTGGACCCAGGAGGCCCAGCTGATGGCGTCCTGGACCAGGCCAGAAGCAGCACTGGCGTTGGGGGCAGCCCCCAGTCCCAACAGGATTGGTTAAGGAGACGGTCCAGGTTCTCCTTGGCTTGGGTCTGGACCTGTCACTTGTGAGTCTGGACCACTGCCCCTCTAGAAAAATCGGGAGTACATGTCCAAGGGGTGCTGGGGCGGGGGACTGTGGAACATAACCTTTTGCTATTTTAAGGCCCCCCAGTTCATTCATTCAGTCAACAAATATTTACTGAGTGCTTCCTCTGTGTCAGAATGTGTTTTAGGCACAAGGTAGAAAGCTAGGAACAAAACAAAAATCTCTGTACTGCTTTCTAGTGGGGGAGGCTGCATGTAAACAGATAAGGGAACAGAGGTGTCAGATGGCAAGAAGGGCTGTGG
This sequence comes from Scalopus aquaticus, assembly GCA_004024925.1. NCBI lineage: Eukaryota > Metazoa > Chordata > Mammalia > Eulipotyphla > Talpidae > Scalopus > Scalopus aquaticus. The sequence continues at coordinate 416,621 of PVIJ01000036.1, read as the reverse complement.
AGAACCTTACAAGGAGGGGTGTCTGGAGCTAGGTGAGAAGGGGAGTCAGGAGGCCTCTGAGTTGGTGACGTCGAAGAAATGAAGTGAAGGCGAGGTGCTTTCCCTAGGGGGTGCTTGGGTTTGCTGGCAAGTTCCCACCACAGTTTCCAGGTGACTCTTTCAGGTGCTACAGGCCCAGATCACTGGGCGATGCTGAGACCCACTGTGGCCTGGAGAAGGTGCCTGGCTCACTAAGGGACAGTAGCTAGGAGTGGGGTGGCTGCAAGGCTTGTGCTGCAGGGAAGGTTCCCCAGCTTTTATTTTTCATGTCTGCACCTCACCTTCATCATGATTTCCCTGCAATGGTGACCTAGGAATGAACAGACCACAGATCAACCACATGGCCCTGTGGGAGGGGTCCAGGCCGTGGCCCCGTGGTCTGTGTCCCCGGGAAAACTCAGACTCTTCTATCTGCAGGGATACCAAGGGCTCCTGTATGTGGAGATGGTTGAGGAAAAATGATTGGTGAGTTTCGCGAATTCATAAATTACAAGACAACACAGCATTGTGGTGGGTGTTCAGGTCAGGGGGACAGAATGAGAAAAGGAGCTAAATGGGCCTCTGAGGGGCTGTGTTGGTCTCTGCAAAGCAGGAGAACCTGTGGAAGAGAGAGGGACAGGGAGAGTCCTTCATAGCCTGCTCTTTACTAACTGGGAGATCTTTTTTTTTTTTTTAAAGATTTATTTATTTATACATACAAGCTGGGACCAGGCCAGAGGCGTGGGGCGGTGAGAGGGTTCACCAGAGACAGAATGGGGAGCAGAACAGGCAGATCAGAAATACACTGCTGAGGGGAGCAGCGGGCGAGGCAGGAGAGGTCTGCCGCACCATGTGGGATTCTCCCCGGCTGGGCGTCGAACTCGTATCGCCGCTGCCGACAGCTCCACAGCACAATGCCCAACCGCTGCGCCACCAGGGAGGCCCAACTGGGAGATCTTGAGTGTACCCTTGAACCTCTCTGGGCCTCAATTTTCCCACTTGGGAAATAGGGATAATAGTAACTCCTCTTCACTGGATGATAATAAGGACAAAATGAGTTAAAGATATAAAATGTGCTCTATCAGCCAATGACTTCCAGATTTTTCTGACCGATACACTTTACATTTTGGCCTGTTCCTCATACATCTAATCAAAACAAATGCTTATACTTATCCATATTATGTTGAATACATTGATCTAGTCTATCTTACCCTATTTCATTCGGTTTTTAAAAATTGCAGACAATGACCACTAGATCTTGACTATTTTCATAGACCATGGAATAGGATATAAAAGCATTGTGGTCTTGCCACTTGGAGGTCCTGAAGCATGTGCGAGCAGAGTGGCCTTGAAGAATTCTTTTAAGAGTGGGGAAAGGTCGAATAGGCAAAACACGAGGCTTTTTTTTAGGCGTGTGAAATTATTCTCTATGATATTGTAATGTGGAGACGCGACATTATGAATTTGTTGAGTGTCTCAGAACTTTGTGGCACAAAGAATGAATTGTAATGTGTGCAAATTTAAAAAATCATTTAGGAAAACTGGAGATCCCAGGATGAAATGCAGACTGTGACAAACCTCTCTGTATTACAAATGTATGAAACAAACTCACTGAGGTGGGCAGAGAGGAAAAGGTTCTGATTTAAGTAACAAAGGAAATGAGTAAAGTCTAGGAGACTGAAGGCAAAAGAAGCTGTGCTGGTACTGCGCTCTGGTTGGTGAAGCCACATCTCAGGAGTATGGATGAACCATTCCTCGACCACTGTGCAGGTACATTGGTGGGAACAGGCTGGTGAGAGCCAGGAACTCCCTGGGAGAGTGGGGGCTGGGAGGTTACAGACAAGCAAAGGAAGAAGGCTAGAAGGATCCTGTGAGAATGGATTAGAGCGGTAAACATAAGTACGAACTCAGGTTTACCTTAATACAGACACAGATAGTTTCCTATAGAAATGCTTCCAGACTTGTGCGTATCTAGTGGGTGTGACAGACTCACAGTGTGTATCAGCTGAGAGAGCCTAGAAGCAGTGATCCTCCAGTAGCAACAAGCATATGTGTCCAAACCTTGGTTTCTAATACTATTTTTCAATACAAAGAACCAGGGATCTTTGGAGAAATGACTGATTCTAGCACCAGGGCAGCAAATATACATGAAGATGAACCTGAAGCATCTGGCAGGGTTAGGAAGTGTGGAGATGCTGGGAGAAAAGAAAAAAAGAGGACCTCCCTGGTGGCGCAAGGGGTTAAGTCTCAGCCTATGAAGCTATCGGCAGCCACTGCAGCATGAGTTCGATCCCCAGCCATGGAGAGTCCCACAAACTGGCGCAGCAGACCTCTCCTGCCTCACCCGCTGCTCCCCTCGGCAGTGTACTTCAGTAGATCTGCCTGTTCTGCTCCCCACTCTGTCTCTGGTGAATCCTCTCATCACCCCACACCTGTGCCCTACACCCCAGTTGTTGTATGCATAAATAAATAAATCTTTAAAACTATAAAGCCTGTTTCTTTATTAAAAAAAAAAAAGGAATGGGGCATATGTCAAAGAGACAAGGAGCCACCTAAAAGAGCTTCTGTGACCAAAGCTAGAACAATTTGAGCAACCTCATTCATACAGTAGTATTGGATTATTTCCAAAAGTATAAACTTTCTTGAGTGCATGCTTGCATAAATAAATGATTAAATAAACAAGTGGGGGAGAAGAAGCAAAATGGTGCAGAAGCATTCCAAGTGATTTACGTAGACACTTTGCCCTTGAGGAGGAGTGTAACTCTGCACTCTTAAAATGTGGTCTGCATGGTGATTTCCTTCCAACATGCAGATTGGAAACAGGAAGAAAGAGTAACTTTATAGTGGAGAGACGTGACAGACACTATCTAGGCCAGGCAATCAGGGTTGGGGTGGGCAGTGATAGGTCACGTTGGCAGCTTAAACCTTGACATGTGATGACAATGGCACTTTACCTCTGTGGTCTTCCTCCCCAAACCCATAACTCCAGTCTAATCAGCAGAATAATATCAGAAAAGTCCAGCTAGAAAGTCATTTTCCCCAATACCTCAAAACTGTCAAAACGATCAAAAACAAAGGAAGTCTGAGAAACTGTCACAGCCGAGAGGAACCCAAGGAAACGTGACAACTAAACATAGTGAGGTAGCCTGGGGAGTTAAAAAAAGAGATAAAGGACATTAGGTAAAAAACTAAGGAAAGCTGAACTATGGACTTATATTTTAATAATAACATTTGCTATATTGTAAGGCTAATAATAATTTATCAGTATTGGTTTATTCATTGTGACAAATGTACCATACTAATGTAAGATGATAATATGAGGGGAAATTGGAAAATATGGGAACTCTGTACCTTCTTCAGTTTTTCTATAAATCTGAAACTATTCAACAATAAAAACATTATTGAACAAAATGGAAGCCTTACGCTGGTAATTATTCTCAGCTTATGTGAAGAGAGAGAGAGGAGGGAGAGAAGGTTCTGGGAGGATTCCAAGGAAGTACAGGGAGGATTTGGGGAACGGTCCAGGTGGAGAAACACAGCTTGGGAGGCAAGGCCAAGGAGTTAGGCCTGTACGTGCCCCAGCCTGAGAGGAGGCTCCAGCGGGAAAGGGCACCCTGGGACAGGGTGTTTTGGAGCCTGTTCCTGAACTGTGAGGGCGTCTGGAAGAGGCGAGTGGGTGGGGAGATAGCCTGGTGCCTTGCCCTCCTGCTCTCCCCCACTGCTCCCCATCTGAGGGCAGCCTACTGGAGTAATTAAGGGTTCAGCTCTGGAATTAGATAAATTCTGCCATATACCAGCTGCTGACTTTGTTTGAGCCTAAGAGTGCTTGTTGACAAAGAATGGTGAGAAAATCTGTGTGACGGTTGTTGCAAAGGTAAATCGAGTAATGCTGTGAGAGCCGAGATCTGGCACACACTGAAGACGTGTGCAGCTGATGTGCCACGGCCATTTGCCTTTGCTCTTTTTTGAGCAAGAACGAAGAGTTGGCTGCTGCTTCCTCATTCCTGAGATCCCAGTCCCTCCTCTGAATTCAAGGTCCAGCGTGGCAGTTTTAAAACATGGCCCCCAAATTCTGACCTGTCTTCCCTTTGGAGGTGATGTTTATATCCACTTCCTTGAACCATGGATATATAACTGCTTCAGCCAATAGAGGTTGGCAAAAGTGATGCCATGCCAGTTTCTGGGCCTAACAAATTATAGGTTTCCACTGCCTGTGTCTTTGAATTCTCACTCTTGGAACCCAAGCTCCATGCTTTGAGGAACCCGAGTAGCTGTGTGGAGGCATGTGTGGAGAGAAACAAGGCCTGGGCTCCCAGTGCCGAGTGAGCTCAGCAGCCATCCTCACTTGTTAACCACGTGAGTGAGTTATCTTGCCAGTGGGTCCTCCTGTCTTGTAGAGCAGGAGCTCTCCCAGCATGCCCTGTCCAGACTGCAGATTCATGAGCTAAATAGACGATTGATGATGATTTAAGCCATTACATTTTGGCTTAAGTTGCCCAATCCTATAACTGGATTCTCTTCCCTGCCTGTGAGCTATGGTGTGGTGGTCTAAGGCATAGACTCTGGAGCCAGACTAAGAGGGTTCAAATCCCGACTCTACCACATACCACATACTGATGGTATGCTTCTTGGCAGGTTCCTGCTGTCTCTGTGCCCCAGTTACTTCACCTGTAAAATAGGGATGACAAAGTAAGCTGATAAAGTACATAGAGAAGAACCTGGTATGTATATGATTATTCTGCCAAGTCAAGGTGCCAACTCTTGTAGATTCTGAGGTGCCAGCCAGTTGGGCCCACCTTGGAGGATCTCTCATCTAAGATCATCCTTGCCTGGCAACTGGGGCACTGCCAGACTTCCCAGGACCCAGGTGACACAGACCTGACTCTCTGGACTGTGAGTTATTACTCTACCTGTACCTTGCTCATGTCATCCCATAACACCCGTGGCCCAGCTCTCCGGCCCCCGATCTCTTCCTCGCTGATTCTGACTGCCTGTCCTGCGTCTCTCTGACTGGTCTGTTTAGGGACTAAGAAAGAGTTTTCAGGTGGATTTAGAGATCCCCCTCCAGGGTGGTGGTGCATTAATGGGGAGCTCCTTAGTTCATAAACTTCACTAAGATACAAAGGCTTGTCATCCACGTATCTTGTGGGAAGACATTGATATGTTGCTGAAATAAAAATCTGGAGAGAATGGGACACAATGTGAGTGGGGCTTGCCTTGGGGAAACTTCAGAGTTCTCACAAAATCTCTCTCAGGAACTGCCTGATGGCCTGCGTCAGACTCCGGAGGAAGCTTAGGTTTCATCTTAATTAGATTTAGCCAAAGAAAAATGAACATGCTCTTAGAGACTTTCCCACATATGTCTTCCTGCAGGTTCTGAGAACTCAGAAATGCTTTGTGTCTAGGCTGCACCCCAGGATTTGTGTTTCACTGCTCTGGAGCTCCCTTTTGCTAAAGGAACACAGTGACCTGGGTACAGGGCAATTTCCTTGAGAGAGGGAACAGCTGCTCCTGCCTGAGGGACAGGGAGTAGGTACCTGGTGGGGAGCAGGGGCGGCAGCCTGGGTTTGTAGTCTAATAATCCTAAAGCTCTGCAGAAGGAAGATCTTACAACCTCCAGCATCTCTCCCCAGGGGCCTTCTCTGATACCTTCAATTCCACCATTGTGCTTGGGGGCTTGACCCTTCTATGCTGGGAAAGCCGTGTTGGTATTAATCTCCAGGAACAGAGGCTATAACCTGCCTCCCCGCCCCCAGGGGAGACAGCAGAGGGGGCTGAGAGCCTGCGCTGGACTGCAGGCATCTGGGCGCAGATGGTCATGAGAAGCCCTGGTTCTGCCAGCTCTATTTTGCAGGTGCTGGACAGGAAGCGGAGGCTCCTCGCCTCCCACAGGATTGGGGTCTAACTGCAGAGACAGGAGTCCAGCTCTGAGAGGGACCTGGGTGCCACCGCCCCACCTAAGACCCCCTGACCCCCAAGCGAAGCCTGTTAGACCCCCGATCCTGGAGGCATTCAGGGGGTGTTGAGTGGGGGCAACATGTGGAGCAGAGAACCCTGAGTCTCAGTCACACTAACCATGGTGATGACATCAGGCAAATTCCTTGGCCCCTTGGTGTCCCGTTTATAAAACAGCGACAGTATTGTACATGTGTAATATTGGACACACATCACACACACCAACCCCCACCCCTGCCCCCAGAAGTTTCCAGAGTAAAGTTGTTGGGTTTTTTTTTGGCCTGGAAGGTAGTCCCTGGGAGGGACTACCCATGTAGTCTCTGAATCACCAGGAGGAGCTAGGATGAAAGCATTTCCCAAACTTCATTGATCTTAGAGTGCTTTCTGGAGAGAGGATCTGACCTTGGAAGTAATAATGGGTTCAGAAATTCTTGACCCTGGCTGGCTGCACAGAAAACTACCTGGAGCCTAAAAATAATAAATAAGTGAATATTGACCCTACTCCAGAGTGAGGAGTCTTGGTGGGTTGGATTGCTTCCAGGCCCAGGTGACTCTAATGGGTAGCAGGATTGAAGGACTGAGGTTTGTGGGCTGGATGAAGGGCTTGTCCCTGGCGCGCTCCAGACCCCCAGGCAGGTTGCTGTTGGGAGAAAGAGAACGAGAAGCGTGATCCTTCGGGGCAATCTAGCTGCCACCAGGCCCCGGCAGGACTCAGCGGTGTGTCGCTAAGTTGAAGGGAGGCTCAGGCTCTGTCTCGCGCGGCCTTCATGTCCCTCAGCCTCTGCTGCCTTTGGGCAGCGCTGTGGCCATGGTGCTTGGGTGGCGGCTGTGTGCTCTCCAGCCCTGGGTCCAGCGGCCCTGCCAGCCTGGCACGGCCCAGGTCTCCCTCACAGGTTTGGTGTGAAGCTGGCTCCAGGCCCAGAATCTGTCAGCAGCTTCATTGAGATGCTTCCCTAGCTCTGCCCTAGTTCAGGGTTTCAGAGCCTTAAGGCACCACCCAGCTTTTTCCTGCTCCCTTTCTCACCTTGGAAACATCTCAGTTTTGAGGGGCCCAGAGAGATTGGTGCACCAATCTCTAGGGCCGGTGCAGGAGTGCTGACTGGCTAAGGTGGGGAGAAACCCTGATAGAACCAAGGCGTGATGGTGGGGGGACAGCTATGAGAAGGGGCCCCACCCTCGAGAAGGGGCCCTTTCTTAGATTCGCTGGCTTAGAGGGGGTGTTTTTGGGTTTGTCTCTTCTGCTGAGTGTGCTTTTTCCTAGTTTTTATGGAAGTGTTGTTTGTGTGTGTGGTGGTCTGGTCTAGGTACTCAAACTGCATTCTTCTGGCAGCTTCTAGGGTTCAGTCCTGGAATTCTGACCCCATTCCACCCCAAGATGAGGAGAGAAGCATCTTCTCCCCGACTCAAAGACAGCCCAGTGCCCTTTACCGAGCCAGGACGGGGGGACCGAGTGGGTGCTGTGTGGGCCGTCTCTGAGCTCCCCCAGGCTTGTCCTGAACCAGAATCCCTGTCACACTCGCCTGGTCAGTGATGCATTGTGGGAATAACCAAGTGAGGCCAGCAACCATGCTTAGTTTCCTTGTTCTTGAGACTTCATTATTTGTGGCCCCTCTCCCCATCCTACCCCCAAATACCCACTTACACACATAGTACAGCCAGTGTGAAATTCCAGGGCAGGGTGCAGGCAGATCCCCATCTGAGAAGCGAGGGTACTAGGCTGCGGTCTGGCACTGCCTCTGCGGCTGTTTCATCCCATTTCTATCCCATTTCATGCTCATCTGGAGACAGGACAGTAGGACAATTGGCTGAAGCAAATCTGTGGGCTGGCGTTCAGCTGGCTTCCTGGGAGCTCCCCACCCAGAGTGAAGTGGATATAGTGGCTGCCGTGGGTACCCCACCCAGACCCCTTAATGTGCGACCTTGGCTGCTAAAGTTCACTGCTCCTGCTTCTCTAGAGAATCATCCTGGCCCAAAAGTCTGGAGGAATGGGATTACCCCTCCCATAACCATTCCCTCAACCCCCAGCTTGCAGCTGGTGACTGACCCAGGAAATCTCAGGGCTGGCTAATGCGATGGTACCAGTCATGCTCAGAGTCCCATCTCACTTCCCTCCTGAGTTCAGCCCCCTCTACCCCCAATTAACCCATTTCCACAGACTCCTAACTTGAGATGCAAACCTGGCCGATGAGCCCTTAGGGCCACTGGGTCCAGAAGTACAAGACCGTGGGTGAAGATGAAACTGACCAGGACGTAAGCTGTCCTTGGCTACAGGACCTCAGAAGGGACAGAGGGAAAGGTGGGAGGCGTAGGAGCCTGGGCCGGGGCTCCAGTTGGGTGGGGAGGCTAGACTAGAAGCCGCTTAGTCTCTCCTCCCTTCCTGCGGCCCCCACCCTGAGTCCGGCCCCCGGGAGCCCCTGATTATTCGTCCTGTCTTACAGACTTGGCAGCTGAGACCAGAGTCCCCTCTTCTCTAGCCCTTGGTCTCCCAGGGAACCGAGGGATTCTGCCAGACTCCAGAGTCCAGCGCATGGGTCCCTGCAGAAGCCCAGACCCTGCCCTGGGAGGCTGGCAGACGCCAGACCCTTGGCAAGAAAGAACTTGAAGGAAACTGAGAACTGGGTCTTCCCCTGGTCTGCAGAAAGTGCTTGACTATTGGGAAGGCTGGAACAGCTGGCCTGACCCATGCAGCTGGCGGCTGAATTGTGAAGTTGGGGAAGCAGGCATCCTGCAACCTCCCTTCCCTTTTCCTGTGAAGAGGAAGGGGTCTCGTAACTTCCTCCTGCAGGCTGACTCTGCTGCTCCCGCTCCCTGGGTGGACAGAGAGGTGGGACAGTGTCCAACAGGAAGGCCGGGGTACAATGGGGTGTTTCAGGCTCTGTTGTTGGCCAAAGAGAGGATTTCTTGGGGGCCTTTCACATCATATCTAGTAGACCTTGCCCTGATCTCAAAGAAGAAGGAAGGCCTTTGCCTCTTGGGTCACTCTGACCTCCTCCCCCACCCCGGGACATTCTCAGAGTATTTGGGGAAGAGAAAACTGGAAGAGGCTCAGAGAGAGGCAGCGCCCAGCTAGAGGGCTGAGAGGAGGAAGCGCTGGGTGTTTTGTTCACCCGCTGCCTTTCCCATGTTGGGCTGGCCTGCGCTGGCCCTTCTGGGGCACTGCTGCTGGTCACTTGTATGCTGCAGCCACCAACCCCTCAAAGTTCAGCCACCCACACTAGCTCACACTTGGGCCCCAGAGGCTGCTGATAACCTCGGATAACCCCGGCAGCCTGCGGAAGGAGGGCGGGAGTCCCGCAGCACCAGCGGCCTGGCCCTGAGAGCTGCGGCCATTGTGCTCCCAGAGTGTTTACCCCAAGCCTTCCTTCCTCCCACTGCCAGGAGCCAGGAAAGCCCAGGGCTCTCTGGGCCCCAGTGAGGGGGCAGGGCACACTGCCAGGGAGCGACTTCTGGGCTTGGGAAAGCCTCCCTGTCCCAGGCACAAGTGACGGTGGGAAAGGAGCGGGTGCAGCCCTTCTGGGGACAGCTTGGCAATGTGGGCCCTCAACCTGAAAGGTGTACATCATCTGACTCAGCAGTCCACTCCTGTGAATTGCTCCTAAGACAAATAATGGTAAGTTCATATAAGGTGTGTATCTGAGGACACTTATCTCAACTTTGTTTGGAACTGATACCAGTCAGTGGGAGATTGGTACACAAGGTGGAGAACTTGGCAGACATTTACTCAGAAATAGTTATCAATAAAGCTGCTACGAACATTCTGGTAATTGTGTAGAACCCAAGATAGACTTGGTGGGCCAAAGGATATATGTATAATCCACCTGAGTGGATGCTGCTGAATACGTTCCAGCCAATGCTGCCACCTTCAGTTCACAGAGCTCCCCTTGCTCCACCACCTTCACCAGCACTTAGTGCTGCCAGCCTGTTTCATTTGGCTTTTCTAGTGAATGTGTAGAGGTGACGCATTGTGGTCTTAATCTGCATTTCTAAATATATGTCAAGAGAAAAATGTATAAATAAATTGTGGTATGTTTATGAGATGGAAATCCATACAACAATGAAAGAAAATGAACTATTGATTCAAGCAACTACATCTATGAACCTCAAAGAACAGTGTGTTGAAAAAAGACGTCAAACACACAGACAACATACTGTCCATTCCCATTTGTATGAAATTCTTAGATGGGCAAAACTAACGTAAGTTGATAAGTAAGTCTTGTCTGCCTGTTCGGGCAGAAAAGGATTGACTGGGAAGAAGATGACGGAAACTTCTAGTTGCAAATGCTCAATACCTTGACCTGGGCAGTGGTTAGGTATCTGTGTATGTAAACATTTATCAAACAATATCTTTGCATTTTATCTTTACATTGAATCTTTACATTTTTATCTTTACATTGAAAATTTAAAACTATTTACTGAAAAAGAAAGAAAATAATGATGTATATTGATTAACCTGGAATTATATGGCTGGTCCCCAGAGAGGACAGCACCCCCAGAGTACTTCATTAGAATTGAGGCTCCTATGTGGCCAGGGATGCTAGAAGGGTCTCTGGAATCGAAGTACAGAATCTGAACTAGGGCTCAAGGCTCTGAGGGGAGAGGGGTTCCACCATTCCCGACTTACCCATGGGGAGTGCACCAGGGAGTGGCTAGTTGGGGTTGTTGGGGGTGAGGGGCAGAAAGCCAAGCAGAGAAGGGGCTTGGGAAGAAGGAGGTCCTGCGACTTAGAGGGCTCCCTTGGCATCCTCCCCCAAAGTGTAACTCAGGGCTACCTCCCAACAGAAAACTCTGTCTGCTGCCTCCTCTGCCTCCTCCAGCATTGTGGCATTTAAGGTAGAGTAATGGATGAAGCAGACTCCGTGCCCAAGAAACCTCAGCCTTAGATCTTGGAAATACGGGTGATATGAAATAATAGGTGTGAGGATGGCAGAGACAATCACCAGCATGACCGTACCAGATGTCCTTTCCACATATTATCTCACTGAATCACCTTCACCAGTCACAGGATCTGATTCTCAGACAGGGGCGTGGCTACTGGAAGCATTTTGGGGGTGGCTCACACAGGCTGGACTTGCAAGAGAGGAGGGGACAACTTGCCACAGGAAGTGGTCTCAGCCCAGTGGACAGAGTGCCAAGTCTGGCCTCTGGTCTTGTTTTCTGTGGCTGCCTCTCCGAGGTGGGGAGTTGCTGCCCTGAGCTCTCTCCCACTTCTGCCTCCTTCTCCCTGGTTCCATCCTCACATGTTCTGTCCTGCCTCTGAGCAGCCTTCAACAGGCCTTCACAGCACACTGCCTAATTCCCACACTTCACTCTAGCTTCGTTTCTCCCTCTCTGCCCCTCTTTTTGCATACTTTTCAAGCTGAAAGGACTTGGGAGCTGCCCTTTGTACAGAGACCAGGAAGCCCAGCTGGTCTGGCCCCAGAACTCTTGGGTTGAAAACATTTCAAATCTGGGGCTGCTGGTGAGGCTGACTGGACTGAATTCCCAACTTTGGGCTTTGAGGACCAGGAAGATGAAGGCAGTCCTCCCCGGCCCCAGGTTTGAGCTGGGATAGAAGCAATAGGATGGAGGCTTTCCGCACAGGAGAGGCACAGTATTCTCGTTCTGCCTTTGGTTGCTGTATTTTCTTCTTTGCTGTCTGAAACCATTCAGCCTCTCCCAGTGTTAGATTTGCCCAAACTTCTAGTGGAGCTGACTGTGCAGGGCAGCCATGGCCTGATGAGTGTGTATGAGACTCAGGAGGCACATCTGTCTGTCTGTAAGCATCTGTCTGTCTGGGTGTGTTGTGACTCAAATGCTGAGGCGCACATTCCTTGACCTCCCCTCCCCTCCCCCATTACCCCCACAGCTCTCAGCAGCTGTATCTGCCCTCAGGGAAAGAAAGTCCCTGACAGCTGCACTGCCCATCCCAGACTGGAAGTTGCCACACAGATGGGGGTGCTGTATCCAGCTGGTTCCACGACACAGCCTCTTGGGGAGAATCCCTCCCTCCAGTGACCCCTTTAGTGCTGTCTGCAGCAGCTGTTGCCCTGAGGCAAGGCATGCCCCCAAAGAAAGTGCCAGGACACCAGCGGGTGGGAGCCCTCCAGCATCCTGCCTGGAGCTCAGTCCAGGGCAGTGGGGCTGTCCAGGCACCCCTGGAAAGCAAAGCTCTGTCCCTCCTGCATCCCTTGGTACCCCATCAACAGGTACGTGCTCCACACCCACCATGAATGTGCCGGGACCCAGAGCCAGTCAAGCAGCAGGAACTGCCACAATAGACCTCAGCTGTCAGGGAAGGCGTATGTGGTGGTGGTGGCTTTGACCAGGGAGCAAAGGCTCTGCGTGTCTAGGGAGACCTAGCCCTGTTCTAGCCTCCCTCTTCCCCCTCTTCTCCCACCCCCAGGGAGGTCCTTGCCCCCACACCTGCATACACACCTATGGAGCACAGATCTTTTGCAGAGGGCTCTGTGATGGCTCACCCCATTTGCCAAGCAGACTGAATTTTGCAGTGTGACCTCATACTCTCATACAAGTCACTTTCCCTCTTTGGGCCTCAGTTTCTCCACTCATAAACCAGGGGGTTGGGCTGCATGGGATCTCAAATAGTTCCCTCTTCACTTGCCAGCCCTGATTAATTTGTAAGTATGCAGAGGACTGTGATGTTAAGTCCAGGCTAGGATCCATTAGTGATGTCTGCAGTGACTCCCAAGGCAGCAGGTGGCACACGTGCCCCCCACCTCTGTCTTCATGTGGACAGAGACGTGAGAGGAAAGAGCAGCCTTCTACAAGAAGTAGTTTTATGATACTTTACCACTGGTTTTACTAGTAGTAGTACTTTATTAGCCTGTGACAAATCTTCCCCAGGGCCAAACATCTAGATGGAAGGCCAGTGACTCCAAGGATCTGCCATTGGCCTTGTACTGACAAGGCACAGCCACAGTTTCATAAGGAAGAAGAGGGAGGAGGGTGACATCTCCAAGTCTGAGCTCTTGGTCCATCTGGTTTTGTGGCATTTTGAGAAACGTGTGCCCAGCTGCATTTATTTATAGCTAATAAAAGGGAAAGTTTTGTTGTTGTTGTTGTTGCTTTTTTTTTTTTGCCTGAAACAGAAAAAAATCTGTAAGTATTGTTAAAGAAGAAAAGAACAAGCCAAGAGAAGATGATGATGATAACTGGGTTTAAGCAGAAACTAACCTCTAGAGAACTTTCATCAGAAAATAGAATGTTTGTGAAAGTGTGTGTGTGTGTGTGTGTGTGTGTGTGTGTGTCAGTGTGTTTTTGTGAATGTGGTATTTGTGGTTAGCACATGTTGTATGTTCACGTAGTATAAACGTGGCAAGAACATGTGTGTGTATTATAGTGTGTGTGTGTGTGTGTGTGTGTGTGTGCGATACGCAGTAGAAAGTAGATGTATATGTTTGTGTTGCATGTCAGTGGTGTGTGGGTGTACATGCAGGGTATATATTACACATAATAAAAACACCAGCATAGGTAGGTATGTTCTATGAGCGTGTAGGATGCATGCGCACTGCGCATGTGCGTGGGATCAGTGACGTATGCATTCCGGGTAAGCACAGCGTCCTTGCTCCCCGACGCCCTGGCCTTGATTGGGACTTAGTGATTCAGAGTTTGAAACAGCTCTCTGGAGAGCGAAAGCAAAAAAAAAAGAAAAAAAAATAGAAAAATAGAAAAGAAAAAGGAAAGTGAGGTGTCCTGAGTCTTTTTTGGTGTTTGCTCTTCCAAAGGGAAATCAGAATTTCTGGGGTTGGCTTCATAGACCCTGTGAAATCTACATGAGCAGAAAGGGCTAGGGCCCAAAGGAAACCAGCTGCCTGCTCGTGAAGGCCCATTAAAAGCTTGTAGTTTCCAAGAAAAATTGCTCATCACACTTTTCAGACCTTCTCTGTCCTTCAGCAAAGTGGGGGAAAGGGCTTCTACTGGGGTATGGAGCCATTTCCACGACAGATTTGGGCTACTTCCTCACCCCCACACACCCTTTTAAAAAGTTCATTTGTGGTAGCTGCTGGGAGCTTGACTGACAGCTGGTGCTGCCAGCACAACTGTTCTGGCATTTCCTCCCAGCACATGGGACCCCTCAAAATGTGGCAAATCAATCTCTTTGAGCTGCCTTCAGGCAAATGTCCAGAGGACTTCTCTCTCCCAGGCCAGGGGCAGAAATGGGGGAAAAGGGGGTGGTGCGCAGACAGTTCTGCTGTGTGTCCTTGAGGAACTCAAGCCTCTGGTTTGTCAAGAAAGGTTGTTGATCAGAGCCCCTCCTGCTACACAGGAGTGTGTGTGAGCCCAAAAGCAACAGTTGTGAATGTTTTTGCAGTATTGAAGGGACAGTCCCGAGGGGCAAGGTTGTTCCTGGCACAGCGCCCGTGCCCTATAGGTGTCCAGTAAATAGCTGCTGAATGAATGAGTGGCCCAGGACTGACCGTCCAAGAGAAACAGACTGGTTTCCACCCACTGCCAAGCAGGGCTTCCAGGGCAGGGCTGGGGGCGGACACGTCTGCCTGTCCAGCTGTCGCGTTTCCTCCTCCCCTTTTCCGGTCCCTCTCCCCATAACTCAGGCTAGTTCCCACGCCCTCGCTCAGGGGCTTCTGCTGTTCTTGGTGGGCTGTTATCTGGGCTGAAGCTGCAGTTAGCTGAACCCTTCATAAGACCAGGGGAAGAGGAAAGGAGCAAGGTTCTGGGAATGATGAGCCAAGGAATCAAATTACAAATGAGACTGATATGCAGCCTCAGGTGAGGAAACCAAGGTTTAGAGAGGGACAGAGGCATTCCCAAGGTTACACAGAAAAGTGGCAGAATAATAATGATCACTGTAATTATGACTATCATTTCTACTGTGTATGGTGGGATATGGGGTAATATTTTTAAAACGATTAACTAATCTTTCCCCCCAATATTTTCTTGCACTCGTTAGCTCCGCCCACTTTCTGTAGCTCCTTTGCTTTGAGGTATAGGAGAACGTGAGCCTCTGCAGGGCCTCTGGGGTTACTGGAGGGCAAGGAGTGCAGGGTTGCTAGGGGCTGAATGCTTAGGCCCCAGGATGCTAGGTGGGAAAGTTGACCTTGACCTCTCAGTGTTTGTTGCCTCAGGGAATTGGCCAGATTTCTCAGATTTTGATTTTCAAGAGTCAGTCTGTACAACTTCTAAAATAAAAAATAATCATTGAAATTTGCAACTCAGTGATACAAACAGAATTAGAAAAGGAGACAGGAGAATTCACCCACAATAAAGCACCAGGAGGTAAGTAAGTGGAAAGTAAAAAAGAACAAGAGGTTTGGAGGATAGAAGGAGAAGCTCTAACCTATAATGCCAAGTGAATTTCAACCTGAGAGACTGGAAAGAACATGAGAGATTCAGAGAGATGATGGCTAAGAAATCTCTAGAACTGAAAACACACTTGAGTTTTCATATAGCAGAATTACACCACACTGTGGGCCATATCAAGGTGCAATTCCAGATCCCAAAGGGAAGCCCTCCTGACCCCCTTGCTCCCAAATTCCCCTCTCTGATCTCTATAGCCCTCACCACACTACCTTTGCTTTAGTACTGAACCTTAGTCCGCTTCCATTAACCGTTTTCTCTTGGAAGCTTCCTGAAGGTAGCAGGCCATCTACTAAGCTCATTCCTGGAGCTCAGTCCAGGGCAGCAGGGCTGTCCAGGCACCCCTGGAAAGCAAAGCTCTGTCCCTCCCGCATTCCTTGGTGCCCCATCAACAGGTACGTGCTCCATACCCACCATGAATGTGCCGGGACCCAGAGCCAGTCAAGCAACAGGAACTGCCACAATAGACCTCAGCTGTCAGGGAAGGCGTATGTGGTGGTGGTGGCTTTGACCAGGGAGCAAGGGCTACTACTAGAGAAAATACCTGGCAAGATACCTGGGCAGAGATTCTAGGGAGAGTCCTGGGCAGTTTCCTCATCTGTAAAATGGGATTAGAAAAACCAGGTCAGAGCATTCTGAGATTTAGGCCTCTGCAAACATTATGCTTCTATTGAATCCAAACCATTTTAAATCTCACTGTTTCTATTTCTAGATCCACCACCTATTCTGCCTATTCTTTTTGTAATTTCCTATTTATTCATATGTAATTTCCTATTTATTCATAAAGCAATGACTCTCAAATTTAGTTTTAGCAGCAGAGCTTTTTTTTTTTGTCAAATAAAAATGTATTGTTGTAGACCCAATTCAAGCAGAAAAAAGATCTGCTGCTTGAGTAGGATGGAGACACAGGCCAGCTAACACGCTTCCCTTGAACCACCCTTGGGGCAGCTTGGCTACAACACATATTAGAAAACCACCTATCAAAAACTTTAATGTAGCTCCTTACACAATATGATTCTGGGTGTTCACCTCTATTCCATGAGAAAAGGGTTCTGGGGTCAAATAAATTTGAGAAACACTGGATTAACCAAAGTGAATTGGGTCTTTTCAGGATTTCTTGGAGACTTATGTTTACATTGTGCGCTGGGAGCTTTAAGAGGATGGCTGATGTGTTGACTTCTGCAAACCTCCCTGTTTTTATCAGGAGCACTCCTGTAAATGCTGTTCAGAACACACTGGAGAGATGTGATACTGGAGAATACGAATGCTTTTTCTATGTCTCCTCCTTGAGATCTTAGTATAGGGCTAGATAATGAAGTGGGAAATGGGGAGACTAAATAAATACTATGGCCTGAATGTAAGCTTTCATCTTCTCCGACCCTGGAATTAAATAAAGCCTATGGAAAGCTCAGTAATTTCCAAGCCATTTTTCTTCCTATCTCTGCTCCGTAGACATGCAAATACCACCTGACCCCACATGTACATCGGTAAACCCCAGTTCCATCGGTCAGTTCTTCCTGACACTTCTGGCTGGGACACAGCCTCAGTCCTAGGGCTGAGCCAGCCGTTTGGCCTACGCAGGAGGCCCAGGAGATCTGGCTTGGCCTGTGAGAGCTCTGAGAAACCTAGTTCCCACTTTATGAGCCCCTCCCCAGCAGCTCAAGAGGTAGCAAAGGCTTCTTTCCTCTTACAGGTGGGAAGAATTTCTGGAAATGCGACTGAGGCTGTGACAACAAGGCAGGATGCCCCACCCCCACCAGGCTAACCCTCTGGTAGACCCACTGTCTCTCAGGGGTTGGGGCCCACAGAGGTTACCTCTAGTCCATACAGGCCAGACCACCCCTGCCCCTCACTGGCTGCCCTTCCCACCCCAGGCCCTAGGAATAGGATAGGCCATGGCAGCAGGCCTGGGAGGAGGGGCAAGGCCCTGGAGTCCTCCACCAGAGACTAAAACCTTGGTGGGTCTGTCTGTTTGCCTCACTGCAACAGTGAACAAGACGGTCTGTCTCTAGGGGTCCATTGTGCAACTCGAGCATGTCAAAATGTTTTAGGGCCTTGAGAGACATGAGCTGCTGAAGCGCTTTGTCCAGACTGGGGCTAGGGGTACTTTCTTGGGGGGACACCCATTTGTGAACTGCTTGCCCTACTCAGGGCTGAGGAGACACAGAGAACGGAGACCCAGTCCTTGCTTTCAGGAGTTTCCTGTCTGTGTCACTCTGCCTCTCCTTCTCTTTCTCTCTTTTCTTTTGGCTTGGCTGCTTGGTTCCATCCTGTCATTCAGTCCGTCTGGTCCACACCTCTCCCTGACTCTATCCTGCCTGGTAGATTTGCTATTCCCAAGAAAGGTGAATGCCAGAAATTCAGGAGGCCCCTCCCTACAGCTCCCAGTTTGGTGTCCTACCCCTGGGGCCTGGGAGCTCAGAACAGTTCTTGGGTCAGCTGACTTGCTTTGTTTCTCTCCTGGGTGACTGTCACTATGGTTATAGTCACATCACTCAGCCATCCTTCCTGTGGGGAAGTTGGAAAAGAACTTTTGTACTTTAAAAAATTGTTATTGTCTGAGGGGAGGCAGCACCACAAAGGCATTTTATCTGACCGAACTTGGTTTTCCCTTATAAACTCATGGCCTTTCCAAGGAAGGGATTCCAGGGGACCCTAGAGTCCAGAGGCGGGAGGAAGGGCCTGGAACACCTGTCTCTCCCTCACACTGAGGGTTCTGTCCTTTAGCCTAAGGTTCCTTGAGGGCAGGAGCCCTGCCTCTGCCATCTGGCTGGAGTGCCATGATTCATGGGCCCTGTCCCATTCCTATCCCCAGGTCCGACCAGGTCTTCAGAGTCCAAGGAAGTCTCTGGATGTTCCTTGAAGCTTGCTGGTCAAGGTTCATCTCTTCCCATCACTGGGTCCATCCCACCCTTTTCCTATGCTCCCCTGGGTCTCTCAGGCCTGAACTTTGGCAACCACTGCAATTTCCACAGCCTGCTTGCTCTTGGACCCTGTCATTCTCAGGCTTCCCTATCCAGCAAATCTCTTCAGCTGGCTACTCTCCAACTCCCTTCACATACCACATACATACTTAGCCCCTTCCCACCTCTTTGACTTTGCTCAGGCTGTTCCCTGGGCTGGGAGCACCGTACCCATCTCTATCAGTCAGTTCTCACCATCCCCCTGGACCAGGACTCACGCCACCTCTCAGCAGCCTGCCCCGACTGCTCCACCCCATGTCGGCCTCTCCTCCCGCCTTGTGGTCCCTCCATGGCCATAGGCCTGTTGTTTTATGGAGACGGACACCTCCATGCTCAGCCCCACACTAACACACGAGCTGGGAGGAGGGGCAGAGCGGCAGGATGATGGATGAGGCTGTGTGGCCCCCTTCCCTGCTGAGGCTGTGGTTAGGAGAGCTCCCCTTGAAGAAGCCTGATATTTTCCAGGAATTTCCTGAGAGGAGGGGACCAAGCATACTGGAATGAAAGCCAGCTGTGGGGTTGAGGCCTGGGGGTAGGGAGGGGGGCTCCGGGCTTCCTGGCTGAGTCAGCGACTGTCCCCAGGTAATTTATGGGCTGAGTCAGGCCCTGGGCATTGGACATTGGGGTGGAGTTAAAGTGGGGGTGTCTTTTAGGCAGTCTGTCAAGGGAAGGGCAGCCTGACTGACCGGAAGTGAGTCTGGCTGAGCCCTGTACTTCCCCCTTGCCCCCCAGCCTTTGTCTCCTTGCCTGGAACCTGCAAAAGCAGCAGTCAAGAAGGGCAGTTCAGGGAGATGGCAACAAGAAGGGGAGAAGCCTCTGCCAGGTCCTGGAAGCTCCTGAAGACTGAAGGGCAGGGCTGGCAAGCAGTGGGCTTGGCTTGGCCTCAGAACTAAGTCAGAAGTGAGCTGCCTGCTCTTGCTTCCTCCCCTGGCCCTAGCTCAGCAGACGTGGCCTGCTCTGAAATGCAGATCTGGCTTCTGATCTCCTTTCACTAGGGTTGTGCTTCCTCCTTCTGAACCTCAGTTCCTTACTTGAGCAGGGTGGTCTGGCACCCCTGAGCCCTGATCTGAGATTGGCAGCTGCAGAGAGGGAGTGGAGTCCAGTGACACTGGCCTGGAAAATAAGACTAAGCAAAAACAAGCCTGGGAGATGCCCTCTGAGGGCCACTGCAGGGCTTGACCTTGACTGGAGAGGGGGCTGGGGTAGGAGGGTGGGTTGAGACAGGCCTGGTTATTGTCTCCTCCAAGTTGGACCAGCTGCGGGGGAGGTGGGAAGGGTGTGTAATCACATACACACACACACACACACACACACACACACACACAGTCCCAGGAAAAACCTGTTTTTGTTTGTTGTTGTCTTTTTTTTTTTGCTCATATCACCTGGCACTGAGCCTGGGTTCCCACAGAAAAATGGTAAGCTAGGAGGAGCCCTCTCTTGTTGACAGAGGGTGGCAGAAGTGCCTCTGGGGATGGGACCTAGCTTTCTCCTTTCATTCATGCACGTCTATTGTGGAATCATCCCACAGTGGATTCTAAGCATCTCGGGGCTCAGCAGGTTCTAGCCTTAGCATTTTGCAGAGCCCCCCAGGTCGCTGAGCATTTTGTTCTAGATTACAGTTGCAGGAGTTAGTATGAGAATGGCTGATTTCATAAACCCCAAATTTGGACGAGATCTCAGGAATTTTTGAAATTTGTGATACCTTGTAAAGCCACATAACTAATGAACTACATTTCTTGGTGAGAATAGTCAAAAGAGATCAAATGTGTACAGGAGGGGCCTGAACATATACGGGGGGGCAGTCAGTGCAGAGTTTGGTTCTGACCAGTCCCGGCTCCCACTCCCTCCTGCTCCAGGCAACATCAATGCCGGTAAAAGAATCACAGTTATCCAGGCAAGAGATGACAGAGCAGGAATGGTGAGAGGCCGTTGGCTGCTGAAATACGTGGGAACCCAGGGGACAGGATTCTCAGGTGGATTGGACATGGGGTCTAAGAGAAAAGACTCAAGGATAAGTCGAAGTTTTTCATCTGGCTGACTGAAGGGATGAAGTTGCCATTAACTGTGATGAAGAATGAGTTTTGTTGTACATTTGTTCCATTGTTTTTTTGTCAAAAATCTGAAATCAGAAAGCTCTGGAACTGAGCAGGGCTATCTTTGTGGTCCCTGACCGCAGAGACCCCTGGGTCATCACATCATCCACTGCAGTCTTGGGGGTCCTGAGAGATCTGGTGATAAAAGGGACGCCCCTCTTTCCTGCCTCTAGTCCAAGGGAGTGGCAATAGCACAGAGGGCTTTGGCTCAGCTGACTCCCCTGGCTTGCAGGGCTTGGCGTTGACTGAGGGGCTGGTGTGTGGACCTCTGCCTGCACAGACCGACATTGGCCCACAGGGGCCTTTTCTCCTTAGACCTGGTGTGCTGTACCCAGAACCTTCTAAAGGTTCTGCAGTGTCTAGAGGAAGTGTCTGCAGGGGGTGAGAATGCCTGCTTCAATTCTCCAGGCCACAAACCCCTGCCAGCCCGGCAGGTCAGAGGGCATGCAGGCACATGCCAGGCAAGCAAGTATTTGGGGATGCAAGGCCAGAGAGGCTGTGAGGATGGCTCTGTGGAGCTGTTCAGGTTGGCTCTGGCCATGTGCCTCTGACAGAAGAGGCCAGATTGGCTGCCAAAGCTTCTGAACTCAGGTTCCCCGAGGAAGCAGTCTGTAGTCATCTGCTTCTCATTTCTTCACACACCTTGGGCCTGCTGGGCCCAGAGGCCAAGTGCTCTGTCCCCTGCACATCAGTAGAGATGGGGGATAAGAAGGCAGGGGGAGGAATCAGGTGAGAATCCAGGCTCCTGGGCCTCTCGCCAGACCTGTAGAATGTATGTCCCTGGGTGAGAGGCCGTGGAACCTGTATGTTTACAAAATTCCCCTAGTGACCTGATGGGGGTGGCGAGCCCAGGCCTAGAGGGACACCGTACTTGAGGTCAGTCAAGATGGGATACAGAGGACAGGTGGCCCGAAGCCTTAGAACTTGTGTCCCCATTGCCTGCGCACAAGAGAACCCTGGGTCTTTGAGGGGCCTCCAGGGTGCATTTGTTGAGTTGAGTCTAAAGCAAAGATAAAGCCCCAGAAAAGGGGGAAGCTGTATGTGCTTAAACAAGCCAGAAGCCAAGAATGACTCCAGGGGCCAGCAACAGAAGCCCTGAGGAGGTATCCAGACTCCAGAATGGGGGGGTCAGGGCAAACCTACCTTTCGTGGGAGGCCATATTTGTGCACATTATTCACCACCCAAGTCCCTCTCTAAGGAGCGGAACCCTGGCTGCCAGCTGCAGGAGGTGCAGACCCCCTCGTTTCCTGCACCTAAGATTGGGAGATAGGATTTTGGAGGCTGGAGTGGGTCTGGAATGTGCCTGGAAAGTGGGCTCCCTCTGGACTGCCTGGGGTGAGCCCTGGAGCTGGCCTGTACCCTCTGACCTGCTCCTCCTCCCTGTAAACTCTTAACCCCAACCTGAAGAAGGTGATCCCCAAGGGCCAGGGCTTGCCCGCCCAGAAATACATGAAATAAATAATGTGCTCTGCCCAGATTTTATCTTGTCAGGATTCCAGAGCACAAGACAAATGGCCAGCTGGGAGGTGTAATTCATTCTCCTAGGTGAGCCCACAGCCTGGGGGTGGGGTGGGGAGAGGAAAGGCAGTTGGGTTGGAACAGCTGGAACGTGCAGACTTGGGGGCAGGAGGGCCCCGGAGCTCAGTGTGCAGGGTTGGCTGCCAAGGCCTCCAGAAACACGCAGGCTTCTCAGAGATGGCAAAACCCTGGCATCCTTTCACTGGGGGGGGGGGGTATGTTCTTGGGACTTACTCTAAGGCGTACACATAGGACATGCAAAGATTTAGCTCCTTACAAGCCAGGAAAACTAGAAGCAATTTAAATGTCTGATAAGAGGGAATTGGTTTATCATCCTGCAAATAAAATGCGATGTGGCCTTTAAAAGATGGCACCATCGAAGAACATTTAATGACCCAGAAATAAGTTTGTAGCACAGTAGGATACTAAATACACAGCTACCTCATTTAAATGAGGCTGGAAAGCTAGAATAGTTCTCATGCATGCCCACAGAACACCCACTACAGAATCCAACTGGAAGAGACAGACCTGCCTTTCCAACAGGAAGTGATGCTGCTTTGCCCAGTAGCAGTTCAGCCAATGAGAGAATGCCATAATCTGCAAAGGAAAAGTGAATATACTTTGAAGTCCCGGTTTCCTCCATTGGACTCTTGGTTTCCAACAGCCCCTCTGAAATTTGCAAAAGAACTTTTCTCTTTGGAATACACCAACCATGCAACCTCATGTTCCAAATTGCTTTTTGTTATTGTTTCTGAATAAACCCATTTTTTTCTGAGGAAAAGACTGGCTGCTTGTTTAGTTGAAGTCAACAATAACGACCAGAACAATAAAAGGCTGATAGACATATAAGTTAGAAACTGTGCTGAGTCAGTAAAAATGTTGGAAGGCTATATGCCCAAATATTGATGGGTTGTGAGGTAAGAGCAACCTAAATGCCTTCCTTTTCATTTACCTTTATTTTCTGCTTTTGCTTTTCTGAATTAACAATTTTTTCTAAAATAGTTGCACACTTATTTATACGCAAAGGGCAAAAATAATAAAAGCTACTATTGTTATGATTTTACAAACCAGAACTTCCAAGAAGTAGCTCAGGAAAGAGAATTTCCAGGTGGGAGAGACAGCTGTGTCTAACAGCCCAAACTCTTTCCTGCACACCTCCCTTTTTCATTCCCAGGTTCATCCCACTGCCTCCCGTTGGCTAGCACCCCAGAATGCCACTGTCCTTCCAAATCTCTGGACCAAGCACAACTGAGAAACCGGGAAGATCATACCAGAGAGCATTGATAGACTCTAGGAGAAGATAGCAGGAACAGAAACATATGCCTAGGAAAATCATAGCACCAACCATACTTCCCTAGGAAATGGTGTCCATCCTCCTAACTCAGGCTGACTCCAGGCGTTCTAGGTCCTGCCCATCTTCTGCGGTAGGAACCACTCAGGGATCTTTTAAGTTGCCTTTAAAAAAAAAAAAAAGCTTCTCATTTATTTTCCAGTGTTAGGTTCTCTTTTAGTTACAAAACAAAGCTGATAATATTATCAGTTTTTTAGGTTCAGTTATTGCTGTCCATTTTAGAAAAGTAAAGATTCAATTCACACATCCCTTAACCTCCACTTCTATTCAATCCCTTCTGAAAATTTTTCTTATTATGTAATTGGTTTTGATTCTTCTGCTCATACATGTAACTTAAAATTTCCCTCAGCTTTACTGAGATCTCATCGATGAGGGATCTACATTTTTAAACCTCAAGAGAAAGAAACTCAGAACTACCAAGAATATTCTCCATTGAGTCAGAATGAGTTTTGGAATCTGTATTTTTAACCAGCTACCCAGGTGATTTTGCTGATCAGACATTTTGAGGTGGGTTGGTTTTTTTTTTTTTTTCCCTTTCCTCTTTCTTTTCCCTTCAGTAAACTGTTTTTCAACTTTGTTTTTCAGTTAAAACCATTTCCTCCTCCCCATGGACTTGATCCAGAGGCTGTGCCCATCTCTCCCACGTCAACAGTCCTGTGTCCTTGGCAGAGGACAGTGCTCTCATTCTGGGCCTTTCCCTTCCTCCTCAGCCAACCCGCTTCTTCTGCAGCTAATAAAAAGGCTAAGTTCCCTGATGCAGGGAAAGCCCCCACCTGCAGATTGGAAATCTGCAAAGGCCACACTGTCCTAATCTACAGCTGGCCTTGCCTCTTCCCTTTGGCTTTTCCCAGAGCAGCGAGCTCTGTCCCAGGCCTCGGGTCGAGGCCTGGGCCGAGGTGGAATCCAGCCACCACACCTTCCAAAGCCAAACAGACCTGAGTGAATTGCAGGAATGCCCAAGCTGGGTGGTTCCCGACCCAGAGCAGAGTCTCCCCATGACAGGGATCAGTTGAAAGCACTTGGTGACCCAGAAGGCAGGATTTGGGGGACCCCTGTGCTGAGTGGAGGTGGGTAGGTATATTTCTTTGGCTCACAGAGTCACTTGTCTGGTGGGATCAGCCCCTCCCGTCAGTAGCCACCTGGCCCAGCTTTGGGAGATGTGGACAATGGATTTCACAGTGATTTCCACTGGGCCATGGCACTGAAACAGCTGCAGGAGGGGGCACAGCTGTCCTTTCCCCACCCTTGCCAAAGAATTGCTCTGGAGGACGCCACCCTCCCCACGGGCCCACTTGCTAAGGTTCTAGCGGCCCTGGGGCGGTACCTCTAAGCTAAATACCCATTTTTTAAAAATATAATTCTTTAAAAAAAATTTTTTTTTAAATTTTATTTTATGCATACAAGCTGGGGTGCAGGCCAGAGGCATGGAGCAGTGAGAGGGTTCACCAGAGACAGAGTGGGGAGCAGCACAGGCAGATTGATGGAAATACACTGCTGAGGGGAGCAGCAGGCGAGGCAGGAGAGGTCTGCTGTGCCATGTGGGAATCTCCCCGGCCGGGCATCGAACTCGTGTCACCACTGCCGACAGCTCCACAGTGCAGCGCTTTAACTTGCTGCGCCACCGGGGAGGCCCTAAATACCCATTTTTGAGGGAACAAATTGACCTTTGTTAAAATAAAATCCCACCATCACTTATTCCAGTGACTCCCAAGCCCGGTTAAACATCAGGATAACCCAGAATGTGAATTAAGAAATAAAGATTGATAAAAAGAACAGTTTTAGGAACCCACTCCAGACCTGATGGATCCGAATCTCTTTGGGTAGGACGAGGGCTAGAATCAATGTCAGTTTACTTAGACCCCTGACCCCAGGAGGCTGAGCCTGTGGTGAGGGAATGACGGGTTGGGGGTGACTCTGGGAGTCCCCACTCACAGTATCTCCAGGTATGCCAGCCGGGGAAGCGGAGACTTTTCATACATTTTCTTATTTATTAGAACCAAGCCACAGGTATGTCCAACTATGCTCCCCATTTTGCTGATGAGGAAAGAGGGAATGAGCTCCCATGACTAAGAAAAGGAAGAGCCAGATCTCAGCTCCAGATGCTTCTGTTAACCTCCCTGCTATGGAAGGAAGGGTGTGGAACCTGGAGTTGGGCCAGCATGTCTCCACAGTGTGTCTTCCTCTCGCTTGTGTCTGGTGGGCTGTCTCCCCTGCATCAGCTCCCCAAGGACTTGGGCAGGACACAACCACCATCAAGACAGGCCGGCATGGGAAAGGGCTCTGGGTGGGATTGGGATGTAGCGGACCCCCACCACTACCCAGAGCTGTGCAGGGTCTAGGTGCCCTTTCTGTGCCACGAGGGGGATGAGCTGGGTGACCGCTTATAAAGCAGGCTCAGCAGAGTCCAGGACCATCCTACCAGAAAACGCCCCTCTCCCACTTCAGGACCCTCCAAGGCGAGGTGTTCTCATCTTTCCTTCCTCATCTGGACACAAGAAGCCTCTCTAAGGGAGTTGCTGGAGGAAGTATGGAGGGGAGTTAGACTCCCCAGACTGCAGAGAAGACTTCCTGGAGGAGGCGGCACCTGTGTCAGAGCTCTCCAGGAGAGGGGAGTGGAGAAACCTCGGGCAGTGGGAGCCAGAGTGTGGCCTGCCGGGCCTCCTCCTGCGTGGTGTATGCTGCTGATTCTGCACTTCCAGGTTTCTGGCTATAAAACGCAGCACCACTGCCCCGGATGTCCTCCAGATACCTCACGCAGCCTCGTTTGGTGTCCATGGGGCCTTGGGGGACTCTGGGAACCAGTGCCCAGCACACTGCTTGGGAGAGGAGTTTGCATCACTGTCTCCCCACTGGACTGTGGGCCTCTCACTGGCTGGGACTAATCCCTTCCAGCTCTGTATCCTGTGCCTGCAGTAGGACCAGGCCTTGTGTCCTACAGGAAGGAAGGGGAGGGAAAGGAAGGAAGACAGGGAAGAAAGAGGGAAGGAAGTTCTGGTTCAGAGGAGCTTCACTCAGGAGGCCTCTGGGAGCACCCGCCTGTCCAATTGGGTTCCATGGGGCTGCCCAGGCTGGATGGGCTTGTCCCTCTCTGACTCTCCAGGGTAGGGGAGCTTGAGACCTGCTGTGCCTGCAGTGACCTGAGCTCTGAGACATGGAGCCAGTGAGGACAACTGCCAGAAGCGTGTTCCCACACCCTTGCCTCTCCACTCAGATATCTTGAACACAGGCCCAACATCTTTGAATAGGAGTCTTCTCCCCCTGCCACAGAGGAGCAGTGGAGGATCATGTCTTGGAGAAAGTTATAATTGCTCTCTGAAAGCAAGTTGAATTCTTCATAGGCTGAGATGCTCCCCAGGTGCAGGCTGAGGGATGAGGGCCTCAGTTTGAGAGCTGGATGCAGAGTAGACAGGGCCTCCCTTGTGACAAAGGGAAAGAGGCAATATTAGCCCTAGAGACAAGGCAATGAGCAGAGAGGAGAGGAGTCAGGCCAATTCTACAGGTGGCCCACTGAGGCAGGGACTCAGCATCTTAGCATCAGAAATAGAAGAAGGCTATGAGGGCTTACCTTCTGAAGCTATAGTGAAAACACTGAGACCCAGAGGGGGACACCTGGTGTGGGAGACTGCCTAATGGCCCCTAAATATGTTCATGTCCCAATCTCTCAAAACTGTGAATGGTCTGGGACAAAACAAAATATACATATGTGATTAAATGAAACCATTGAGATGGGAATTATCTAGGCAGGTCCAGCGAAATCATGAGCATGTGGAGAAGAGGACTAGAGGAGGGCCAGGATCAGAGGAGAAGCTGATGAGATGACAGAGCAGAGATTGGTGTGCTGTTTTCTGAAGATGAGGCCACTGGAGTGAGAAAAGGTAAGGAGGCAAGTTCTCCTCTGGAGCCTCCAGAAGGAGCTAGCCCTTCCTACACTTTGACTTGAACCTAGTAAGACTGATTTTGGACTTCTGATTTCCAGAATTTTAACAGAATAAATTTGTGTTGTTTTAAGCTGTTCTGTTTGTGGTGATTTGTTACAGCAGCAACAGAAAACTCATACCTTATCTAGAAATACAGAACTAGCAAGCAGTCAGCCTGCTCTCAGATCCCCTAGGCCCAGCACTATGGAATTCCTGTTCCACACTGGATGGGACTGGGTGAGTGGTGGGGGTGAGGCCCCAAAGGGCCCAAACACCATGGGTGGTGAGATCTTGGGCCTCTGAGACTTGTGTGCGTGTGGGTATGTGTTAGGAAAAGGGAATAATACGCCCTTTTCATATATCAGGGGATTTTCTGGGCAGACTATTCTCCAAAAGCATGTGAACATTTTTCTCTCCAGGAAAAAATAACTCAAGGTCTATCAAAAAAGTCCCAGTTTCACACGCACACACATGGACGGGCTTGTGGGTCCTAGTGAGACTCCAGCTACCCCATCTGCTCCAGGCGTCTTTAATTTTCACAGGGCAGGGAGCAAAGCTGAGGGGGGCTAGGGAACCCATCAACAGGAGAACTGTGGACACATCGTGACATCTGGATTTCCCCAAAGCACTCTGGGTCCTGTGGAGTGAGTGCTCCCGCCCCGCCCCCACTCCCACTGTGCTTCCCACTTTCATGAAAACTCTGGGAAGATTTGACACATTTCTTAGCAGTGGAGAGCAATTGGAATTTCCAGCTTAATTCCAGATGTGGGGCTGACTGTGCTGGGGAGTTTGGCCTTGTAAAGCATCTGGGAGGCCCCTTGTCCCATTGGACCCCCCAGCGCTGGCCTGCGCAGTCGTGTGTGTCCCCACTCCTGGACTCTGGGTCTTGTGGTTGGGCTTTCTGTGGGGAGCTGGAGAGAGACCATGCATGTGGTTTTCACAAGTGTGGAGAGGGCTGGGTGGGGGTGGACTGAGTTGGCAGCCTGGGGCCCTGTAGTCAGTCAAGAGGCGGCAGGCTGCCTCTGGGGTGGGGAGTGGGGGATGTGACAGAAAAGAATCTAGTCAGTGAGGAGTGCTCTGGGAGTGTGGACCAGGCCAGGGGCCGGGGTCAGAAACTGGATCTGGAGCAGGCTGGGAGGGGTTGAGGGAGGCTCTGGGAATGAAGGGCGAGTGTGAATAGAGGTTATAACTGGCATTTGGCCAGGTGCTGCTGGGACAACAGGCAGAGGGGGAAGCCCTTTACCCAACCAGTGTGCCCTGGCTCCTGGGGCTCAATGCCCCATAAAAGTCTGCCAGGACCAAAGGCCACTCAGCAGGAGTGAGGGTCCCCACTGAGCACCTTGGTGAAACTGCAGGGTGATGAAGACTGTCACCTCCTTTAGCCAGTCTCTCATGATTGCCTTCATTGTCAAACAGAAAAATGAGCCTCCAAAGATGACCATATCCTAACCACCAGAACCTGTAAATATAAGTTAATAGGCAAAAGGATTTGCAGGTGTGACTATACAAAGGATTTTGAAATGGGGAGATTGCCCAGGGTTATCTGGGAGGGCCCGGTACCATCAAAAGGGGAGCAAGAAGGTCAAAGGTGATCTAAAAAGCAATGTAAAGACAAAATAGAGGAAGGGGCCACAAACCAAGGAATGTAGGCAGCCTCTAGAATCTGGAATAGGCAAGAAAATGGATTCTCCTCTAGAGCCTTCGGAAGAACCCAGTCCTGCTTATACTTTGACTTTTGCTCAGTAAGGCTGATTTGGACTTCTCACCTCCAAACTGTAGAATAAATTTGTGTTGTTTTTTAGGTAACTCTGTGTTGATTTGTTACTAATACACCCTCCATTCTAACGCTGGGTTCCAGGCTCTGCCCTACTCCCTGTTGTGAAAGTCTTCACAACATTACACAGGTTGAAGGGAACTTTTGCCTGCCCCCAAGCCCTGGCTGAGCACTAGTGCAGATCACTGCAAGGAGGGGCTGCTTTCCCCCAACTAACACCCGGCTGGTAGCAGGAGGAGTCCAGGCCCCCAGACTCCTGAGCAGAGATCTTACTTTCATGGGCACTGCTTTCCTACACCCATGGGTAAACCATCAACCTATTTTTCCTCCACCACATTCTTCTACCCCCGCCCTTCCCCCACCGCAGGCCATGCTCTGGGGTTCCACTACCACCTCCCAACGAGGAGAACAACATTTTAAAGCTGCAAACGAGAGAACCAGAATACACAGAGAAAGAGAGACACTCACAGAGGTCTGGAAGGACTTGCTTCCTGGGAACCGGACATCAGCAACACCTGCTATAAATGGGATTTTGACAAACTCAGGGGCTGTGCTGAGTGAGGGCAGGAAGTAGCCAAACTGGGTCAGTGTGTGGACACAGTATTGACAACCCCACATCCCTGAATCCGAGACTGAGATTCCACACCCTCATCAGTTATTTTTCTCCTCTCCTTACAAGTCCAAGCATGGATACCTTTGCACAAATCACACAGACCCTCATGCACACAAACAGGCACAGGGCCACAAGCAGTGCCAAAGTGTGCAAAGAGGAAGTGGGCAAACACAGTTGCACAGACACCACCCAACACACTTATAAATAAGAAGCCATGCACATGCACTGGCACACACCTACAGCCTCACAAACGCAGACACGCGCACTTTCCACATTTTCATACACCCACATCATGCATACAAATACAGATACACCCATGCATGAGCAAAGACCACCCATGCGTATGAACACCTGGACTCCTATGAGCACTGTGGCATGCCCCAGGGGTTCCTGCACCTCCCTTCAGGGAGGAAGGCAAGATTCCCTGCCCCCCTCCAATCCTCCTGAGCTCTGCTCTGGAGCCCTCTGCTGGGGAAGCCAGGAACAGTCAGCCAGGCCATTCCTGGCCTTGTAACTGAGCTCCCCTGGACTAGGAGGAAAGGGAGATGAGGAGAGGTGGGGAAGGAGAGGAGGTGCAACCAGCTTGTGGGTATGTAACATCCAGCCTCCGCCTGATCCAAATGCCTTTCTGTAGCCTCCAATCTGGGGTGAAGGAGAGATTTCTCCTGCAAAGATTCCCCCTTGGGCTCCAGCCCCTTTTTATCAGACCTTAGACCCACCCTCTCCAATCAGTGCTCACTATTAGTGTGCTTGTATGTGCAAGAAGGAAGTCCCCCACCCCCACTCCCTCCTGGACCGGGCTTCTTCACTCTCCCACTCCGAGCCCACACTGGCTCACCTACTCCCCTCATCCCACCTGGGCCGGCTTGCAGTGCTGCCGGGTACCCAGCCTCCTTCCACCCACTGGATCTCTGACTCAGCTTGTGATAATTCCCTGTTCAAACTTCCACCTCCATGTGCCCTCAGAGGTTCCACCTTCCTGCTCTCAATAGCTTTTTCTTTCCATTTTCTCCTGGGGAGGAGGGGAGAAAGTGAATAAGATCTGGGCTCTGGAATAAGACAGACCAATCTGAATTCAGATCTCCACTCAAAGACTAGATTTCCTCACCAGCCTTGGGACAGTTAGGCTGCTACTTAATTGTCCTCAGCCTCAGTTTCACCAGCTGGGATGGAGGTGGTGGTACTTCTGAGGCAAAGTGACTCCATTCCAAGGGCACAGCATTAGAGCTGGTTTACGAGGTAAGCTGTCCAGACAGCTGGCTAAGTTGGCATCTCTAGGAGGCACTCAAACATCACTGGAAATACAAAGATCTGAAGGAAACCATATCTGGGACTGCTCAGAGGGACAATTGATGAGTTACTTGCAAAGGAGTGATAAGGAGACCTCAAAAGATGAGGTGAGAAAAACAGTTGGTCACTAAGTTGTTTCTTAACAAGGCCTGGGAAAGATTTCTACATAGTTCTAATTTGTCTAATTGGGGGATGCAAGTTTGGGGACTTGGGAGTTTGGGGGCAGAGCTGAACTGCTCAGAAGAGATGGAGTGTTAGCAGAAGGGATCCTCTCTCTGTCCACTGCCCTGTCTCCACACATCAAAGTTGAATGGCTGATAAAAGACCACATGTTTCCATTGGGCCCTTCTAGGCCTTTCCTGTGAAAGCTGTTTCATGCATGTTAGTTGGGTCTGTCTCTCCGGTCCTTGGCCCTAAGATCTCTCTCCATCCCTCTCCCCTAAGCCCAGCCCACACATATCCTCTCTACCTGGTCTTTGTGTCCATGGTATATCTTAGTCCCTGGTTCAACACCTTCTCCCCCAAACCTTAGCTCGCTGGTCCAGCTCATTCTAGAAGCCTTCAGGTTTCTATGCAAGGGTCAAGATTTCCATTTCTTGAGAAATGAGATAGTTCTCATGTATTAGCTTGTTTAAAATAACAGCAATAACAAGCAGCCACATTCTTGCCTTGGAAAATATCTAATTATCTTTCTTTTAAATGTGTACAACCCAGCAATCCCAGTTTACCAACGAGTTAGCTACATCTCAAAACGTTGTTTCTGTGAAGTAGATTGGCATACCAGACAATGAGCCAATAGAAAGCTGGGGACTCCATGTTATGAATGGGGCTCAGTTTTTCAGGTTCAGCCATAAATGCCCATTTAAACCATCACAAAGCTGGGCTGCCACACACCTACCTGGGAGAAAAAGAAACCTGACTCGAGCCAGACCTGCAGGTAGAAATGGAAAAATAATAATGTTGATCTAGAAAGGTCTGTTTATTTTCTCTTGAAAGCCGGTGCTTGAGGGAAAGCAGGTTTCTTAACAGGGGTATGAGAAGATGGGTGGGTCGTTCTGAGGGGCTGTTCAAGGGCCTCAGAGACTGAAAGCCTTTGTTCTACATCGTTCTAATTAATCTTTCTGACTTTAAGTCTGCCTTTCTCTTGACACAGGGGCAGGCCTGGCTCCACTCTGACACTCAGTCAGCAGATTGTTTGGATAGACAGAATAAACTGTGGGGAAAGGACCTCCTGAGAGAACTGGGGAGAGATGGAAAAAGAGATGAAGGAAGTAGATTCCAGGGGATGTGATTTGGGTTTTAAAGATGGGTCGAGGCACAATGACCTGACCCAAATGGATCATGGTAAAAACAGAAGAACAAAACCAGAAAGTTTTTTGGGACATATGTGATCCCATCCCCCCAAAAACACAAAAGAAAAAAAAGTGGAGGAAGAAGCAGGCTGGGAACCAGACAGTTCCGAGGCTGGCCAGCAGGTGACACCACAGGCCCAGCACAGCTTGGTTGCTGTTTGTGTCAGGCAGAAGGGACTCAGGAGGCTCCAGGAAAGTGGGGGAGTCCAGGTTTGGGAGCACAGGACAGTCTCGGAATGGGTCTTCATTCAGAGTGAGCATCTATGCTTCCCTTTCCTTCCCCAGCCGCCACTCTGCCCTGTCTGCCTGAGGGGTTTATGTAAGTATACCAAGTGGGGTGGAGGTGGGATGGTACCTAAGGAGATAGGGGCCAGAGAGAGAAGGAGTAAAGAAAAAAAAAAGAGAGGGCTCAGGAAGGCCTTTGACAGAAACTTGATAGTGTGAGGGGACAGAAAACAATGAACCTTTATTGAGTACCCACCTCCACTCACAGGTCCTAACAAAGGGACACCCAGAAGGGAATCAAGCAGCCCCACCTACAGGGCTGCCCACGGAGAAAGGTGATTCAGAGTTTAGGTTTGACTGATAGCAACCCCTAACTAGCTGAGAATGGGCCCTTTGTGAGGGCTCCACCTACCTCAAGCCCCGTCCTCACTTCCAGCTGGCTGGAGTGGCCTAAGAGGAGGACTGCCTAGAGGGAAACAGATGAGGGGAAAATGCAAAGAAACCCAGAGCCTCTAGAGTTGAGATGCTCTGTGGGAACTTTAAGATGTTGAGGGCAAATACACAGGAGAAAGATACAGCTTGGCAGGAGTCACATTCTTTTCTTCCAGACTTTTGGTCAAAACTGTATCCCCCACTCCACTGATGCCCCGTGAAGAAAAAAGTATCGAACAAAAATTTCACTATTATGCAAGTCAGGAACCTAGGTTGCAAATGGCCAAAACTTAACATAAATGAGGTGGGCAAAAAGGGCTCATTGACTACCAGGCAAGGATGCAACAGGTCCCAGGGAGGCTAGAGGGAGTAAACTAGAGAAGGGAGAACTGGGCTAGAGGTGGAAGAAAGGAGATGAAGGAAGTCAATTTCAGGGTATGTAATTTGGGCTTTAAAGATGGCTTTAGGAAGAACGAGCTGAACTGAACTGATATGGTCAAAATCAAAGAACAAAAACAGAGAGAAAAGAGACAATATGGTATATCCCCCAAAAACCCCAAGAGAGGGAAAAAGAGGTGGAGAAGAAAAGAGGTTGGGAAGCAGGCAGTTCTCTCTCCTCTCTGGTCTCTCAGGTTGGCATAGCTTCCCTCTGCAGAGGCCTAACGACCAGGGAAAACAACCACAGTCAGTCCAGGTTAACATGCTCCTATTTTCATGGCCAGAAGGATACTGTGCCCTCTGTTAGCGGACATGGTTAGGGTCAAGTCCTGGAGATCGGCTTCGCAGGAGTCAGGTGCTCGGTTCTGAGCCAACTGCTGTGTCCAGGGGAGGGATTAGTTACTATGTTTTTCGTATACTGAGTCAGTCCCATGACCAGGGGGAATGAGGTAAAAACAAATACAATAGAAAGAACCTCCTTAACTGATCACGTGAGGTCTCATGGGACAGAACTGTAGGCTGGCCCCCCGAAACAGTTTTCCCTTTTCTCTAATATGACAGAATCTGGCTATTGTCTCCATGACTGCCCAGAATAAAAAGTACATTTTCCAAGCTCCCTTGCAGTTAGTCGTCTAAGAGTCTTGGTAAACGGGATGTGAACAAAAGCAAGGTGTATTTCATTTAGATGGTGTCCTTCAAGGAGGGAAGCAGACCCTCTTGCTGCTCTTCCCCCACTTGGTGCAGTCTAGAACCCTATATGATTGGTGAATCCTCTTGGATTATATGGGTGAGAACAGGACCATGTGGATGTCACAGCAGGAAGTTAGTTCAAAGAAGCTTGGGTCCCTGATGCCTCTATGACCTCAAACTGATTAGCTTAGAATTTTTAAACAAGAGGAAGTAAATACCTCTCTCATTTCAATCAAGTTTCTATCTTAAGTAATATATTTTGGCACCTTCTCTTAGTAACCACTACTATGGGCTGAAAACTCTCTCTTGTATCCAGGACAAAATTTTTTTCCTGACCGTATATACCTCTGTTCAAAGCCAGAAAAATCTTGCCTGTGACCAGCCCCACCTTCACTGAGAGTGTAACAAGACACATCCCAGGGCCATCTCCGCTCTTCCTAACCTGAGAAGGTATTTTCGCCCTCCCTACAAGCCGAGTCCCTCTCACTGGGTATATTTTGCCTGTGGATTGTCACGCTCTGTGTCAGCCCTGGGGTATAGAGAGGAGGCCTTTGTTCCCTCCATAGGCTGGGGTTCTGGAGTCCTGGAGCCATTGAGAAATACAAGACCACTGCCCCTGCCTGCCCACAGAGGTGAGCTGTGCTCCTCATCAGGGTAGGTAAGGGCAGCACAGCAGATGGCCCATCTACCCGTGCGGCAGGGAACCAACCAGTTACTGAGAGCCGGGCACTGGAGACGATGGAGAAACTGTCTCTTCTCCTGCCTCCTGGAATTTTCGTGTCTCCTAGGGCTCCTACTCAGATCTTCTATGGCCCATGGTTCTGAGAAAGGGAAAAGAATGTACCAGCTGGGTAGGACCTGGGTTTCCGGGATAGGGGTGACTCAGTGACTAATGTTAGTGATTAGTGTAGGAGAAGAGACACAGAAAATAATCAAAGGACATTTGTATTTGATGATCCCGCTGCTTTTATTCCAAACTTTCATGATTGAACAGGGATCATTGAGTTAAACACA
This sequence comes from Scalopus aquaticus, assembly GCA_004024925.1. Taxonomy (NCBI): domain Eukaryota; kingdom Metazoa; phylum Chordata; class Mammalia; order Eulipotyphla; family Talpidae; genus Scalopus; species Scalopus aquaticus. Next base: position 381,662 of record PVIJ01000036.1, on the reverse strand, counting down.
GTTGGAAAATCTAGAAGGAAATATTGCCTCGGACCACAGAACACAGGCTGGGCTGGGCTGGGCTCTTCCTTTCTTTCTGTATTGATTGTGCTTAAGAACAATGGCAGGCAGGCCCACGTCTTTCTTAGAGCCCTTCTTGACTCCTAAGTGACTGGCTTCACCCTCTCTTCTTTCCCACCAAGCCACCTTCCTTATAGAGTTTCCCTTAAGAGCCAAGATGGTGTCTCTCCCCTCAGTTGGAGTCAGGAGACTCCTCATAGGACAAGTGGACTAGCCCAAGGCCCTGGGTGTCTGTGCTGCCCACGTGAACCTGCAGGAAGGTCTCCAGGATGCACCCTTGGATCTCCTCTGGAGGAAGAGTTGACCCCTGACCTCACCTCCCATGAAGGTAATTCTCCACACTTGTTTGATTTTTCATCTGCATTGCACCCAAGGGGAAATTCTCTAGTTTCTCCCTCATATGAGGTATATAGCAGGCCTGGGGACCAACACAGCTGGTGACGTGGTAGCATGAGGGCAAGATGCAGAGCCAGGAGACTTCCACACTTAGCAAACCACTGTGTGAGGTGCGTGCAGCTGTTGTAGTTTATGAAGAATGGTCAAGGCTGGCCATCCATGAGAACCAGGTCACCATCTATCCACCGTAGCCCAGAGTACCTCTCTGCCTCCTCCGCTGAGTCCTGATACCTGCTGGCTCCCCAGCTGGACCTGTCCTCTCCAGCCTCCCTGCCCCCATGATGCACTCAGAGTTCTGCTCCACAGTGAGCTCACCCCCCTTCAACCTCTTCTTGGAATGTTTCTTCTTTGTCCTTGCTCTGCGCACTCACCTCAATGCAGCTCTCTCACATTCCTTGTGCCTTAGGACTAAAAGGCTGTTTCTCCTGATTATTCCTCCTTGTCATTTTTAGCCCATTACGCCCATCATCAGTGACACTCCTGCTTCCATCTATGCCATGCTTCCTCTTTGTTCCTGTCATCTCCCAGCCTCCCTCACCACTGCAGACCATCAGCTCTAGCTTCATTATCTTCTCTATCTACCTCCTGTGTCCTGCCTGTGTCCAAGACAAATAGAAAGATCTTTTATCCTTATTCTTGTCTCTTGCTTCCATCTATTTTATCACCAATAACACTAGCCACAGCTACCCATTGCTACACTAATATTTGAAGACTTTATGGTCACCCCTATAGAAGAGAATGGCTACTAAGGAAAAGCAACTTTGGCCATCCCAATAAATGCACATTCTCTTTTCATGGAACATACTAATCCCCTTCCCCAGCCCCAAACCCAAAAGATACCACCTATTACTGCAACCAGCTCAAAGTACAGACCCTCTTGTGAGATCTTTGTGTGAGGTTCAGAACTTGGTCCATTGACATATAAGCTAAAAAATAAGTTACCTCTTTGTTCCCTCCATCAATAACAACACATCTATATACACTTAGGAGGCAGGAACAGGACAGCCACAGTTAAGACTGCCATCAGAAAGGGAAAACTATGAAACACATAGCAGGAACAATGAACAGATTCCAAGGGGCACAGGAATTCCAAATGTTCCCCACCTCCCAGAGTTAGGGTAGTGATAACCTGACGACAACTTCTCTGCCCATTACTCTCTGTGGCCCATAGCTCTGCCTTCTGGGAAGTCCCTCCTATCGTCCTCCAGGGCCTCCTCTGAAGAGGGCACTGGAGAACATGCTCTGCTGTGCTCATAAAGGGTACAGCTTTCACAGCCTGCTTCAAGCTGCTGTAGGTTTGGGACTTCACAACTTGCTTTAGAAGTTGAGCAACCCCAAAGTTATACAAGTTAGCTTGCAGACTTTTGAAAACTAACTTCCCTCAAAAACTTAGGGCAACAATACAAAAGTTAAATTTAAAAATCATTTCATTTATAATCATATAGAAAAGTATAAAATAAGAATACACAAAACAAAAGAAGTTCCATGCACACCGAGAACTACAAAATTCCATTAAAAGAAATTAAAGAAAGTCTAACTGAATGGAAAGTCATCCCATGACCACGAATGAGAAGACTTACTATGTTAAGGTGGCAGTATTCCTCTAAATGACCTAAAGATTCAATACATTCCTTATTCCAATCACAATTGTACCCCCACCAAATTGAAAATTGATGCTAAAATTCATATAGATTTGCAAGGGGCCCAGAGTAGTCAAGCCAATCTTGAAAAAGAAGAAAAAGTTGGAAGACTAACACTGACATATTTCAAAACTTAATTAAAGACTATAGTAATCAAAGTAGTGTGGTGCTGGCAAAAGAACAGAAATATGGATTGATGGACAAGAACTAAGAGTCTCAAACCAAACCCTTACATAGGGAGAAAGAATCACTTTTTCAATAAATGGTGGTCTGACGAGTGGCTATGCATACTCAAGGGAATATAGTTGGATCCCTACCTCATATCATATAAAAATATTATTTAATGTGAATCATAGACCTAAGAGACAAAACTATAAGAGATAAAACTATACAACCTCTTGATCTTTAATTAAATATTTTTTTAAAGAGATGACACCTGCTCTACAACCACTACAATGACTATATTAAAGAAAAGATAGTAACAAGTGTGGGAGAGTAAGTAGAAAAACTAGCATCCTCATGCATTACTGGTGAGAATGTTAAATGGTACAGTTACTTTGGAAAACAGTTTGGCAATTCCTCAAAAAGTTTAACATAGAATTACCTTGTAATCCTGCAAGTCTGCTTCCAGGTATGTACCCAAGAGAATTGAAAATATATGTCCACAGCAAAGCTGGATAAAATGTTCATAACAAAATTAGTTATGATCACCCAACAGTAGAAATAGCCAAAAGTCTATCAGTTGATGAGTAGATAAACAAAATGTGGTATATCTATACAAAAGGAAAATTATTCAGTCATAAAAATGAATGAAATTCTGGTGCTTTGAATGCTACTACAGGGATAAATATTGAGAACATTATGCTATGTGAAAGCAGCCAGACACAAAAGATACACGTGGTCTCAGAACACATATTGGAGGCTTTCCATTTAAACGAAAAGTCCAGAAAAGACAAATCCATAGAGACAGGAGATAAATGAGTGCATGCAGGGGCTGGAGGAGGGAGGAATTTGGATTGACGTCAAACAGGTATGGGGTTTCTTGGGGGGTGGTATGGAAAAGTTTTAGAATTAGATAGTGGTGTTGGTTGCACAACTCTGAATATGTAAAAACCCGCCACTAAATTATGTATTTTAAATGGGTGGGCTTTATCATATGTGAACAATAAAGCTGTTATTTTAAAAAAGTGAGCATAATTCCAGTCAATTTGCTTTTAATCTATTCCATGAGCAAGCAGTCCATTTTAAAAAGCTGGTTTTAATACCCAAATTCTTAAGTCGGAATCTATGTGTATTTTTGACTGGTGTCTACACTCTATCCATCCTGGTCTCTCTGACATTAATGATAGTTTATGAGCTGGCATAATATAGTAGAAAATGGTGTTACATACAACAACAACACCCATGATCTGATCTGGGCTGCGGGGCTGACTGGGAAAGGCGTTGGGCCACAGTTCCATCTTCTGGGCAAGCTGCCTCTTTCAGCCCCTCTCTCTTCAGCCTGGGATAGAAGAGGAACTGGCTTTTTCAGCCAGTGGAGACTCCGAATTCTGGAATCTCGATCAACTGAGACCACTGACCACAGGCAGGAAGAGTCTCCATTAACAGATCTTCACTCTCTTTCTTCTCCGTTTGCAAACTGCTGTCTCTACTTTGAGTTTCTCTCTCATACAGGACCTTGTAAAATGTGGGAAGAAGGCTATCCCCACCAAGATCTGCATCTTTTCTAACCACTTCCTCTAGAACTAGTGACTCCGTAGGCAAGTGAACTGTCTTACAAGGTATTATAGCAGATAATGTTGCCAAATATTTTGCAAAACTGTGGGTCACCAGCTCTCCAGCCTGAAACACCTGCCCGCAGTCTGATAGTAACACAGTGCTTCATATTTAAAAATTTGTCACACTGCCAATCCACTTCTTAATGTAAGTTTCTATGTTAATCAGGATGTAGTTTATAGACTGTTTGGAATAAAGAGACCTCAAACTACATTGGCTTAAGCAAAATAGAAATTTGTTTTTCTACCATGCAGTGGATGGTTCAGAGCTGGTTTAGTGGGTTCGTGGTTTGGGAGGAATCAGCCTTCTTGTAGCTTTTGACTTCACTCTTTTCAACTTGTGATTCTAACACACTCTGAGAGAGGTTCTGTCATAGGCTGGGCCTCTCAGGAAACAGACCCCGAGACAGTTTTGCAGAGAGCTCTTTTTACTGAGTCCTCTGGGGATAAACCTTCTTGGGAGGGAGTGATAGAAAGCAGGACCTGGCCCACCATGGGTGGGATGGGGTGTGGAGCTGTGGCACAGCCACGACAGAGACTCAGCCGCAGGGGCTCTGGGACCCGGTGGCTGCTACATGGTCTCAACAAAGGCAGAGAGCTGGTGGTATTACTCCAACAGGTGCTGATGCTGCTCTCCGTTGGACACCCGCAGGGAAGAAACAGTTTCTGGAGAAAGACTCAGCTGAGCTGTGAGCTCACAATGCTCTTGGCAGTTGGGGCAAGGAGCTCCTTGGTTTTGAATGGGGTACAGGGCTGTACCTCACAGTCCCCCTTATTCTCTTGCAAGTTTACCCATCTGGTGGGAAACAGAAAGCCCCACACTTCCACTCACATCCCATTGGCTAGACTCAGTCACATGTTCACATCTGCCTGGAAGAGCCATGTGGAGAAAAACTGGAGAAAGAAAGCAAAAGTGAGTACTGGCACCCTTGGGAGTCTCTGACCTGGGTCCCTTGGTCCCAAGTCCATCTCCAGCCTCTAGTCTGTTCCTCCTCAGAATCTGGCTTCCTCTATCTGCATCTGTCTTCACTCCAGAGGGCCCACCTGCTGTCTCTTCTTGTGTGCTGGTTTCATTGGCTTGTCTCTTTGAGTCGAAAGTAAAAGTATTCAGACCTACCCCTTGTCACAAAAATATAAAGTGTTGGTCCATAGAGTGGATGGAAGAGTGAACCTAGCTTTACGTGTGAGTCGATCCAGAGGTTCAACAATGCACAGAACTCACTGCCTGCTCTGCTACTCCCCATTGGTTTCATTCTGTGTCCCCTCATCCCCTGTGGTGCAGAGATGCCACTGACCACTCCAGACTTACATTTCCTTACAGCTCACAAGTCAAAGAGCGCCACCCTCTCTGTTTCTGTGTGTCCCAAGTGATTTCACCCGAAGACCACTCCGTGTCCAGCCCAGGCTGCGGGAGTGAAGCATATCAGTGGCAGCCTAACCAGAAACATTCGCAGTAGGGGTGATCAGTGACCTCAAGGAAAAGTGGGGTTCTACTACTGAAAAGGAGTGGAAGGGACACTGAGGCTGGGTTGTCTCCAAGGCCTCGCAAACTTAACATTTCTGTGGCTGAGCTCTTGGTTCCCTCCCAGCCCCAGCTGCGTGCGCTCTCCACACTTCCCAGATGGTAAGTAGGCCCAGCCTCTACCTCGCTGCTCTGACCTGCATAACTCCGTTCCTTTCCACCCTGGGCCCCAACCCTCACCTCGAGATTCTACCACCCAGTACTTTGCACTAGTCCCCTTTTCTCCATTTTCTCTACAGCCAGCATGTCACCAAGCTTCCATTGCCTCCTTTCTGGGTGTCCCCACCTCTGTCTTCCCACGTTCACCCTCTCTTGATGATTTTACACAACAGCCAGAGGAATCCTTTTGAAACACATGAATGAGACTGCCAACAGTCTCATTGTCACCCCAACAGTGACTCAAGTCAACACAGTGACTTGGGGTACACCTGGAACAAATGGGCCCCAATGCAAAGCATCCAATTTTTACTTTCCATTGGGTGGGTTCAAATGAGAATTCACCTGTTACTTATCACAGCACTTGCCACCGGAAGACCTGCTCGGTACTATGTCCTCCCTGGGGAAGGCAAGGGTCTTGCCGATCACACATCCCACCACTGGAGCACACAGCCCAGAAGCCAGAATAATATTCTTGGGACAGGTGAGAGGGGGGTCTTGGAGCCAGCTTTCCAGCCCCCCATGGTATCTTAGCTTTCCCAGAGCCAAGTCCTGGGTGGGGAGCTCCCTACATGGAAAAGAGTCAAGGAAAAAGTGGGAATGGGAGAGAGGCTGGGCCTACAGAGGGAGAGAGCTGGAGGAAGAAAGCAGGAGAATGTGGAAAAGAAGAACAGGAAGCAGAACGAGAGGGAGAGATGGAGAAATCCCAAGAAAGTGGCCTTGGGACCACAGGTGAGAGGCTGAGGGTTGGGGACAGAAGAAGAATCACTTTTTAATTGGGGGCGGGGGTTCTCTGCACACCTGACTCAGAAGGGTGGGACTCCCAGACCATCTGCCTCATGCTGCGGTGTTTTTCAGTCAGCAAGACAATTGGGAGGAGAAGGGGGAATACCCAGCCAGAGTGTCCCCCAATCAGCAGCACCCGTAAGTCTGACAGGACTGCCCCGGCACCCTAAGTGAATGGGTGATTTGGTGGCCCGACCTCAGGAATGCTCATTGGGACATGCACTTACAGGGCTTGGGTTACAGGCCCAGCACTGGCAGGGGCTCAGTGGCAGGAGATAAGAAGGTGGCACCAGGAAGGGTTCTGTGTGTGCTAAATTGCGGGCTCCCAGCATACCCCCAAGGCTGGCTCACAAAGCCTCCATTGTTGGGGTCTGGCTCCCAGCCCATCATAGTGAGATAGGAGTTGCTGCTCTAACAAGGCAAGAAAAGTACACCCCAAGTTTCTACAGAAGCCATTACACCATCCTTATCGGGTGGAGGGAAGGGAGTTTGCAAAGCTAATGTTGATTCAGAGAAAAATGGGAAAAGAATATTAGCAATCATGGCAAAAGCCAGTTCTGGCAGCAGGGTAGGGGTCAAGGGTGCTACTCTGACTCAGCTGGGATTTTCATGAGGAGCAGCTGGAGGCAGGGGAAGCACGGCCCCAGTGTCCGGTGGGTGAGGGAGCAGCCCCCTGGTGTGCCCAGCTCTGTGTTGGGGGTGGGGCACATGTGTCCTGTTGCCAAGGACTTGCGATTTACTTAGAAAAAAGGTGGTTAATTCTTCACCTAGTATAACGGAGCACAACCCCCATGTGCAGGTTCTGTTTGGGGGTGCTGTGGATTCCCAGAGCTGAAGTTCCAGGGAACGTACCTGAACACAGAGTCCTGAAGACTAGCACACAGGGGAGCGCACAGTGCGTCAGCCAGAGGGACAGGGACAAGGCTCTGGGATGGCCGGTCAACAAAGGCCAAAGACTGAGTAGGCGCGGGAGGCCTGAGGGCGCCCTCCAATGAGCACCGGGAGTTCTGTGTGAATCCAGCTCCTTCCCCTGCTGGCAAGAGCTGGGTCTCAATGAGCCTTGTCTCCTCATCTGCAAAGTGGGGATGATGAGAGAACCCCCTGAGGGCTTAATGCTGGCGATGGAAGGGTGAACGCACAGAAGCACTGAGCACAGCCACCTGCACACAGCAAGCTTTCCATAGCCAGCATCACGAGGGTGGGTGAGAGGCAGCCACCCCTGCAGGTGGCTGACAAGCCACGTGGGGTACAGCTCGGGAGTGTGGAAGGGACACATGCTGGGTGTAGGCTGGGACTGGGCCAGGGGTGATAGTGGAGAAGGTCACTTCCAGGAGAGGAAGGGCATGAGCGAAGGACGGCAGCCCTGAGGAGCCCAGCCTGGGCTGGGGTCATTCATCCCCAGCCACACCCATCTGGATCTCCCAGGGCAGATGTGCACTCCCCAGATGAAAATCTCCATCACCACTGAAACACTCTGCGGTGCCATTTGGACGTGCTTTAAAATACAGATTGGAGGGTGCAGGGCAGGGAAGAGCAGGATGGGGGACTTTAAGGATGAAAATCCCTAGAAAATGCCCATTTGTAGAATCTGCTGCTCCCCCAAGCAGCAAGTAAAGAAGCCCATTCAGTGAAGACTGGACATTGATTAAGAGGAAAGGAATGAATTGCACTGGCAGGCTGGTTGCTGGGGAAACCCGCTGATTGAAGGGGCAGCGGGTGAGCTCACGCCCTGTGCATGTGTGTCGTGTGCCCACACAGGCCTGACACAAAGCTGCCACCGCAGCCAAGGCACAGAGCAACAGAGAGGCTTAGTAGTCCACTCAGGCTTCCGAGTGGAAACACCACAGACTGGGGTGGGGGGGTCAGACAACAGACATTTATTTCTCACAATTCTGTAGTCCAGATCAAGTGCCACTGACCACTGCCTTGGTTCTGATGTGGGCCCTCTCGTGGCTTGTGGGCAGCGGCCTTCTTGGTCTGTCCTCACACGGCCTTTGTGCACGCGCAGAAAGAGACCTGTTCTCCCCTCTTCTTATAAGGACACTAGTCCTATAGGATTAGGGCCCACCCACAAGACCCTATTTAACCTCGCTTCCTCCCTGAGATGCTCCATTTCCAAATCTAACCACAATTGGTAGTCAGGGGTTCGATAGAGCTGTGCACTGCTTTAAGGACTGGGACCTATTCTGAGAAGTGTGTCACGAGGCAATTTTATCATCATGCAAACGTCATAGAGTGTAATCACACAAATCTATATGGTATTGCACACTACACACCTGAGCTGTGTGGTCCAGCCTATTGGGATCGTGATTACATGTGGGCCCATTGTTGACTGAACGTTATTAAGACACACGTGACTATATAGGAGTAGCGGGTGGAACGAACAATCAGGCCATAAAAAGACTTTCTTTAATGTGCAAGGCAAAGGCAAGAGAATGTGATGTGCAAGGAAATAGGGTCTTTCTTGGGATTAGCAGAACTGACTCACAGATTCAGATCTGGGGCAATATAATGGCACAAGAAGAGCTACAAATGGCCCTTTGATCCCTAGGAGTTCTGAGAACAGTTTCCAAAAAAATTCTCAAATCAGAATAAGGAAAACAGCTTGGGCAGCCATTTTTTGGAAGCAGAAACTTAGGGATGGAAATAGCTGACTGTGTGCAGGTATTTGTGTTTCTTTAAATCTTAACCATTGATGAGTAAGAAGTCTTTATGCTTCGTTGAAGAAAGATTATAATCACAGGAAAAGCTCAAAAAGATAGAAAAGGAACAGTTTGTTTTGTCTCTTAGTTTTGAGGACAGCCACACCTTGGAGATATTATGGGCTCCAGACCCCACAATAAAGTGAATACCACCGTAAAGTGAGTCACGCGAATTTTTTAGTTTCCCAGTGAATATAAAAGTATGTTTACATGATACTGTAGTCCATTAAGTGTGCAGTAGCATTATGTCTGAAAAAAACAAGGTACACGCCTTCATTATGTGTGACACAGGCACAAAGAGAGCACATGCTTTTGAAAAAATGGTGCTGACAGAGTCTCTCCTTACAAGGTTGCCACAAACCTTGTAAAGAAATATGATATCAATCTGTAAAGAAATACAATATCTGCAAAGTACAGTAAAACAGAGTGTGCCTGTACGTTAATTACAAATACCGTAACTGTTTGGTTCATATTTTCTAAATGTTGTTATTCGCGTAGTGGTTATTTGCGTAGTGGCTGCTGTGTGACGAGCAGGTGTGAGAGGTAGGGAGAAAAATTAAACTCCACAGAGCCTATAATGTGCATATTCTTTTCTATATTAATATATCATCTCATTGGCTCTTCCCGATAATGTTGCAAAATTAACATTAATTTCATTTCTTTGCTGGTTTGTTTCAGGAAAGTATATGTGGAATTTTTCCCTTTTCACAAAGAGGAAAACTGAGTCTCAGAGAGGTTAAGTAACTCAGCGGAGGTTATCCAGCTAGGAAGTGATAAGAGCCAGTATTCAAACTCAGACTGACACTCACATCCATTATGTTCTTTGCTGCCCTAGTCTTGCGCACCCTACCCAATGAGGCAAAAATAACAAAGGTCACATATACATGTACCCAGCCATTTCACCTAGCTATGTGTTCACATACACACACTCAGGTCTGTCTCTAGCAAAAGTTCCTCACTCATATGCAGCCACAGATTGCCTAGTTCTCAACTGGGAGACCCCCAAGTGGAAAGGAGGATGTCAAGGTAGGTGGTCCCTGACACAGGTCACGGTGATATCTGCCATTTCCCTTTCTGAACACCAAGCCCTCAGTCTATAATCATGGGTCCTTCTTTGCCTGAGCCTTTTATAGAAAGCAGAGGGCATATTTTCATTTGTCTTTATTTGCCCAATCTTGCATGCTGGCCTTGACTGTGAGTCTTCCAAACAATCCCCACCCCCACCCCACCCCCAGCTTGTACCAGTTGACCCCTTTTGGTAGGGATTTATTTTAAGGTGCCTCGTGCCTCCCATCCCAGTACTTCCTGTGAAGTACTAGTCTTCCCCACTTAATTTGTTATGGACTGAACATTTGAGTCCTCAAATTTGTAAATTGAAAACCTAATCCCAATGTGATAGTATTAGGAGATGTCACATTTGGGAAGTGATTAGGTCCTGAGGGTGAAGCCCTCACTAGTGGGACTCACGCCTTTATAAGAGGCCCCGGAGAGCCCCTAGTCACTTCTGACATGGGGGACACAGCAAGAAGACAGCCTTCTAGGAACCAAGAAGTGGACCCTCATCAGACACCAAATCCTTGGCACCTTGATTTCGACCTCTTGCCTCCAAAACTATGAGAAATAAAATTCTGTCATTTATCAGCTACCCAGTCTCTGGTTCCTTGCTATAGACATCTGAGTAGACAAGACAATACTCAACTCAGGTCCCCTTCCTCAAAGGAAGCCTTTTCTAACTTCCCAAGGCCTGGTTGGGTTTCCCTTCCCTGTGCCCATGGTACCCTGAGATTCCCCTCCAGGAGCCCTTACCTTTCCTGCTGGGGGCTGTGTTTGCTTGTCAGTCTGTCCTTCTCCAAGGGGAACTCCCTGAGGGTGAGCATGGACCCTGGCACGCCTGTGTCTCCTGGGCACAACTGAGAGTAGGTGTTCAGTTCTGGTTCCCAAATCCAGCAAATGAAAATCCAGAATGTCCAGTTAAGTTTGTACTTCAGATAAACAACAAATACTAATAATGATGATGAAAAATATTATATGATTATAATATGCTCAGAAATATTTACTGTATTCATCAAAATGCAAATAGGCAAAAAGCACAGAGAAAGAAAAATGCATTGTATTTGGAAGAAAGCAAGAAAAGCCAGTTGGCTTGGAGCTTAAGACTTGGGCAAACATGTCACAGAGCAGAGTGAGAAAAGCCCAGTTAGCCCGTGCTCAGACCTAGTTAACACTCCGCCGACGGTGACTGGGAGACGGAAGAATGGACACGCTGGGGGACGGAGTGGCATTAAATGCCAGGAAAGCAGTGAAGATGTCAGAAGAGAAACGGAGGATGTGGATCTGGTTGTGGGGTACTGAGAGGGTCAAGTGGCCAGCTGGGTCTAGCCACCCCTCAAGGCAAGACTTTCACCACAGGCCTCCGCCGGTTTGATAAGTGCAAACCCCGATTTGTCCTCCACCCTAAGAGTATAGCCCCTGTTCCCTTGAGGGGCGGGAGTCACATTGCTCGCCTCAGACTAGCGCTCTCCCAGGGCTCCTCATACAGAAAGTGGCCCTTGGGGAGTTTCCCTCAGCCTCTGAAACAGGCTGCCAGGCAATGTGCCCGGTGTGTTGTGGGGAGAGGGAAGGAATAGGCCCCTATTGTCCCCCTGGGCCTGGCGGCACAAAGGGAGCCTGTGCGATGCCGCAGCTGTGTGTGGCTCTGACTCTGGCAGACACAGCCTTGAGGAAGCATGTGGCCGGGGGTCCCCTCCTGTTCCGTGACCCTCCAAGAGGGACGTGTGGACTAGCTCTCTGTGCCTGAGGGGGACAAGTGTCTGGCGCGCCGTCTGTCTTGGTGCAGACGAGCGTTCACGCCGGCAGGTCTGACCAGCTGTGGGCAAGTGCAGCTTATGTGTCCGCATGTGGGACACACGTGTGCAGGGGCGGACAGGCAGGTTCACAAGTATACACACACAGGCCTATGTGTGTGCCCTGAGGGCAGGGAGACCGCCTCGGCACATGGGGGCACGTGTAGTTAAATCTCCGTTCCCAAAGCAGGGGGCCTCCCCCAAACCAGGCCAGGGATGGAAGAACTAGCCAGGAAATTTCCTCGGAAGAAAAGTACTAGAAGATATGGATTAAAGCGCCATTGAAACTTAAGTTCTGTGCACGTCAAGTGCGTGCAAGTGTACATACGCCTAGGCTCTGGCCTTGGCTCTGGATTCCCTCGGCCCCTCCTGGTCCTTGATCTCGCCTTCCTGCTGCTCCCCTGCATCCTGGGAGATCAGGGGCCCTTCTATGGGTTGAGGTCTCTCAGGGAAGTAGCAGCAGGTGGAAGGACTGGAATGATCAAAGCTCATGCAGGTTAGGAAGTTCCTCCAAGGGCTGAGCTGCCCAGTTAGGTCTTGCATCCCTCCCACCCTTACCCCCTACAAATCTAGGAACCGAAGCCCAGCCTGCACTTCCAATCTTGCTGGAATCAGAAAATGAAATGTCAACTCCATTCAATTAAATACAACAGATATTCAGAGAGCTCCCAGGCGCGAGGCTCTGTAATGCTGGGAGCAGTGCGGAGGGGCCCTTCTCCAGGTGCTGCCTCCCAAGATGGCTTTGGGCTCAAGAGATGAGCTGCCATTAGGCTTTGCTCCCTATCAACATCCAAAGCCGATGCCTGCCTCCCAGCCCCCACCCCTTCAACCAGCCATTAATGGAAGCCCTGCCCAGTGAAGGGTGATTCTGGCAACCAGCTAGAGAAGATGTGCCACGGCACTAGTGGCCCAGTTGTACCTCCTTGGCCCTTTCCCGCCTGCCAGGGCACAAAGGACCTGTATGAGGGGTAGCCAGCGAGGGAGGAGGCAGAGGACAAAGTGGTACCCTACCCCCTTTTAGTAGATGGTACAAGGAGCTAAGGAGGAGCTTGGGAGTCTGGGCTTTCCTAATAATTAGAAGGGAGAGCTATCACTCCCCCTAAGAGGCCTCATGCCTTCATAGTCAAACCCATAAACAGTCACTCTCAGCTTATCCCAGGGGAGCTGCCTCCCAGGATCTTGGTCTCTGAAGCAAAATGTGCAGTATGATACTTTGGGTGGGGCATAAAAATATTAAGTGTTTGTTTCAATCTAGAAATGTAAAACTTACCAAATATTTAATAAATGGATTGACACTGTGCCCTTCATTCATCCCAATTTCAGATGGTCTTGAGTCCCAGGAGCTTCTCTAGGATTCCAGGGGATGAGGGTGAACTCCTCATTGTGGAGTGGATTAGGGGTTGCTTCACATTTTGTTTTAATCTGGTTCAAACTGGTCCCAGTTGAGTTTGAAGTGGTTCCAGCCTGTTTGGTACTATCTGAACGGGCCCCAGCATATGATCTGGTTTGAACCAGCTGTAACTGGTTTTATCTGGTTTGAACTGGCTCCAGCCATTTTGAGTCAATTTGAAATGGTTCCAGAGAGGTTGAGGTGATTTGAACCAGTTCCAGCTGGTATGATCAGGCTTGATCTGTTTGTAGCCATTTTGATCGGGTTTGATCCATTTTCACCTGTATTCAGATGGTCTGATATGGTTTGAAGTGGCTGGAGCCAGTTTGAAATAGTTGGAACTGATTTGATTGGCTAAAATTGGTTTGATCTGTTTGGAACTGGTTTGAGCCAGTTTGAACTGTTTGGAAGCAGTGCGAGCCTGCTAGAACTGTTTAGAAAAGTTTGGAACTGGTTCAAACTTGTTTGGACCAGTCAAAACATGATTCAAACCAGTTCTGACTGGTGGAAACCATCTTGGCCCCTACCATTGACAGACGGGCAGATCTTACTACACCTTTATCCTTCATGCCCACATGTGAAGTGGGCATTGAAGAATATGCCTCTCACGGGCTTTCAGCCTATTTGTTTCTAGTCAGTTTCACGTGCAGGTAACTCCAGTCAAAGGTCTGGCCTTGACAGGGTTTGTCAGCCTGAAAACTCTGGCTGTACTTTTACCGACTTGTGCTCTGCCCAGACCCCTCTCTCGGTTTACTGGCTGTTATCTTCAGGCCTTCTGACACAATAGGCTTGGGTGGAAAGGGAACACCCTTAATCTGATCTTGGCTGCTGGGCTGGCTCCCATTGTCTGGCAGAGAATTCATAACTGGGAAAGCTTAAGAAAGGCTTAGGGCCATAGTCTTAACTCCTACTAACTCTCTTTTTAGAGCCAACTTAGGTCACTGCTTCCTTGAGGGGTACAGAAGCAGTTGGCTTTTATAATTCTTCAAGGCTCCAAATTTCTAGCCTCTTAGTCAAATTAGGTTGTGAGCAGAGGTGCCCACTTAGCAGAACTATATTGTCTTCCATCTCTGCTTGCAAACTGGCTAGGTTCAACCTGAGTTCATCGCTCTTTTCTATGAATCTGCTGAAAGCTGCAAGAAGCAGTCAGTACTCACCAATTCTCAAGTTCTAGAGTTAAGCCTCAGAGAACATGTGGTTTCTCTATCAAGGTATCAATCACAGCTGAAAATTTTACTAAATCTTCTGCCAAGGGTCACCAAACTCTAGTCTGCATATCTGTGCTCATTCCACCTGACTGTGAAGTCAAGGCCACACATCTGAGTTATTTTTAGATAGTCTAAATTAACTATGGAATTGATTAGGCTGCTATAACCTGGGGCACCAAACATAATAGCAGCTTCAACAAGATAGACATTTATTCTTCTCTTATGGAGAGTCCAGGATGGGGGATAGTTTTGCCTTGTGAAGTCCTTGGGATTCTGGCCTTCTTTTGTGGTCTCACGATCCTGGGATTGTGCCCCCATCCATGTGGTCCAACATGGTGTATACCCCAGTTCTCACTCCTGGGAATAGGAATGGGAAAGAGGCAGGCAAGTATGCAATCTGGGAGCTATACACATCACCCCTGTTCACCTTCCCTTGGTCTTTTGGCTACCCTTAGTGACAAGGGAGACCATGAAATGCAGTCTTTATTCTGGACCACCATGTGCACAACCTAAAATTTAGGAGTTCTACCACAATGAGAGGGAAAGGGAAAAAGCAATGTCAGGAGATAATTCATCATCTCTCCCATGGGCTGTCTCTCCTTGAGAATTCTCTTTGAGGAGCAAAGACTTCATGTCACCATCTTCATCATTTGTAGGCTGAGCCAAGTGTCCAGCTCAGGGTAGGTATCTACATGTTTGGCTTTCCCCAGACCATATGCCAGTCCCACCCTGGTGGGCTTTTGCAGCCCCGATGATTCAAATATAAAGGACAACTTCACTTTTAATAACCTGGGATCCTCACCTTTGTGTCTTCAAGTTCTCCAGCCTTGTGGAATCACCTCCTGTGCCCAATATTCCTGAGGCTTTCTGAGATGGGAAATTTGTTTCTCCTGACTCATGTGCCTCTCTAAGGTCTTGGCTCCTCACGGTGGTCCTCAGCCCTGTACCTGCTGCTTCCTCTCAGAATTACCTCTTTCTTAAGCTGATGCTAGCTTCTTACTCCATCTCTCCCAAAGTACCAAGAACCTAAGGCTCATGTGTGTAGCAGATGCTGAATCAAGCTCAAGAATAATGGAGGATGATACCGCACAAGGTGGAGAGCGTTTCAAGGTCAATAACTTCAAATTCATGATCATATATCACTTCTTCAAACTGTGTTGGTCATTCTCCACCTAGGGAATTTCTCCTCAGCAGTGTTCCTCTGTCAGTCCTTACCCTGCCCCACACACCTCTCCAGGTGCCCGATACCTCTATTCACATCCGTGCTGGCCCCTGAAGCACTCCCTTGAGCTGCCTTCACAGCATCACTAGTCCCTTCAGTTCTCCAAACCCTAAAGCCCATCACTATGTTTCCCTAAGCAAAATGGCCATCAATCACGGAAAGGAGTTATGTCCTTTCTGTAGAAGGCAGAGGGGACTACGAGCCATTTGAATTTTAAATACTCACCTATTTTGTCCCCACTCCAAGTGCAGTATCTCATTGGCTCCTCAACCCTCCCTGGAAGGTGAAGTGAGGCACCTGAGGCCCAAGTGTGATCGTCACACAGTGGGAGACAGGCAGGGCTGACCCAACGCCCTTGCCTGGGGAGCAGGTGGCATCACTTTGGGTTGTCTCTGTGTGCTCTGTGTCATGAATCTTACCTCCTCTGTCACAGTTCCCAAGGGACAGGGACCACTCTTCCCCAGTGCCTAAGAAAGCTGGCCCATACCAGCCATGTTCAGGGCCCACCTGTCCTGCCAACCAATGGAAATTGTGGTAAAAACCACGGTGTTCAAAATGCTTCAAGGATGCCCTCCTTGGATGCAGCTACTAGACAGCCCCCTAAACAGACCCACACGGGACTGAAGCTTCAACTGCAAATGTCCTGTCCCCACCCACTGGCAGGTCAGCCCCTATTGGGGTAGGAGATGGGGGAAGGAGGTGAGGGGAGAAGAGAAGGGGAGAGGCTGGGCTGAGGGGACTGAATTGAATAGCTGCTTTCTTCTCCCAACCTTCCCCCGCCTCCCCATGGTCACTGATTAACCCTCAGACCAGATAACCCTTCCATGGGAGAAAAAAAATGTGTGTTTATCCTGGGTCATAAAATATCAATATTGACTTCTCATGAGTGAAGTCAAAGGGGAAGGGAAGGTGGGGCTGAGGAAGGGGGTGAGGCTCGCTGTCCTGCCCTCTCAGGGCCTGACCCCCAAGGCCTAGCCTACCTAGTCTCCTTTCCCATGGAGGATATTGGGTGATCAGGCTTCTGGACCTGACCTGGCTGGGTTCACACCCGCCTCCATCTCAAAAACATCCCTGAGCCAGGGGCCTAGGCTCCCTATACTATTCTTCACTCCCTGATGCTGCACAGGAACCCCATCCCTTTGCCCCACCCCCCACACCACCCCAACTTGACCACAGCCGTGAGAGAGTTGTATAGTTCGTGACTGCTTCTGTGTTGCTGTTTCCCTCTAGGAAACTCTGGGACTTGGACAAGTGACTACTTAAGCCTCAGTTTCCTTTTTTGTCAAATGGGATAGTAATAGCACCAGCCTCACAGGCTTTGGGGCATTTAGGATGATGGATTGAGATCACTTAATGCTTAGGAGAGGCACTGGGAACTGCTGCCCAGAGAAGGCAGCACTCACTGGCCTGCCCTCCTTTTCTCTTCTGCCGCCTACCTCTTGAGACCCATGTCGCCGTCTCTCCTTGCTCCTGGCTGAGGCTTCCTTGATGTGGCTTTGGGATGGACAGTGCCGGATTCACTGAGGGCCAGAAACTCGAAATAGTTGGGCCAAACTTGGGGTCCCTATCCTTCTTCCTGCTGGCCTAGAATACATGAACCCCCAGATACTCTCTCAGGCTGGTGTTTTCCCCAGAGTGAGTGGGAAGGGGGGGTGCGTGTCTGTGGGCACATGTTGGTTGATGGGGGGCTGGATCACAGTCCTGCTATGTCCTCCTCAGGGAAGCTTATGCCTTCATCCAAGCATCTTTTCCCCATCCCCCATTTCCCTCACTTTGGGGGTAAAGCTGTTTCTTCTCTGCCCTCCGCCCATGTTCTTCTGGATAGTTAGAATGAGGAGGTTCCCCACACAGAATTTTCAGCCACTCTGGGTTGGGACCTACCTGCACCCCACTGTCTTCTGAGCTTGGAGAGGAGACATTTGGGTTTCCTTGGTCCTCCCCCAAGACTAGGTCCTCTCCACCCCTGTCACCCGGTGAGCCCCACCTGATGCTGTGGGAGGCCCAGGCCCCAGCCCTGAGTGCCCTCCATCCAGTTCGCCAGAGGGGCCCTGTCCCTGGGCACATGGTCAATAATTAACGCTGAGCAAACTCTGGCCTCCGGGCCTCCCACGGGTCAGGACCAGACAAAGGTCCTGCTGTCTCACTAAGCTGCCATCTTGGTGGGGGTTACTGGCCGGTCAGTCACCCCAGGGAGAAAAATACTCTCACCTCCACACAGCACTAAAGCAGCTGCCACTCAGCAAGAAGCTAGATGGAGACAGGCCCTGAGGAAGCAGGAGGTGGGGTAGATAGGTCCCAGAGGAGGGGGACGATGGGTGTGGCAAGGGACTGCCCAAGATGTCTGCGAACCCTTTCTCATCATTCCCTTCCTCCCCCACTTCCAGCCCAGCCAGGATGCTGGGGTTTGGCGCAGGCAAGGATGTTTCTGGCAGATGTTTGTGTCTGCCCACCTGGCCCAGCCCTAAGCACAGAGGCCACTGCCTCCTCGCCCCTTCCCTGCTGTGGTAGCCCCAAGCTCGCCGGTGCCCGGGCATCCTCTCTTGAGCGGTGACAGCTGCCTACACGACCACCTCCTCTGCCTGCCTGGCACCTCTGGGCCTACTCCTCTGACATCCCCCTTCTCTCTCCTGCTCACAACACCCCCCACCAACCTCCTCAGCACCAACCCACATGTCCCTCCGCAGGTGCATATTGAAATAACAGCTCACTTGTCACACATACGCACCACTGCCCACATTACACTGCCCACCAGGAAATCAAGGTGAACCAGAATCTATTGGGGAGAGGACACTCCAAGCTTAGGAAGCCTGGGGGTCACAAACTGGCTTTTTACTTAAAGCTGAAATGAAGCCAGATGCAGTGCCCACCCCCCACACCCATCTCCAGCTCCACCTGAGACCAGAAAATGGGTGACAGCTCAGGGGCTAGTAGTGTCCAAGCTGGGCCAAGAGAAGACACCTCTTGTGACCGAGCTGCCTTACAGTACTCTGCTGTCTCAGTCTTATCAAATCAATGACACCAGTTTTGAGCCTCAAGTATGGGGCAGATATCCTTCAGAAATCCAGGATCAGGGGAGAGGCAAGTTGGGGGGCTGTGAGTTCCCTGGCAGATTGTCTCGGGGTAGCTTTTTTCTCTGCTTTTCTCCCCATAGATCCTATACACCCAAGACTCCACCTTAGAGACCCTGGGATACCTCTAGGAGGAAGAAGCAGACCAAAAGGGTCTCCTCAGGTTTCCTCCTTGCAGAAAGGCCTAGAAATCAGTAGATACAGGTACGACCATCAGCAGAAGGCCTCTCCCATCCCCAGGGCTGTTGTAATTTATTTTGTCCTCTGCTTCTGCAGAGCAAATACTCTCCCTACCCTGCCTCTCTTGCCATTAGTACAAGTTCCTGGTAATCCCCTGCCTAGTTAGGGGCACGAGTACTTCCAGAGGGCATAGATAAGGGCCAAATTTGGGAGCTACTGGGGAGACGCCCATGGTGACATTCCCATGGCCAAACGCATCCCCCCCTGGAGTGGGTCTGGAATTGTTTCATCCTTTGATGATGCCTCAGAGAGGACCAGCTCACGGACCCAGACCTCTGCTTGAAAGCGGGGAAGGAGGGGAGGTGGTTGGGGCAGCAGGGGCAGCAGGGAAGGAGGTCTGTTGTGGAGGAGTGAGTGGAGCAGGCAGGCACGAGGTGAGGGGCCCAAGGCCCTCTGGGAGGCAGAACAGGGGTGCCCCCAGGAGCAGTTCCCTCCTGTCCACTCCCAGGCA
Organism: Scalopus aquaticus; assembly: GCA_004024925.1. Taxonomy (NCBI): domain Eukaryota; kingdom Metazoa; phylum Chordata; class Mammalia; order Eulipotyphla; family Talpidae; genus Scalopus; species Scalopus aquaticus. The sequence goes on along the minus strand of PVIJ01000036.1, from coordinate 362,203 downwards.
GGGTTTCCTAGCACACACCCAGGCCTCATCATTACCAAGCCCAGCACCATGGCGCCACCTGCTGTGTAAAAGCAGCAGCACAGTTAGTACTCTTGAGGGGTTGAGGAGCTGGTGTGGTGGTAACTCCCAACTCAGGGATCAGAGCCTCTGTTCTGGACTTCAGCGTGGGGTGATCGCCCATCACCCCCAGGTGCCTCTCAGGTGGCCAGTGCTCTGGACAGCCAGATTTTCCCTCTTATCCAGCTCTCCACTCTGCTACTGAGGTCCACCAGCAGGACCCACAAACCCCATCCTGGTCTCTCATGTTTAGCTCCTTTCGTTGACCTCCATGTGGCCACAGCCCCGAGTGACCTCCCCATTACCTGTCAGTTCTTCCCCTACATCAAGGCTTTGCCACCTTCCAGGTGAATATTGGGCCTTGCCAGGCTGAGTGTCCCTCTGGAAAGGGGGCAGTAGAATGCATTGGGGTTGCCTGGCTCAGCGTGGGCTGAGGCCAAGACATCGTCCAAAGCAGAGGGTTGGGCTCAGCGCAAAACCCAAATCAGACGGTTTATCTGAAATGAGCTGACTTGGCTCAGCCGCTAAGCGTAGCTGGGAACCACTAGTCCTTCTAACGATTCCTTGGGCTTGATCTCTCTGTTCTATCCCGGCTTCCTTTCTAACCCTACTTCCATTCCCATGCATAAACCAGGCAGTACCCTTTCTTCCTGACTCACCCTTTCCAGATCATAGTCTCTACTGCCCGACAGTCTTTCTAAATTGCAAAGCTAATTCCATCGTGCCTCTGCTACACTCCTGCATAACACCTGCATAATCTGCCTGCTGTCTTCCGGAAGAAATCCAAACCACCCCACCCAGCTAGCTGGCCTCTCCCGCTCCACCTTCAATGGTCTCCCTGCTCTTGCCTATGGCCGTGCCAGGCAGGCCTTGTACCCTGCCACACCTGGACCAGTGAGGTCACTGCTTTCCCCACCCGAAACACACCCCCTTCTTTAGCTCTCCCTCTCCCCCTTCAAGAAGCATCTCAGCCTCATCTTCTGGGAGAAGCCTTTCTTGACTGTCCCTGCTGTCCCCGGGTGGGTGGGCTCCCCAGGCAGACATGGCCCCGAAACTGTAAGCTCACTGAGGGTGGGGAAGGACAAAGGGGCAGGGCTTCCTCTGCCTATCCCCAGCAAACCACTCTGCTGCCTGACTGGACCGATGTCCTGTCCTCAGGAAGCCGTATCCCTTCTCTCACCCCTCAGACATCGTGTTGTGTGGTAGAGGCGCTTCATCCATACTGCAAGACCTCAGCCTTTTTGAGAGTTGGGGCCACATGGGAAAGTGTGACTTCTGAGGCTAGGTTGTCATAAAGCGCAGTGCTCTTTCAGATGAGTGACTCTGGAAGAAACAGCACCAGGCCGTGCACGCACTCGAGCAGCTCTACAGAGAGAACTGGAAGGCGAGGAACACGGCCTCCTGCCATTGAGCAGCAGTGACTTGGTGGCCTTGACAGAGAATCAGGGCCTCCAGCCCCAGTCGAGCCTTCTAATGACCAAGCCCCGGTCAATAGCTTGACTGCAACATCAGGGGAGACCCTGAGCCAGAACCCCCACTCTTTCCCCCACCTCTGTTCTCTCAAATTGTTTCCAAAGTTCTGACCCATGTAACAATTGTAAGAAAATACCTGTCTATCGTCACTTCCAGCTGCTATGTTTGGAAGTAATGTATTATGCAGCTATATATAATTAATATAGATTTAATGATTTGATGATTTTCAGCTCCTGGCCAAAGTAAAACACAGTGAATCTCAAAAAAAAAGTCTTTCGGCTGCAATCAACAGCTGCCCAGGCAACCTGCACAGACATGTATGTGCCAGGACTGAAAGTCACATACTACAGCCAGATGGGTAAAACCAGCGTCATTTTTAGTTTATCTTGTCCTTTTCTCATCTTGATCTGGTGAGAGCATTCCTACTATTGACAGGCAAGTGTGTTTGTGTGTGTGTGTGTGTGTGAGAGAGAGAGAGAGAGAGAGAGAGAGAGAGAGAAAGAGAGAGAGAGAGAGAAAACAGAGGGAAAAAAAATGTCAACTGATCCATTAGCGTTATCTGTATGTTTCTGTATGTTTAACTCAGGCTGCTTTGAGTAAAATGCTCCGGGTTTTCTCACCCCTCCTCTGTCTACTAGACAATGTAATTTCCTGGTGCAGAGCTTTATGGGAAGAGGGGTCCAGGGTCTGTGTGGAGTCACCTGCCTTCTTACACATGCACACACACCACACCTCTACATGCAGAGAACATAAATGTTTTTTTGTTTCTTTTTTATTGTTATTATTATTTACGTCTTTTACATTACTGTGTATTCCTCATAGTTTTCCCACCACCGACTCACCCGTGAACCATCACCATAATCCCTGTGCTCTTTTCTCCTCTGTTTTGAGCCCTTATCCTCCCCCTCCCTTGCCGAATGTCTGAGAGACCATAAATTATATGCTACCAGGGACCCTGGCTACCCAGCCAGGCTCTCACACAGACACCCCACAGTGAAGTGGGTGTTCAGGGAGCTCTAGCTATGACTTCACAGCATTATTCCAGGACACCCACCCCCACCTGGATCTTCCGTCTTTATGCCCAAGATTGTTTCTCTAACCCACCTCTCAGAGGCTTTGCAAAGGAGGCCAAGAAGAGGGAGCGATGCCTCCATTCAGATCTTCCTGAAGACAAACGTCTGGAGAGGGCCCCTGAGGGCCCTCGGCCTCGAAGGCTCCCCGGTGGGCACCCTGACGCAGCGCCCACTGCTGAGTGCTAGCGCCTCATGGCAGGTCTGCTCGTGGGTTCACCACCTCCCCTCCCGTTTACCCCAAACTGACTCCTCCTCCTCTACCAACGGGGTCCTCTTCACCCAGCCCGTAGGCATTGAGTCCTCCATTCTCCCCAAATATCACTCATCCTTCCCTCTCCCTCCAGTGGCTCTGGGGTGGGTCCTTGCTTCCACTTCCCATCTGGACTCCTCTCTTCTCCTCCCTCTAGAACCTTGGTGACAAAAGGACTTTTCGTAACTGGAAATGGGGCCTTGTGAATCTCCAGCTCAGCCCCCAGGTTCAAAACCCTTCAGAAACTCCCCAGTTCCCAGGTGACAACGCCCTTTGGCAGGGTAGAAGGCTCCTTCCGGAACCTTCCTGGCCTGTCCTTTCCAGCAATGATGCCATTTCACGGCTCCCCAAACAGGCCTGGCGCTTGATCGCTCTCTTGCCCTGTCACTCATGGTGCTGGAATGCTCTACCTCTCTTGAGTGCCTGCTGAACTGCTCATTTTTCAAGATCCTGCCTGAGTCACCTCCCCCAGGAAAGCGTCCTTAGTCAGAGTTAATCATCCCCTGCTCCGCTGCGGCGCAGCGACACCGTGCTGCCTGGTCCAGGCTTCTCCCTGGGCGCTTCTCCTGGCAGCACTAATTCTGCCTCTGCCCTGGACTGTCACAGACATCTCTGAGGGTCGCCCAGCCTTTGCCCACATCTCTCCCAAGTTACTATTAGACACAAGAGCCCAAGTGGCTCTTGGGACTGAAAATGTCAGCCACTACACATGCTCCGCCCCAAACCTCCCGTGCCTCCCCGCGCGCTCACGGGAAAGGTAAAATCCCACACTGTCTCTGACAGCCTCTCTGACCTGATCCCTCTACTGGGCCCTCACTCGCTTCCCTGTGCACCCCAGCCACACCGGCTTCCTCAGTGTTCTTGAGCACCCTGGGCCCCTCCCGTCACTGGGCCTTTGTGCATCTTTGGATATTCGGGCTCATCGTCTGCACCAGTCTCAGGTCTTTTCTCCTGCATCACCTTCTCAGGGAAGCCCAACCCAGTAACCCACCCCACCTCCTGATCCACTTTCTAAATATATTATTCGACTTCTTTGTTTAATCTCCCCTCCAAAACAGTTTTATCCACTGATAGACCCCGTGAGCCTGGAGTAGTGCTGGCATATAGCGCACTCCCAATAATCAATCAATCAATAAATAAATCAAAGCGATTTATTGGCTTTTATGTGGACACCTTCAGAGGCCCTGGAGGCTGAATCCACGCTCAGTCACCCTGGATCCTCGGGGCTTAGCTCACTGCCCTGGCCACAGAGGGTGTGTAAGAACCATGTGTTGAGTGAGTGATGAATGAATGGATGAATGAATGAAGTCCTTCCCCTTTGACTGAGGAGAACATCAGGGGTTCAAGCGGGTTAGAGACTCCTCCACACAAATGACACCACCGACAAATGATTCCTGGACTCCTGTGCCAGGGCTTCACTTCTGCCCCCCCCCCCCCCCCCCCCCCCCCCCCCCGCTTCCTCCTTGGGCGAGGCCCCACTGGGTGTTTTGGAAGTTGCCAGATTACTCTCCTCACTCAGGTGAAGCTGCCTATGTACTGCACGAAGCCTGATGCTTTTCAAAACAAGGTGCGCATTTTGAGGGGGGCCCATCCCTTAACCCAAAGGGTTGAAGCAAAGTAGTGAAACAGATGTGGCTGTGAAAGGTGTTTGCGGGCCTGGGCTGAGGCACCCAGCCAGTCCGGGGTAGGAGGCTGCTGACGTCCTCTTAGAGGGTGCTCGCCCTTCCTGGGCGTCCTCATCAGCACAGGGGCTTGGAGCAGGAGCTCAGCTCTGAGCTGAGCAGCAGAAACTAAACTCCACACGCAGGATGGGCGCGAGAAGGCACAGCAACCAAGGGCCTGCTCTTTTCCACCCCTTTGCATCTCATCGGCTCCTTCCAGAATCTCAGGGCCTACCAAGGAGGTGAGGAGTGGGGAGAGGCTTGGCTTGCAGGCCCACGATGGACCCTTGACATGGGCTTAGGGGAGTGCAGATTGTTTTTGTAACCACAGTCACGTGTTCCTTCGTGTAACCTGAGCCCCGTGACACGGCATGAGTCTGCACCCCAGCTCCCCAGCTACATCTGCTTCTCATTTCCGCCCCAGGAAAAAGGCCCAATTTCCATGAGCTGCTGGCCCAAGTCAAGCCTGGAGTCTCTCGGCGGCCAACCCCACCCAGCTGGGTTCCATTACTGGGGTGGGAGGTGGGGGATGAGGGAGCATTAGAGGCAACAGCGTTGTGGAGCTGCATGGGGGCCAGGAAGCCAGAGCTCTGGGGCTGGCTCTGTCAAGGCCTCGCTGTGTGTCCTTGGAGGAATCCTGAACCTCTCTGAAACTCAAATTTCTCTTGAGGTGGCTTTCTGGGGATAAAAAGAACAGGAATTCCCTAGAAACAACGGAGGGTATGGGTGCCGACGTCAGGGAGATGACGGGGACCCAAGCTACTCTCCAACCTGAGCTATGGGTCAGGCTCACCCACAGGGAGTTGGTGGGGTCTGCCCTAAGGCCTTGTGCTGGTGTGTCTAACCCCAGCCCTCAGCTCTCACCCACCAGTGTTTATTAAGCACCTTGGATGTGGTGGGCTCTGGGCCGCAGTTGGGAGACCAGAGTGACAAACACAACTTAATCTCCTGGGGGCAGAGGGTGGGGGACACAAGTAAATAAATAAACACCACCCAGCAGAATGGACGGGGGTGTGTGGCCAGTGAGACTAAAGGCAACAGGTTCTTTGCTAGCCTTTTAGTGGAGACTCACTTTTTAAGATGCTCTTGTTTATTCTTTCCAACAAAGTCTGCAGCAAATTCCATCCTCCTTACTGCAAAGGACCTTACACGCTGCCTCCGGACAGCCTCTCCCAGCCTTACTTGCTCGCGAACAAGTGAGCAGGTATGAAACCTCTCAGAACCATGGTGTGGGCTCTTTGCACAGACGCGGCCCAGCTCTGCGTACCTGTCCAGATCCCACTTGTGTCCATTACTGGGAACACAACCACAAGCAAACTCAAACTCCCTGTGCCTCAATCTAAACCATTTTTTTTAACCAATCACCTTACCGAGGGCTAACTTATACTGCATAAAGCGCTGGCGCAGTGCCCGGTGTGATGGGTGCTGACACATGCCGACGCATACCTGCCCTGACAGCCTCCCGGCCAGCTGGACGCGTGTCCCTGACTGCATGGCCCCTCGTACAGTGCTTGGTCCTTCCCGCTGTCAAAGGGACAAAGCAGATGACCTGCCTCCTGTGTGTCAGCAAGACTTGTGAGTGAGATAGAAGGGCCAGGTGCCAGGATGGCACTGGCAGTAAGTCACCCTTAGAGACACACATTGCTATGGTGACCACGTGCTGTCTTCTGCCTCCCTCCTCTCCTTGAGGCTGGGGCAGGCATGAGGACAGGTTGCTGAGATGATCTTTCTAAGGCTTTCCCACACCCAGGCTGAGGGCCTGCTGGGAAGATGCGATCCATGCCCTGGACCACGTCCTCTGTGGGTCCCAGGGGCTCGGGCAGAGGAATGGGCCAGCTTTGCTCTAAGCTGGCCAAGAGGATAGGTCTTCTGTCCTCTGAGACCCTCATGGGTCACTGGTGGCAGGACCAGCTTCATGAGTTTGCAAACTGTGCAGTCACTCAGGGTCCCTGAGCAGAAGGGCCCCGTGTTTGGCTTAAGGCTCTGGTCGCATTCTTGCAATCCTTAATGATCTTTGAACATTTGCATGGGGCACCACAAATAACAAAGCCAGTAGTGAAGTTGGGAAGGTTAACTGAGTTGACTGGTCTCCACCCTAGAAAAGCTGGTGTCACCACCACCCCTTTCCTTCCACACATCCTCTTCCTGCCGTCACATATACCCCCTTGTTACCTCCAGTGTCCCTCTCTCTGGCCCTCCCCATGGGGGGGGGCATCCAGGAAGGCCTGGGTCAGGTAGAGCCCCCAAGCTCTAGAAGATACTAACAGAATCTAGAAGCAGGCTTGGGCTGGAGGGCCCTAGGGGACAGTTCCTACTCATAGTCTGGCTGGGCCACCCGAATTCCCATCCTCTGACAGTCCTCTCCAGCCGCCTCCACCCGGCTCTGCAGCTCGAGTGCAAAACCACAGTTGGGTGCCAGCCAAGGGGGCTTGGGTTTCATCACATTCAACTTCCCACACCTAGGCCAGAGGCCAGGGTCCTTGGGGCTGCTGGCCCAAAGCCTGGACTGGAAGGCAGAGTAGGGGCTGGGTCAGTCCTCTCCTAGCTTCCTATGCAGAGTATGCTCTCTCTCGAGCCTCAGTTTCCCCTCTATGTAAAAGGACAGGATTCTCTAGGGCTGGTGGAGATGCCAAGGGTATAGAAAAGGTTGGCTTCAGAGATCAAGGTTTTGAAGGAGATTCTAGAACTTGATTGTCCAGTAGAGTAGCCACAAGTCATGTGGTTATTTAAATTTAAGTCAAATAAATGAAAAAATATATAAATTTCAGCTCTTCTAGCCACTCTAGCCACAATCCAAGTGCTCAATAATGACACGTGACTATGGCGGCCATACGAGACACCCATACAGAGGGCTTTTTCACCAACGTGAAGTTCTGTTGAGACGTCTCCATCAGCTGGGCAAGTCAAAGTGCTGGGGACACTGACACCAAATGTGGAGGAGCTGGTGAGAAGCATCTGATAATAAAAACATTTGATAAAGAGGGACCCCAAGAGAAGGAAGTAGGCCCACCATAAAGGGGAGTCCGGGGTGGAGATAAACCAAAGGCAGCTTCCTCTCCCCGCTCCTGGAGTGGAAAAGGGGCTTCCTGGGCCTCTACTGAGTGACTGGAAGTGTCAGAGAAGAAGAGGGGGTCAAAACTGTTACCCCTTCCTAGCAAAGGGCTTTCTAGAACCATTTCCAAATAGAAAATGCCAGTGCTCCCCCCGCTTCCCATCTAGGTTTGGGGGCACCTAGCGTGCTGGAACAGTGGGCCTCATCTTTTAGCTCTCCTCGGAACCACCAGATGCTGGTTAGAAAGAGCTAAGGGAAAATTTAAATACATATACTTTTATTTGTGAACCGTAGGGTCCAGTCCACCTTGGGGTTCATTATTGTTTGGGTCTGTCTGGGTCAAATCACTGAAAGATATTGGGTTGGTTTCATAAGGATACATTATAAAAGAATGCAGTGGGGGGCTGATATGGCTGACCTCAGGAGAGAAAGGGGAGAGGAAAAGAAGGGGAGGGAGTATGGGGGGAAGGAGGGGAGATGAGGTGGGAGCACCCTTTGTGCCTCTCTTGCAGAGTTTGTCCTCTCTGTGCATTATCTTTGCTCCTCACAACGCCCCTATAAATTGGCAGATGAGGGGTTCCGAGGTCACTCAGGCCCCCCAGCAGATGCAGGGTCTCTAAGGAATCAGCAGGACTCGGTTTCCTTTTCCTCCCCTCTCTCTGACTCTGAATATTTTCAAATGAAACAAGCCTGGGAAGCAGGGAAAGCTCAGGGCTGTGAATACATTTTTTTGTTTTCTGGGCTCATTGGGCTTTGACAGGAAGCTTGGCTGAGCACGAGCGTCTGAGCCTCTCTTTCAATGGTGCTTTTTAGGCACCATTGACACAGAACGTGGAGTCCCAGCTATAAATGTCGGTAGGTCTCGGTGGCCGCTCAGTCCCTGAGCCCCACGCCCTGCCGGAACTTCCCACCCAACCTCCCAGAACACCCCGCCTCAGCCAGCACCACCCTCAGTGCATCTTGGGTGGGTAGGGAACCAAGGGTGTGCGATACCCCAAAGTTGGCCTCTCCTTTTTCAGGAGGGCTATTTTCAGCATGGGGAAACTATAATATAGCCAGCTGTAAAGATTCTAGAATGATCCTCATTTCACAGGTGAGGGAATAGAGGCCCCCACTGGGAATCTTATAAACTTCCTGGCCCCAGACCCCCAGCCCCAACTGGGAATGAAAGGCCCACCTGCTACTCTGCCAACTCCCACTCCATTCTCCAATTTGCCTCCACAACATAATCACCCTCCTGATGACAGCTACTATTTGGGAGGCACCTCAGACTCCACAACTGCCATGTGAGACAAGATGTGGACCCATTTTACAGATGGGCGAAGAGGTGAAGACACCACACAGTTCCTCCGGGGGAGGATGGCCCGTCCAGGCCCCTGCAGGCCTGCCTTCGCCCCACCCCTCACACAGGCAGGCTCTGCCGCCTTCCACCCTCACTCCCTCCCCGCACGCCTCCTGTCTCCTCACCAAGGTCTGGAGCACAGTTGATTTAGAATTTCCTGCCCTTCTGACAATCTGAGCAGCATCACGGGCTTTCTTTACACCACTTTGGAGGGTGTCTCCTCCTGCCCTTCCTCTGGCTGTGTTAAGCCGCCTAATCTGAAGGGGGATCAATCTTTTGGCATTTAACTACCTGATTACAAATATGTTCCTGGTTCCTGCTCCTGCCCTGATGGGAAGCTCATTTCTCAAAGGGTTAATTAACAGCCTTCACACAGGCCGCATTTAGCAACGAGCACAAAGCCGCACACATAAATAACGTCTGGAGCGGAAGAAGAGGGTGCAGATGGTTTGTGACTTTGCCGTCCAGAGTTTTCTAAACCGGTGTGAACCACGTCCTGTTGGGCCCCGGGACCATGAGTCAGGGTCAGGCTTCGAGGTGGGCCAGGCCAGAGAGAGACACTGGTGGCCAACTGCGCTCTGCTGAAAGAAAGTCTTAAAGGAAAACAGAGCTCTGAGCCAAGATGTGGGGGAGAAGGGAGGATTGGGTGGGGGAATGGGTCGGCTGACTGACCGGGATCCAGGAGCCAAGGACAGCTAGAGAAACCATCTGGGAAGAACCAAACTAGAGGCCCAGGCTTAGCTCCCTGGACAGGGTGCTGGTACCAAGGGAGGCCCCACCCAGAAAGTCAGATCCTGGGGCACAGGACCTCTCTGACCCTGCAATGTGTGCCAAGAGGGCCCTGGGCTAAGAGGAATTGCATAGGCCTGGGAAAAGGGTAAAAGGAAGAACAGTTCTGAGGAAGCCTGGAAAGTTCTGGAAGTGGCACAATTGTACTTGTAGTTTTCTGTCTGCTGTGTGTGTAAGATCTGCTCCTCTTCAAAGCCTTCCCCTCCCAAGTGGGGGCTAGCAGGCCCACCTCGCAACAAGAACATGTCAGCCATTTTATCTCAGATGGCAACAGCAACATAGGATTCACTTTAGGGAAAACAGCACCATTTTGAGGGATATCTGAAGTCAAGAAAGAGGAAAACAAAAGCTATGAAACAGAGGGAATCATGTAAATACACACTGGACATGAATGAAAATGAGACACAGGAAAAGAGAGCGGAAAGGAAAATTAGAACATAAGCTTTGGGGGCTTTTTTGCCACTCTAGTTGGTTCTCTGGGTCCTTCATATCTGCCGACCTCAGCTCTCAACAGGTCCCCCTCAGCTTGGAGAGCCCCGACTATCCTCACTCAGACCTCTCCTGGCAGCAGGGATGGACAGGGAGAGAATTTTACCCTGGAGATGAGTGTGCCCCCTGGTGGCAGGGCAGCAGCAAACTCGGGCTACCTGCTCCTGACCCAGGGCTGACCCGGGGCTGAAACAGGGAGCTCAGGCCAGGCACTGCCTCCCCATGCCAGGCTTAGCACCCTGGGGGTGAGAGAGCAAAGAAAGATGGGGGCCAGACAACACAGGCCTAACAGCAAGGCTCTGTGTCCAGGAGCAGTGGTTTCTCCCAGAGTAATTTTCCACAGTTTGCCTTTCCCTCCTCACACAGTCCTGCCCAGAGTTCGCAGGGTGGCTGCCATCCTCCAGACGGCTATTCTGGGCCAGTCACCTGCTCGGTGACCCTACCTGCTTTGATTTCTGCCCCGTCACTCAGTTGGCTTTGCTTCTCAACGTCCCACTCGGGGTTCAGGGATATGACCCCTACGGACTCCTGAGGCCCCATCCCATCCCCTCAGGGCCTAGTTCTGGGAAACCCCAAATGCACCATTGTTGCCACAGTCGGCCAACATTTCTGTTTTCTCATAAGGATCAAAGCCCCCTCCCAGCCCTGCCAGGAGGAAGCAGGCTTGACTCGTGCAAACACTGCAGTCCGTTTGGGATTTTACTTTGGTGAGAAATAAATACACAGCCATCTGCAGATGATGGAAATATGACTTAAGTAACTTTTTGGTCGAAGCTCTTGGGCCAGAGCCCAGATGGAAATAAGACCTTGTATCTCAGTCTCCCCTGCACGCATTTTAAAAAAGAAAAAGCAGAGGGGAAAAAATGTTGTTGGAAACTGAAGTTCAAAATGGAGTGTGCTCTCTTTCTCAACCTGGGAAAGGAAAAATAAACAGCAGACAGCGACTCCATTCAAGCACATGTTATCTTGCTCATCCTCCCCTCTCTGGCCGGGAGTTACGCGCCTACAAACAGCCCCCACGCCCACCGCTAAGCCAGGGCAGCCAGACAATGGGCCAGAAAGCCCTGCTCAGCCAAGGCCTCTCCCTCCAGCCCCCAAAGGCTGCAAGATTGGGAAACACAAGGCTATTTTTAATGTCTTATTTGTCCACCAATTGCGGCTCTGTGGACCTAAGAAATGGTATCATTTGTGGGAGGTGGCATTGATTTTTTTCTTTTTTAACGTGCTCAGGCAAAACCACATTTTCGCAACTTTCAGAAAAGCAAAAAAAAAAAAAAAAAAAAAAGCAACAGTCTCCAAGGGTGATCTCTTCCCTGGCACGTCCTTCTGCCTACCGGGATTATCTATCAGGTGTGTCTAGGGGTGCAGCCCCCTGCTGCTAAGGACTGGTCAGCAGCAAACACAGGCTCCCAGGTCCAGAACCCAGGAAGTGGAAGGTCCAGTGAGCTCCAAAGAGAGCCAGTAAAACAGGAAGGAGGAAGGGGTGAGAGAGAGAGAGAGAGGTATAGGACCAGAAAGAGGCAGGGTTCCCCGCTGGTGAGGGAGTTACACCGCCTGCCTGGATGACCAGTGTGATGGGGCCCTTCCTGATGAATCCTGATAGAAGAGAGTGAGAGATCACACCCAGAGGAATGCTGCCCAATAGCTACCCAGTTCCTTAAATTCATGGAGCTGGGAGCTTCGGCAATGAATGCACCCAGGTGCCAAGGGGGGTGCCCTGAGGTGAGTCTACCCAGGCAGAGACAGAGCTTGAACTCTGGGCTAAACGAATCCAACTGTAATAACAGCAATCTGTCTGTTCTAGAAGTTTCTAAGGGCTTTTCCTGCAAGAGCTTGGCTCCACATGGATTCCAGGGGCCTCCCTTCACCCCCTGCCAGTAGAAGGAGATAAAGATAGGTGGAAGAAGGGAGAAGGAGGAAGAGAGAGAGAAAGGGAAAGATCTGAGTGAGACAGAGAAACAGATGATGAAAGAAACAGAAGCATAAAGATGCAGAGGGATGGAAAGACATAAAGTGAGGCAGAAGAGCCAGAAGTTTCTTCTCTGTTGATTCCCACCCAGCCCAAAACCATCAGGACAGACAGAGGGGCAACCACTCAAGAGGCCCAGAATATAGGGATGCCCGCAGTGGATCATTTCCTTTCTCCCTCAGTGCTCCGACCCATGGCCTTAGGGTGGTGGTGGAGAGTTGGGGGAGCAGAGGCAGGGGTAGAGCATGGAGGTCCTGGGCCTGCACACTGCCCCCAGTCCTGAGTCACACAGACCTTGTCTACACTTGCTGGCCAGGTCTGAGCCTCAGTTCTCTCATCTGTAAAATGGGGACAACAATAGTAACCTTTCTCGCTTGAGTATTTCAAGAATTAATTGACATAGCACAAGTATGAGTGCATGTGTGTGTGCGTAATGCTGTACACATGCCTGGCACACAGTTTGATAGATGAAAGCTTTAAGGTATGTGTGGTTAGCAAACGGTGGTGGTTATAGCTAGTACTCCCAGGGAAGAGATGAACTGAGAACACCGGGAAGGAGAGCAGAGAAGCAGGCCTGAACGGGACGTAGAAGGTTCTGATAAGAAGGCACCAGAGGAAAGCAACACAGAGTTCAAGAAACCTTGTCCCCAAACTGGGCATTGAGGCCATCCTGGCCTACCCAGGGCACTCCTGATGCTGAGCCTACCAAGGGCACCCCACATGGCCCGAGTGGGGGACACAGGTCCCTCCTGCTGACGACCTGTTCCTGGTGCCAGGGCGCTCCAGGCTGTGAGCACAGGTCAGCTTCCCACCAAGCCCTAACCCTCCCCACAGGGGATGACTTTCCTTTGGAATGATTTGGAAGGCCCAGAGCCCAGGGGAGCAGAATGGTAGCCAAATAGGCCAGCAGGCTCAGGGGCCTACCTGGGCCCCCCAGTGCATCTATGGGGTGAGCAAGAAACCAGGATAGTCCCTTATCTCAGCTGCCTCAGAGAAGCTGATTCCTCATAACGAATTGCTCTCACAGCCACCTTCGATGCCCCCACGCCACTCTAAGAGACCTCGGACCTTTTGGTCCGAGGAGACCCAAGTTGGAGGAGGGGCCTGGGCTTCCTCCCTCTCCACCAGCCTTCCCGGAAGCACCCCTTGCACTGCCCCAGGCTAAGCCAGGGCCTACTAGACCTCCAGACTGCCATCTAGGCCCCCAGGCCCCACCCTGCCTCCCCCTCAGAGAGGGGCCCAGGCAGCCAGCACCTCCCCCATCTCAGGAGGGAAGGTAGAGAAAGCAGCGGGATTAGATGGGCCTGGTGGGGAAGGGCCAGAGATTTTAGACTAATCCCCCAGCTTGATCCCTTTATAAATGTTGCGCAATCTCTTAGAGCTTCACTTTCCTCATCCAGAAAATGAGAATAATAATTTTTACATGTTGGCGATCCAGTGCGATAACGGCACATCCAGACACTTAGCTGACAGCCTGACCATTCCTCCCGTGGGCGGTGAAGCGGGGCAGCCAGGTGTGTGCTGGTTGGCAGGGCACAGACTGTGGCTGTCAGCAGAACGGGGTGAGTGTTTGTTTTCAAACCACTCATTGGGGCGGGTAAAATCAAGAGGATGGCTCTTCTAGAACCGAGAGGCAGCGCTGCAGATAAGAGCCATCTTTCCAGGAGCAGATGGCGTGTCCCCTGCGCTCAGCTACCTCCGGCACCTCAGCGTACCCAGCATTCAAGGGGTGGGGACAGCCGCCCCATGTTTACTCTGCATGATCACTGAATCCTCCGTGATCCTGAACCCCAGAGCAGGCCGCAAGAAAAACCCAATGCAAGGGTCAGAGATGGCAAAAGAATGGGGGGATTCTCCCAGGAAGGGGTGGCCAAGGTCAGAGCTGAGTGGACAGTGGGCCATTGCAGCTCATGTCACAGGCGTCCATCTGGGGGACTCTGGGCTTGGATTTCCATCAGGACACCTTGAGAGGATGCCGAGGGAGCTAGTGCCTGGGGGTCCCTTGTAAGGGGGGGTGAGCAGGGGCAATGTATATGACTCACACATCTTCATACCAGTCTGATCCATCAGCCGTCAGAGCATATTATCTTTAAGTAACATAAAAGTATGAACAACTAATATGATTCCAACTGAGCCTCAGTTTCTTTCCTAAATGGGGAAGGTGGTCTACCCCTAACTACCCCTAACTTGGATTGGGCAGGATTTGTAGGGATTCAGGGAGAGAGTGAATTTGCAAATGCCCTGAGAGACTGCAAGACACCTGAGGAGGGGAGGAGGAGGAAGAGGAGGAAAGGGAGGAGGAGGATGAAGCAAAAGGAAGAGGAAGGGAATGGGGAAGGAAAGAGGAGGCAGGAAGAAAAAGGAGGAAGAAGGAAGAGGAAGGAAGAGGAAGAGGAGGAGAAAGAGGAAGAAGGGGGGGAAGAGGAGGAGAAAGAAGAGGAAGGAGGAGGAAGAGGAAGAGGTATAGAAAGAGAAGGAGGAGGGGAAGGGAGGAGAGAGGAGGAAGACAAAGGATGAGGAAGAGGAAAAAGCGTAATGAGGCAGGAGAAAAAAAGGAAGAAGAAGAAGAGAAGAAGGAAGAAGAGGAAAAGTAGAAGAGGGTGGAGAAGAAGTAAAAGAAAGGAGAGGGAAGATGCAGAAG
>PVIJ01000036.1:16205-347307 GCA_004024925.1 Scalopus aquaticus | reverse complement strand
AAAGGAAAGGGATGCTCTCCAGCAAAGAGGGGGTGGCTGGGCTATGCCAAGGGTGTGGCCAGTGTGAGCCAGTCCTGGGCTTCGTGAAGAAGATGGGAAGGCTTATGTCACTTATTCCCCAGTGACAGTTCCATGACATAGCTTTGATTACCATCTAGATGAGGAAACTAAGACCCAGAGAGTTCTGGATAATTCTGAGCCAGCTCTTAAGTAGTTAGGACACAGAGTCAGGCAGTGTGGCCCCACCTAGGCATGACTGCTTGATACCTCACTGCACAGACCAGGGCTGGCCACCTCCCAGTGGACCCTGTTCATAGTAGCAGAATAGAAATGACCATCACTTAGCTCAGAAAGCCCGGCGGCAGCACTGTACGTGGCCAAAGAGCCCTCCTCCAGGTTTGCACACAAGTAGATGCCCAGAACCCTCAGGCAAAGCCTGGGAGGGGCCAGCCTTGGGAATCCCCCAGGACCCCATGCCCCTGAATCTTTGGGGGCACGAGACTGGAAGAATGAAAGCGCTTTTCATGGGATTCCAACAGGAAACCCACGAGAACATTCCTGCCCTGAGGATTCCAACAGGAAAACCACAAGAACATTCCTGCTCTTGGGATTCCAACAGGAAAACCAAAAGAACATTTCTGCTCGTGGGGTTCCAGCTGGGAGCTGGATCCGTATTGCCCGTGAAGGAGGCTGGTGGCTGGGTGGAGGCTGGACAAGATAGCCTGCCCCGGCCTTGTGAGTGGTCTCCAGACAGCCCCCAGGACCCAGCTGAGTTAGGAAGTCCCCTGACCTATCTGGGATGGGGTGAGGCCATGGGGAAGCTGCTCGGGCTTCCAGCCTGCCTGCCTTTGCTCGAAGCGGCTGTCCTGTCGCGCAGCTCTAATGGAGGGCTCACAGACCCTCCCGGGCTCGTCATGGTCAGAGGGGGGAGGACTTGCCAGCACATACAAATCTTGCTCTTCAACTTAATTGCCTCTTGAGACTCGGCAGTCAATAGCTGGGTGTGCCTGAAGAAATGCCCCCCACCCCGCCCCGGCCCCGGCCCGCCCCAGCCCTGCACACCCTCCTCC
This sequence comes from Scalopus aquaticus, assembly GCA_004024925.1. Lineage (NCBI taxonomy): Eukaryota > Metazoa > Chordata > Mammalia > Eulipotyphla > Talpidae > Scalopus > Scalopus aquaticus. Next base: position 346,237 of record PVIJ01000036.1, on the reverse strand, counting down.
TTCTAGTGGTTGCTGTGCAGGAGCCACAGGCTGGAGCGACCCTGAGGTAAAGGACAGCACCTGGCCTCAAGAAGCCTCTACTCCAGCAGAGCAGCTGGACACTACCGGAGGAAGTGCTGGTAGGGAGACAAGAGCCATAAACTGCTAACCCCAAGAGGCATCAAAGCTTCCCTTAAACGGGTCTCTACCACAGGCCAGGCACTGTGTCAGACTCCAAGGCAGGGAGACGTGGTTTCTCCTCCCCCCCAGGCCATTGCCCAGTAGGAGAGACCAGCAAGGAAATGGCTCTGTCTCAGTGGGAGGAGAGTTGCATTCAAGTTTTGCCCCGGAAGCAGAGAGATAGGAGTCAGCCTCGAGAGAGGAGGGCAGGACATCAGGAGAGGCCTCCCGGAGGAAGCCTGGTGGGGACCGCAGCTGGCAGCATGGTGGGTCTTTAGGGATGGGGGTGGGAGGTGGTGGGACGTGACCTAAACCTTAGTGATGGTGGTTAGGATGGGTTTGTGGTGCGTGTAGGGTGTAATAAGGAGAATGTGAGTTTGGGGGCAGGAATAAGAGGTAGCCCCCCAGTGGAGAGATCCAAAGGGAAGGCTCCTGACAGTTGGAGGAATCATGGATGAAGCTGGGAAACATCCTTTTGGCCAGTGAAGGAGAAAGTAAGTGAATGCAGGTCAGGGGAAGAGTGTGCTTGGGAAGACGAGAGAATCCAGGCTTTAAGGGGAGTATTGGACCTCTGCGAGGGAAGAGTGTGAGACTGGGAAAATGAAAAACATTCCGAGTGAGCTCACAGGGCCTTTTCATCTGCAGCCATCCCAGAGACCCTACTCCCTGGCCATGGGGTGGGATATTATCTCCCTGCGGCCCCCTCCCAGCAGCTGGCAATGAGCAGGGGCAGCTGTGTAGAGTCCCACAACAAGCCATCCAGAAAGTTACCAAAGGGGCAGGAATTGGGAATCAGGATTGGGGGGCATGCAGCAAATCAGAGATGAGGTCAAAGACACAGCAAGTTGTGAGGCCAAGAGTTGAAACACCACAAGCAGGTTTGGGGATGGCAGGGGTGGTGAGAGAGAGTGACAGGCTTGCCACCAAAAAGGAGGGACTGGTGGTGGGTGTCAGCAGGGGGCAGGGGCAGCTGTCGGGTTCTCTGGGCTCCAAGAGCCGGTTGTTAAATGCTGGCAATCTTGCAAGAATGTTGCTTAAATGTTGGCAAAATCATCCACCATGGAGCATTTATACCATGGAAATTAGCAAATGCTCCAAATCAGGGCTACTATTTTTCCCTTCCAGAAAGATGGCTGAGACCAGACTCAAGACACCTGGCTGTTGCCTTACTCACCTTGTGTCTTTCTACTATTGTAACCTCACCTGCATATGATTACTTTCACCCCTACCTACCCCAAAGGTCTTCTGGGGGCCGCATAAGAAATTGTAACTGGATGTGCCTCTATAGGGCAAAACCTTGCAGAGGGAGAGCTAATCAAGAGTGGATTTCCTAGCGTCTCCCTGGATGTCTGATCTAAATTTAGGTCTTTTAGTCTACATTGAATCCCAGCCACTGCCTTTCCTTCCTTCCTGCAGGCTCTCTGGAGACAGCCATGAGGAAGTCCCTGCTGGAGGGCAGCTGCCCTTTGTTGTTTCACCTGCAGATTTGCTGGCGTGCCTTCCAGCCAGCGTCCTCCCAAACCGACCCTGTGCATCCTCTGTGCATCTGAACACCCCTCCCCTCACATTCAGAAACTTGCAGTGGCTCCCTTCTCCTTTCCTGCTGTTCCAGATGCCCCACCCCTGCCCCAGCTCATCTCCTGTCTTATCCACAGCCACCTCCTAAGATAGCATGTCCCTCCGCATCAGAACACTCAAGCAAGTCCCTACCGTCTCTAGGTCCCATTCTAAGGATGATGCCGGCTTGCCCACCAAATATCACAGGATCTATGACAGCGCCTGAGTGTTTTTCTGCAAGTAATATGAACTCTGACTAATGGGGCCTTAGAGCATAAGGAGAGTCTTTCTAGGGAATCCCAGATCCCTCGATCAGTGTCTCTAACTTCTCTCTGTCTTCTCCTTATGGTGACAAGATGACTGCCACAGTTCCAGATATCACATCTTAAGAATCCATCTGAAGTCAAGAGTCAAGATGTAGTGTGAGGTTAAGGTGAGGAAAGCCTCACTTCATACGCTTTTCTTATTTGATCAGAGGCAAACAATCTTTCTCAGATGCTTCCTCATCCCCACTTCCCCAATGCCTCCCCAAACTAGCAAGCTTTCTTATGTCTTGTTAGCCAGAACTGAGTGACAGGAACATTTTAAGCCACAAAAGAGGCTGCGAAAGTGTCAGTGTTTCAGTTTCTATGGTTGGAAGAAGCTAAGGGAGAGAGGAACTGAGAATCATTGCTGGACAACCAAGCGACACGATGTTTGGAAAATAGCTGAAGATGGCGACAAGATGGTGACAAAAGTTCTCCCTGTTGTTATGAGAACTCACTGCCTCACAGACAGCTGCTCTGTCCTCTGAATGCTTACCTCTTCCCTCGGGGCGGCACATCCCTCTGGATGCTGGATGACAGGCGGACAAACTCAGTTTCCTCAAATGAACAGTCACAGGGTCAGTTGCATCCATTAAGGAGAAGGCAGGAGTGCTGCGTCCTGCCACAGGCCAGCATCAGTTCTTTCTGGCATCTTTGTGTCAACCTGGGATGTGGTGGGGGTGTAAGAGCCTGTCCCTCAGGACCTGAGCATTTGGGTGACCCTAGCTGCAAAGTAGGAAAACTGACAAAAAATCCCTGCTCCAAAAACTCAAAACCCCAGTCTAATCATGAGGGAAACTGTTATCACATCAGTAAAATGGGGGTGATATTGTTGGAGACAGTCTCATTCTCTTCCTCTGGGATACTGAGTGAGTAGGATCAAGAAAACTTGAAGATTTTGTACACAGTGAGTGATTATCATTGGTCTTGATAAAAAATAAATTCCAGGAACTGTGAGTCTCCAAATTCCATTTAACCTAAGATTGAACTCCAAGGAGGTTTTCTGGAGCTGATATTAATCAGCCCACAAGACATAGGATGCAAGAAAAGTTGTGTTTTTGAATTTGCCAAATTAAATTGCATCTAGTGAAAATTCGCGTTTGTTGAGATTATAGAAAGCTGGTGAAGTAGGTTATTTAGGAAGACCCAAAATCGATAGTAGAAGCTTAATTGTCAGCCATGTTTGTCCATGGTGCTCTCTGCAAGGCCTCTGCAGAAGGGGGTCTTTCTACTCTGAGGCAGGTTTGACCTGGGACCTTCTTCCAGGTTCCTCGGCCTTGGTGCCTGGGGTCCCTTCACAGAGCAGCATTCAGCCCCTCCAGGGTTGCACCACCTCGCAATTCTCTGAGGGCAGATCTCCACTGTCCATGCCCCAGCCTCAAAGCACCTCCACCACTCTCCCCTTTTGTCCAAGCGATCCCACAGCCCCTACAGGACATGCCAGTCTACCAGTCCTCCTGACAGACACCCCCTTTAACCACCAGATGGGCACAGGCCCTCCAAATCACAGGGCAGCCCACCCTGGCCTGACAACTTCTCCATTTGGGCGGAAACACAGACCCAAGACTGTTATTTCCCTTGTGGTGATAAGGGAAGCGCAAACCTCAAGCACTCAAAAGCCAGTCTTTCCCGAGGGCTAAAGAAAAGGCACTTATTTCCTCTTTTATCTTGATAAGTCAGTAATCTGAAAAGTAGAAAAATGACACCCGTTTCTCCACCGGTTGTTCTGCTACTTTCTATTGGCATCAAGCCCACCACACACATCTGTGTAGGGGGCCGGCAGGGCCTAGTGGCTGACAGTTAATTTGCTCACCATTTTATTAATCAGAACTCTAAGTGACAAAGCTTCAAACTGGATCGGTTTTTAAAAAAATAATAACAGATTAGCTCCTGTAACTGAAAATTTAAGGCAAGATTGGGACAGTGTGATAGAGTCAGGTATTCTCTCTGGCTCTTTGGCTACTTTCTTCTCTGTATTGGTTTCATTCTGCCAGCAGCTTCCTCCTTGTGTCTGCAGCACTGATTCTCCAGGGCCTCACCACTAAGTATCTCAGAGGAAGAGACTCTTTCCAAGATTCACAGCCCATATCTTAAGCAAGACCCTTAGCTTACATGTATAGCCCAGAATCAATCCCTTGACCAAAAGGTTTGCACCCTCGAAATGGATCACATGCCCCTAAGAAACAGCTTCACCAGGAAGAGGGGTAGCACCCCTCTAGTAAAAATGGGAGCTACAGGCCAGCAGAGCGGGGAGAGCTCAGCACAGGCAGAAGCAGCAGGTGTCCCTTCTGTCTATCTAGGCTTAGAAGCTTGAGGGACATGTACCCAGTTGGATTCAGTCATAGTATTACTACGGTAAACCAACTGCTGTAACAAATAGTCCCTCAAATCCTGGTGGTTTAATACACCAGGCTCACGCATGTCAGTCCAGATCAGGCCAGCAGGACCTCTTATACAATCTCAGGGGACCAAGTCTCCCTCTTCTTAGTGCTTTTCTCACCCCCTGGGGCTCTGAATTCCTGAGCTTCTAGTCACACAGATGGGCGAAGGAGGAGGGCATGAAAGACCAGGAAACTGGTGTTCAGCATTCCTGCCCAATATCCACCAATCAGAAATTGGTAACCACACATGGTAACCGCAAGGTAGCCTGGAAAACGTACATAGAAAAAAAAGCAAATGGCATTTGGTGAGCTCATCATTTCTGCCAAAATGAGGGAGACTCCCTGACATGAACCAGGTGGGGTCTGGTGGTGGGGGAGCAGATGGGTGGGATGGAGAGGACCTGGGTTTTCCTCCTTGGGCATGTCACTCTCCTCTGAACCATAGTTTCCCCATCTGTCAAATATTTTGAGCCTTTATAGCCCTTCCTGGCTCTCATTTCCATGATTTTATGATCTCTGACTTCACCTTTAACTTCACAACAGTCCTCCCAGTCCAAGTCCTGATTTTCCCTCTTCTCAGCTTTATTTTTCTCCATAGCACCTATTACCATCTGATATGCCATGTTTTTCTCATTCATTATGTCCCTGCACAAGAATGTAAGCTCCAAGAGGGCACAGTTTTTTGTTTGTTTAGTTCACTGCTTTATCCCAAGTACCTAGAAATTGCTTAGCACATTGTAAGCACTCAATAAATACTTGTCCAAGGAATGAAAGAATGAATCGATCAATGAAATTTTAAACCTTTCTTAGAACAGCATTGCCTAAAATTCATAACAGAGAAACACTGCCATCTGGTGCCAGAGACTTGAATTGCAAGCATAAAATCTGGAAGAGGAAAAAAATAAGTCTCCAGGGACAAGTCTTGCGGACTCGGTCCTACTTCATTGCTTCAGTCACCTCCGTCTGACTTTGGACGATTAAACAGGCCTGAAGGGTTTAATTTTCTGCCCTGCTCCCTTCAAGATCGCTAGATGAGACTGACTAACCATTCATAAGGTCCTCAGGAGCACCAGACACTCAGAGCTGCTCTGATGCTGCTAAAATCAATAAACATGGAAACACTGTCTCTTCAGAAGTTAAGACAGCAGGAAAAAAGACACCAGTCTCAAGAGGATGAAGAGAAAGTTTATGAGGTGAGACCAGTAAGACGGACAAAGGGAAGGGTGTAGAAAAAGGAAAAACCTTTGAGAACCTCAGGGATAGACCCTACCTCCAGGCCGACCTCAGATTCACTCTGGTTTCCCAATAGCAGGCTGATGGTGTTGGGATGGGTGTGTTCCAGCCCACCCGTCTAGCTCAGCCCTAACATCCTTACAAAAAGTCAGAGGTGGTTCCAATTTCTGGAGTTAATACCTGGAAGGTGAATAAATAGCTCATCCACTGAACAAAAGCTGGTGACCTCAGTTGGGGGTCTCCTCATTAATAGACAGTGGGTCTGATATGGTGGGGGTCGCCCCAAGAAGAATTGCTTGTTGAGTGTTTTCCTCAGCTTAGTCTTGGTGGTGTAATGGACAGTGCCTTCAGCGCCATGGCAGCTACGACACTCCCCCGCCCCCACCAGACACAGTGTGTTTTGTCTCATTGTCCTTTCAATAGCGTGAGGGCTGATTCCTAGTGACTGATTTCTGATTTCTTTCAGCTAGGTTGGCTCCTCCAGCTCTCTCATTCAGGTTTCTGCATTGCTGGCTCCGCTGATGCCTGCAGAGCTTTCCTCTGGCCTCTGCCAAGGCATGTGCCCAGGTGTGCACAGCACCTCCCAAGATTGTGTGGGATTTAGAAAATAGGTTAGGCCCCTGATTCTGAAGAGTGGACAGTAAGAGGACGAGCACAGCACATATGCAACAGCAAATGAACTGATGGCATCTACGTGAGCGAGTGTCAAATCAGGGGTTTGGGCTGACAGGGGAGCTCACTGGGAGCCCTTCCTGGAGGAGGCAGGATTCCTTGTGGCCTCTCAGATCATAGAGTATTTGAGGCCCTGGGAGCCACCAACTTGTCTGGCACAGCTTAGTAGCCAGCGTCAAGGGGAGGGACAACTGTGAGTACTCCCTCACACACCCCTGTTGTTGGTCTGGCCAGCTCAGGATACTGGGGTGCCTGGACATCCAGAAGACTTTAAGGGCCCCTGAAGAAACCCCTGATCGCCTCCCTCTACCCCCTCCTCCATGCCTGATGCCACCACCAGAGACCCCTCTCCTCCTGGCTTACTCAGGGTCTCTGCTGCTTTTTGCCTTCCATCTACTTGTGTGCTCTGCTTCTGGCACAGCTCCCACCTGGCAAGTCCTCCCCCTACTCCTCAGAGCACTCGCCCCGCGGAATGAGGGGCAGACTTTCTGTGTCAGCTTTGCATCATCTCCACCCCTCCAGAGAGTTTCCTCTGCAGAACCAAGAGAACCTGGGGACTACCATTCCCAGACACTTCTTGGCTACAAGTTCCATCTTGGAGATACCAAGGAGAGACTCTGGTCAGATATTTGGGAAATGGAAGGAAAGGAGTAGTCATTCTTAAATCTAAATACAGATCAAGAGTTTTCTGTGAAAATTTAGCATGAAATTGACATGTGCTATTGAGGAAAATACGTACTGGATATTGAAGACTTTGTACCAAAACAAAAGTAAAATATCTCATTAATAATTCATTATATTGGTTCCATGTTGAAATGCTAGTATTTTGGATATAGTAAGTTAAATCAACTACTTTATTAAAATAATGTTTGCCCATTTCTTTGTACTTTTTTTAATGAGACTATTGGAAAATTTTAAATTACATATGTAGTTCACATTATATTTCTGTTGGACAGAGCTGGTTTGTAGGGTGCCTGGGAATGGAAAATGCACACACAAAACACAGCTGCATGAGACAATAAACAATGTCACAGTATTAATGTGGATTATTGTCACACAGGAGTGGTACTGATGTCAAGAGTTAAGAGCTCAAAGGAGAAAAAGAGGCCCTTGAGGACTCCGGAGTGGGGAAGGAGGTGGTGAAGGCAGGACTGAGCCACACCCTGAAGTCGGGAAGAAGTGGGCCTGGTGAGGGTGTCCAGGCAGTCTGGGCAACAGCTACTAAGAGCCAAGGGAGGAATAACCCAGGCTTGGCAAGATGCAAGGCTCTGGAGCCTCAAACAAATGTGAAGGAAGGGGTCTGTATGTCCACTTGTGTTTTCAATCACAACTCACAATCTAGTTAGTTACCTTGAGGCCCAGAGTATCAGGGGAGGAGACAGACAGAAGGCTCTCAGTTGAGTGCTGGGAACATGGCTGCAATTCCCTAGGCTGTCAACGGGCCTCTGAACCCAAGACACAGGGCAAACCCAAGTTCAGACACCTCCACTGGCTTTGACCAGAATGGGCCCCTTCAGTGACCATGCGTTCCAAGGGTGCTGGCTCCAGCCCAGTAGGGTGCTCGGCCCTGATCCCAGGCCCACGGCCTTTGTTCCTCACTCGGCCCCATTCAAGCGTAGCCCAGGGGCTATGGATCTGAATCCTGGGGAAAGGCACAAGGGGAAACTGTGTTCTTGGCTAAAATGAACTCACTCCAAGTGGGCATCATGACCTTGGCAGAGCAAGCTCGTAGAGACAGGAAACACAAAGTCACAGCTTTCACTAGAAGAAAACATTGGTGATGCATTTCACAACATCAGTGATAAAGATGGCTTTGGAGACTCGGTCCCTACTGCGAGGGAAATAAAAGCAAAATTAAACTGGGATCACCTCAAATTAATGGCCTTTTATAGAGCAAAAGAAAATATAAGTAGATGAAATAGACATTCTACAGAATGGAAGAAAATATTTACATATTACCCAATGGGCAAGGGGTTAATATCAAAGATTTATAAAGCATTATACAATTTCAAAATAAAAAAACAAGCAACCCAATTAATAAATGGACAGCAGAGCTGAACAGAAAATTGACCAAAGGCAATATCTAAAAGGCCAATAGACACGTGGAAAAATGTTCATCATAACTTCTGATAAGGGAGATGCAGGTGAAAACCACAATGAGACCTCTCCCCTATCTGCAAACATGGCACATATTAGAAAGACCCCCAACAGCAAGTGCCGGAGAGGGTGCGGAGAAAGAGGGACGCTATTACAGTGCTGGGGCGGAATATAAACTGGAAAGTGATCTGGGTTTACTTTAAAAAATTAAAATGGAAATGCTGTGTGACCCAGCAATCCTGCTCTTGGACATTTATCCAAAGAACTTGAAATCAATTAAAAAAAACTTATGCTCTACAATGTTTATTCCAAAATTATGTGCTCTACATTATCTACAATCACACAGACATGGAAACAACCTAAGTGCCCAGTGATAGAGGATTGGAGGGGAACAAGTGGTGTATCCACAGTTTGGAATACTATTCAGTTGTAAGGAAAGACAAAATGTTGACATTTACAGCAAAATGGAAGGAGTTTGAGGAAACTGTGTGTAGTGAAACAAGTGAGGATGTCAAAGACAGATATTGAACATTTATATAGCGGATGATTCAACAAGAACAAATTGCTTCTAAAAACTAGTAGTCACTAATGGAGCGAGGTTTCTGAGGTTGGGAGGAAGGGATAGGAAAGAAAGGGTCAAGGGGGATAAAGAGTGTTGGGGGGTAGAAAAAGAAAATTGATGTTCAAAGAGATCCAATGACTTGATCCTGACTGCTCAGTTAATAAGTAATAAACCCACTTGCTTTGAGTGTTTGTGTCTTTCCTCAATATACTCACTCAGTTCTAAGCTGCCTTCTAAAATAAAGGTAAAAATTGCATTCAGCTAAATAAAGAAAGAAAAAAAGTGCTTGTGTTTACATTGTGCAGAATTTCTGTTTGGCTCCCTGGTTGGCAGTGGAATCTTTCAAGAAAAGCTGGGACCTTCGAGGATGGCACACATTAAAAATACAGGCAACAACAAATGCTGGAAAGGATGTGGAGAAAAAGGAACTCTTCTACACTGCTGGTGGGAATGCGAACTGCTCCAACCACTATGGAAAGCTGTATGGCGATTCCTCAGACTGCTAAACATGGAGCTTCCATACAACCCAGCAATACCACTTTTGGAAATCTACCCAAAGGACACAAAAACACCAATTCAAAAGGATACATGCACCCTTATGTTCATTGCGGCTCTGTTCACAATAGCAAAGGTATGGAAGCAAGATGTCCAAAAGGTATGGAAGCAAGATGTCCCAGATGTCCAAAAATAGGTGATTGGGTCAAGAAGATGTGGTACAGGGCCTCCCTGGTGGCGCAGCGGTTAAGTGCTGCGCTGTGGAACTGTCGGCAGTGGTGACGCGAGTTCGACACCCAGCCAGGGAGAATCCCACATGGCGTGGCAAACCTCTCCTGCCTTGCCCGCTGCTCCCCTCAGCAGTGTATTTCTGATCTGCCTGTTCTGCTACCCACTCTGTCTCTGGTGAACCCTCTCGCCGCCCCACGCCTCTGGCTTGTACCCCAGCTTGTATGTATAAATAAAAAATAAATCTTTAAAAAAAAAAAAAAAAAAAGAAGATGTGGTACATATACACAATGGAATACTATTCAGCATTCAAAGAAGATAAACACATGCAATTTGCAGCGACATGGATGGAATTAGAGGGAATCACACTCAGCGAAATAAGCCAGAAAGAAAGAGAAAAACAAAGAATGGTTTCACTTATAACAGGAATATAGGGAAACCAAATAGGAGAGAGACACTCGGCGGGTGGGGGTGGGGGGACGCAGGGGTTGGGGGGAAGGGTAAGGGCACAAAATGGAGTAGAAAAGGACACAAGGGACCACAGAGATGGATCACGGGTTACCCAAGGGGAATACAAAATGTAAAAGATATAACAATAAATATATATTTTTTAAAAAAAAAAAAGAAAAGAAAGAAAAGCTGGGACCTCTGTGGGCCTAGCCTGTGGCCACCTGGAGTTGGCGGGGAGGGGGCTGGAGGTGAATTATTTCAGGAAGGGCCAGCTGTGGTTTCCTGCCCAGAGACTGGCCCAGGGGGTAGGGGTGCCAAGTCCAGCCAGGTCAGAGGGGGCACCAAAAGCAGGTCAAAGGTGACCTCAAAAGAATACTGATCCCCAAATCCTGAAAATGCTTTGCCTCTGAGAGGCCTCCTTGTTGGGAGATCTTTGAAAAACAACAGATATTTTCTATCATTTCCTCAACAGACCTCACTTTGCTTCTAGAAAGCGGAAGATTTAACAGTTCAATAAATCCTTCCGAAGCACCTATCTATTACCCAGAACTGAGGCAGGAGACATGAGAGGAAGAGTAGAAAGTCTTCAAACCCCAAGGCAGAAAGACCCTTTAGAATACATGGAGGTCAAACACGTTTTAGAGTGAAAGTTCTTGCAGGCCCACGTGGCCTTGGTCCTTGGAGAGCAAGCAGTTTAGCAAAACCTGGGGTGTAAGCGGCATTTTAAGGACTGGCCCAGCACATGAGCGAGTTGCAAGAAATGCAACCCAGGCTCTAAGTGCCCAAGAGACCTGGGTAAGAGGTAACCAGGGTGACGGACAGGCGTGGCCAAGGTAACAGGTATGGTTAGGGTGAGTGGGAATAAGCATTGGAGGCCTCCTGGACAGCAGGACAGAAAGAGGACCACATGGAACACATGGACTCTGGGGTGGGGAAGGAGAGAGGGAGACACGAAATGGAGAAAGAAAAGAAGAAGTTGACAGTAGTGATTTGAGAGCGTTGTTGCCTTTGTCGTCATTTGGGAGGACTAAGGTTTTCATTCTTTGTCATCTTTCAGAACGAAGCTTTCCTGCTGAGATAGCATGTGAGGCCCCCTAACAGGACACACAAAGCTGAAAATCAAGTAATGAGTCGACTAAGGACACATTCTGCAACTGTCACCACTTTGCCAACAGTAACCAGTTCTACCAGCTGCTGGTCATGTCCACAAAATTCTACAGAAGTCCTAGAGTAAGATTGCCTGCATTTGGTGCTTGGCTCTACTGGCTGAATACAAGACCATGGCCCATATCTCTGTAGCCCAGTTTCCTCATTTGTAAAATGAAGCTGATGACAGTAGTTATTTGATAAGGTTGCCATGACGGTTAGACGAGTAATGCACTTTGGCCACCAGGCGTGACACTGGATAAATGTTTTTGTGGTTTTTTTTTAAAGATTTATTTATTTATGCATACAGTCTACCTATAGACCAGAATAATTTTTTCACCACTCTTCTATTTAATACTTACTAAGCACCCACTGCAAGCAGGATTTTATAAGGCATAAAAAAGACACAAAGATAGTTTGTTACCTTCCCTGTCTTGAAAGAATGTGGCATCTAAGTAGACTAGGTCTCAACGAACTCCAACATGAGACCACGAATAGAGGCGTATGCTGAACCAGTAAGATCCTATATCATTTAGGATCAGGTTAGGCTGCAAATAACTGAAAACTCCCAATGACAGTGGCTTAACCAAGGTGACAGTTGAATTTTCTCTCCCATACCAAAGTCAGGGGTAAGCAGTCCTGCCTGTGGTTCAACAATCATCAGGAATCTAGGGCAACCTCTACACAGGGTCCTACCTCATCACCCAGCGTGGCACTTGGGCCAGCCTGACCACCCTCCTCTTCATCCTCTTCACTATCTTCTTCACCAGAGTCACATGTATAGAGCACACACTATGTGCCAGGAGCCATTTTAACTCTTCAAATATTAATTCACGGAATCCTCCAATAGCCCTATTATGTCAACATTATTTTTACTTCCATTTAACTGCTAGAAATACAAACTGTGACCCAAAAGGGTTTTTAGTGACTTGTCCAAGGTCACACAACTAATACATGGCAGGGCCAATCTGGCTGCAGAGTCCAGTGACTAGAAAGATGCTAAGAAGGTATTTTCCTCCCTTAATGACACTTTGGCCAGAACTTAGTCACATGGCCAAATTCAACTGCAGGGGAAACTAGGAAATATTGTCTTTATTTAGGGCAGCAAAAGCTGGGAGTTCTATTACTAAGAATGATGAGGAAACATATTAAAGAATAGCTTGCAGCCTGTGGCCTGGATTCCCCCTAAATGCACCCTTTCATCCATAATGGGGTACTCCCAGAAATAAGCATGCATGACATTCTGGAATAATTCTGTGTAATAAGCCCTTCCCTTTGCCCCTGCTCAAGAGAGATTCTCAGAGCTCCTGAACTGGGACCATGAGAGAAATTCCATCTTTCTGCTGGAAAGATGGCATGTACCCTCGAGTGTGGTAGGCGGAAGATTTCAGGCAAGTCTTCAAGGCTAAGGTCTACAAAGAAAATGATAAAAATGGATGTTCCAAGAGATCATGCTGCCCAAGCAGTATTTCCAGCCCCAGTGCCAACTTCCAAGGAGCCGCTGCATCCTTGCCCTTGGGTATTATCAGACCCACCCATGTACTTGTGATAAAAACCTCCTTCTTTGCTCTAATGATTGCCATGAACAAATTCTAACTCCACAACCAAGCAAATGTGGTAAGTGCTGCGTGCAGTATCAGGAAGGATGGAGAAATTCAGCGAGGGGGCCAGGGCTGCTTCATGATCTGGGGGGTGCGAGCTGACATGTAAAGTGCTGATCGCTGTTCCCAGTCTTTACACAGTCTCACTCAATCCTCAAATGCCAGATGAGGCAGGTGCTACTAGTATTTTCCTCAACTCATAGACTAGTAAATCCCACAACAGAAGGGTTCAATAAATTGCCCAAAAGGCCAAACAATAGAAGTAAGAGAACTGGGTGTTGTAACCAGTCGGTGTGATGCTACTTTCCATGTTGAGAACCATCATTTAGATTTGGATGTTGGTGTTTAGTTTGCATCTTGAACAAAAGGTTGGACTGGGATGGGCAGAGACAGGACTCTGGCAGAGCCATGCCAAAGAGTCAGGGCAAGGCTGATTCAGAGAGTCTGGGATAGTTGTATCATGCAGATTATCTTACGTTTCTTGAGGTAACATTGATTTACAATACTATGTGTTTTAAGGATATAGTTTCACACCTCTACAAATGTATGTCACCATGTCACACCCATGACTAAAGCACCAATAATCTTCTATTGAGCCCCTTGCTGAATACACACGTTTTAAGGAACAAGATGGGCCACCAGGCTGCAAAGTTGGGCCAGGAGCCGGTTCAACCAGGGGACTGTGAACGATGCTAAAGAGCTTGGGGCTATTTTGGAGGCACTGGGAGCCATGAGAGTGCTAGAGCTGGGCAGTAGCGCATGCTGGGCCTGGTTTGGGGACAAGCGCTCAGGAGTGTGGAAGGCAGTCAAGAGAGGGCTGCCACCCAGGACGTGGGATTTAGAGAGATGGAGAAAGGAAGATGGAGATGTCACCTCCTGGGGTAGAGAAAGAAGACCTGAGGCTGCCTAGGAGACTAAAGAGAGAAAGGCACCAAAGGCAACTCCAAAGAGCCTCTGGGTCTGCTGGAGCGGTATGGTGGGGGCGAGGGGACGGTGGCTCGGTCATGCAGCTGAGGTGCCTGTGGGACACTCTGCTGGAGAATCTTTTAGGCAGAAACACAGGAGAGAAACTGGGCCAAAGATGTGGCTCTAAAGTCACCCAGGTAGCATAGCCCCTGCAGCCCTGGCACAGACCTCCCCAGGAGGGACACCCTCGGCTGGACTCTGGCGGCAAGCAGCAGAATAAGTAACCACAGGAGACAGGAAGCTGCTGTCTCCGTGTGCCAGGATAATCGGGAAAGCACGCACCCTAGAAGACCTGAACATGCCCTCAAGGCGTAGGGTAGGACCCTTGGCGCCAAGCATGTGGGGACAGAAGGGCAGAAGGTGGGTGAGACTTTGTGGCTTCTGTTGGGGTCCAGGCCCTGTTTGAGCTCCCTCGACCCCACGCCTTCCTGTTGCCCTGGAAATGGCTCCAGCACTGAGGATCTGCAGAGTCAAATCACTGAGATTTATGAGGGAAAATGGCCCCAGGGACTGGGGCAATTTACTGCTCACAAACGGATTCCAACTTGTCCATTAAAGTGCCTCATTCCCGTCCCAACACCGGGCATGTTCACACCTCTGGTGAGGACTCAGGCCTACACAGATGATTAGCATGTGGGTTTGGCTCTGTGGGTAGCAGCACTGCCTTTTAAAGGAGGCCAGGACTGCCTGCAGAGCCAGCCCCCCATCCCATGCTGCCCTGAGAGTGAGGCCAGGCCTCAAGAGAGTCCACCTCCCCAGCCTGGCCTAGACAGAGACTCTGCGGAGCAGGCTGCAGCCCCCAGAAGGTCAGGACCAAGTGGGGTAACAGAGGTCTGGGGAGCAAGGCTCTGCTGTCAAGCCCCAGTTCTGCCTATTAAGAACTGTGTGACCTTGAACAAGCTCCTTGACTGAGATGGCCTCCTCTCTGTAGAAGGGGAACAATTCCCACCTTCTAGGGTGTTGTGGTGAGTCAATGAAATAACATGTGTGACAGCAAAAAGCCCAAAGCCTGGGGCCTGGCCCTCACCATTAAACAAGAGTGATTAAGACTACCAACCGCCCCAAATCCGGCCTCTTCCCCCAGAGTGTGAGCAGAGTAGAGAGAGGCCTACTGAGGGTGAGGTCACAGGACAAGAACTGAGAGCCACCTCCCCTCGTCTCGCTTTTGTCTCCTTCCCAGAAAGAGAAGGACCCACAGAACCCTCTATCTTCTGTCCCTCCTTCCTCTACCTCTGAGCTGCCATTCTCAGGCAGGCCTTCCTCATTTCCCCAAAGCCTTTGGTTAATAACATTGGAAACTTCCCCAGCATCTCCAGGAAATGGGGTGTGATGAGGTCCTTCTCACAGTGAGGCCCCCAGGCTGTGCAGATGGAGGTGGGGGAGGCAGGTGGGCAGGCTGCTGGAGGCAAGGAAGGCCTCTCACACGGGCCTCGCAGGCTAGCAGGCTAATGGCGCACCCTGGGTTCAGCTTGCGTTCCGCTGTGCCTTCCTTCCGCTGTCAACAGAACCCTGTTTCCATGACCATGTCATCTTTTCCAGTCTATAAGAATATAGAAGCAATTGACCGGCTTTGATACAATGCAGCTCTTCCCATTTTTGCCAAATTTTCACCTCCCAGACTACACACCTCCCAGACAGCCACAGTCCCCAGGAGGCTTATCTGCTTTGCTGTAGTTTCTTTCTTTTCACATTGGGATTGGAGCCAGGATGGAGAGAGACAGATTAGGGATTTGACTGTTTTCATTGAGTGCCCTCTACCTTCTTTCCTGGAATCCATCCTGGGCAGCATATGAGAAGGCACCTTCCAAAGGAGACAGCACTCTCTTGCCTCCCTGGCACTTGACCTTTGCACCTCATCCCCAGGGTGTGTGGGGGGCTGGGGTTTGGGTTGGGGGTGTCCCTAGGTAGCTGCTCAGGGGATAGAGATAGGTCAGATAAGCTCATTGCCCCCACTCCCCAGCTTGACAAGCACCCCCAGTGACAGGGGCCACTCATCAAGGTGGCGGAGGCCAAAATCTCCCACCAGCGCCAACCTAGACATGAGGTGGGTCATGGGGCAGCCAGGATGGTGGGTGACTCAGTTCTTGCCCCAAGAAGTTTCTACAGTATGCAGCTAGATGACAAGATTGACAGATGTGAATCATTTAGAAACAGCATAAGATAGAGGATTTTAAAAGCTGAGGCTCTAGAAACAAGTCCTATCAGTGTTTGCAGGGACCCCTAGATTTCGCAGTGGAGTTCTGGAAGATTTGGGAGTTGGAGGGAATGGGTGAAAGAGAGCAGCTCGGAAAGGGAAGCCATGTGTCCTCCCCACACAGAGCCCCAGTCACCTGGAGTGAGGCTATGTCTCCACACGACAGCCAGTGTGGCCGAGGGGTGCTCCTCATGGAGGTGCTGGGGTTGGCACTGGCTGAGGCTAAGCACTGGGTTTTGTTTTGGGAGAAGGTTAATCTTCAAGGAGGGTTATAAGCAAATATCTGACGTATCTCCCCTTGAACCCTCATTGTGGTGGAGACCCAGGAATGCCCAGAATGATGGGGACTGAAAGGGGAGGTGCCAGGGCCAAGGGCCCCCACTGGTGTGCTGGAGCGGGCATGGGTGCTGTGGGCTCACCTGCTTCTCAGTTGGAGGATGAAGAGTTCATGAGAAACAGTGATCTCCGAGGTAGCAGAAGATGGTTCAACAGATACTATATCTCATCACCAACTACAGAATAAATTCCACCCTCATCTCAAGGGAACCTAGAGGCCCTCGGGTCCCTGACTAAGGAGCTTGGGTCCCCTCCTAACACCCCATCCCCATCACCAACACCCAGGGCAACCGAGAAGTCTTGCTGCTGACACAATAGGCTGACAGCTCCAGAGCGGAGGCCGATGCCACTGGGCTCGTTCCCAGACGCACACCGCCCAGCGCCACCCCCCTCTGCAAGCCTGCGAGGGCATGGGAGGAAACCAAGAGTGTGCCACCCAAGATAAAGGTTTCCGTCTGATTTTGTGGTTCAGCTGAAGTCGTGTTCTTAATTGTCCAAATAAACAGCTTTCAGCCCAGAGGCCAGGACGGGCCAAAACATGCCACTTCCATTCTCAGCACAACTGGGTGCTGCAGTGCAGAACCATTTTCTAAGTCACGGCTAGTCCGGTGGGCCGTGGCAGCCCCGGGGAGGGCTGGCTACCAGCTATGTGAGCCTGTGCTTAATAAGGCCATTCCTCAGGGCTGGGCAGCGGAGCGTCACCTTTGGGGGAGGTGGGAGCCCATTCCCAGCGCCACCAGCATCCCCTGCTGGCCTCACTCAAGCGGCTTCTTCCCGCCAGGTCTTGGTTTCTGATCTGTGAAATGGGAGAGCAGGACTGCATGTGTCCTCCTCTGCATCAGCACCAGCGTGCCTTGAGAACTTGTTAGAAATACAAATCCTTAGCCCCACTCCCCAGATGAATCAGAACCTCTCAGGCAGGGTCCAGAAATCCGGTGTTTAGCAAGCCCTCTAGGCGATTCTGATGCCAGTGAAAGTCAGATCGATACATTTCTCTTACCCATGAGAACTGTTACTCCACAGCATGTATTATAACCTTGAGAGATGGACCAGCCTTCCCTTGAGAAAGACAAGCCGCCAGCTTCATCCCAGCTCCAGCCTAGCGCAGGGTTAGCATCAGCACAGCTCTGGGCTCGCCCTGGTTCTGCCCTGCTGTTCCTGTGCTCTGGAATCTGACCTGGGCGTAGGACTCTGGATGCCAGGGGTGGCCTGGGATACCAAGCCCAGAAAGGCCAAGCCCAGGCAGCCCCAGGAGCTGTCACATGACAGCAGAACCTCTTTTCCAGGCTACCAAGTTAGCACCCCCACAAGATTTTTGAGGAGCCAAGGGTTAAAAAGAAGATCCCGTTGGCTCTAAAAAAGAGTAGGCATCACTGGGAGAACCAAAATTTTTTTCCTTGTCACCAGTCTCTACTGAGAAAAAAGCTGCAAGGACAGGGTGCCCTATAGGGACATTTGCTGCGTAGCTTCTCTGCAAAGGAGTTCTAAATGCAGACAAGGCCACTGGGCACACGCACAGCATCATGGCGCATCCCTCCCTGGCTTAAGTTCAATCCCTGGGTCTGTCCACAGGGGCATCCTCAGACGTCCACTGTCCCAGCCTGGCGGCCTCAGCCCATTGGTCTTTAGGAGCTGAGCTCCTGAGACGCATCAGCTCTGGAACTGGTTCAGGCCAGCTCACAAACCGCCTCTTCAGACTGGGCCCGGGACAAGGAGGGCCAGGAGTGTCCAGTCTGCCCCAGCATGTCGGGGGACATCAGAACTGGACTCAGACACCCTGTGAGGACAGGGGACTGGCAGGAATGTGAGGCAGGAGCTGGACAGGTTACCCACCATCATGGCCAGATAGGCCCCCCCTCCCCCACCCCAGCCCAGGGTGCTTTTCTCCGTCGGGGGATAGGGAGGGCTGGCAAAGCCAGAGCCTTGGTCCAATCAGCCGTACCTTCCTCCCTGGGCCACTGAACCACAGGGCTCATTTTTACTGAAACATGTTTCCCCCCAATTTCTGTGGCCTGTGATTAAGGTAGCAGACTGAGTTACTAGCACTCAGGGAAGAGGCAAGCTGGGAGAGGGAGGAGGGAGGGCCCGACACATCTGTCACTAATCACAGGCAAAGGCTCCGACCAAAACTCATTTCGGACCCAGAGCCTCTGGGCCTGTTTTGGGAAAGTTGACTAATCCCATAATCCTGCCCACCAGGCAATTTTTCTGCCTGGCTTCCAAGTGGGAGTGGGAGAGAGCTCTGGTGGGGGGACTGTCCCGGCTGAGGAATGTAGTCTCTTAAAGGGAAAAGCCACCTCAGTCAGGTTTGGCATGTTACTCTGCCTACAGTCTGGGTGCTGTGCTCCCAGGCCCCTCAGAGGCCAGCCCTCAAGATGGGGTGAGGAAAGGGCAGAGCTGTCCCGCGTGTGGGCAGCAGGAATACCGCCACCTCTTTCAGGCCTCAATGCTCAGACTTGGGTGGGGACCCGAAGTGGGCCTTGTGTGGGAGCTGGTACAAGGACAGGATCTGTCCCTCCCATATTGCTGCCTGGAATCCCAAGGTGACATGTGACGCCATGCCTGGCCAGGACACCTTATGCTGGGCCGGGGGATGGAAATAAGCATAGCCCCAGCCTTCGAGAACTGCTGTTCTTTTCAATCCAAACAACAGAGGAGGGAAATGACAAAGGTCCCCAGCTCATCCACATACCCAGTGCTGTAGAGACCCCTGTTTAGGGCAGAGCGCTCCCAAGGCCGCACTCTGGCTCGTGTGCACACGCATACACTCGTACGCACACACACGAACACACGATCCTGGTGACTTCAGCTCACCAACCCGCAACGCACAAACAATACAAACTAAGCCCCGAGCCTTCCACGTCCCAAAACAGCCGAGTTCCCAAAAGCTGTGAGAGCAAACTACATTTGTCCCTCTGATCTTATGTCTCTTCCCTTTGTCTGACACTGCTTCAGAAAAGTGTTCGCCTGGTGTAGTGGCGGCGATGGTGGTGAATTTGAAAAGGAAATAATTATTTGAATTGCACTTAAAAAGGAAGGAATCCTTTTCAGATCAAACAGACAAAAGAACCAGAGTCTCACTGTCCAACCTCACCATTACCACTGGGGAGACTTTTGCAACAGCGAAACTCCCAAACCGTTCTCTGCTGTTCTGTCATCTGGAGAGGTATGGAGAGGTGTCCTTAGGGCAATTTTTGGTAAATTGCTTTAAGCCCACTTCTTCCTGGAGTGTCCGTGGTCTCAGACACCCCCCAACCATCGGACAGTCCCTGCTTGGGGGCACCCTGCAGGCAATAAGCGCACTCTGTCTCTTTAAGAGTTTGGCCTGAGATTTGTTTACCAGAGGTTTGTTTGGGACTCAGTGGGAGGAAAGGAAGAAGATAAAAGTGTATTGGGATACTAGAAAGGAAAAAAAAGAAAGCCAGTATGCAGAGAAAGCAAGATTAAAAAACCTAGGTCTAGAGAGAAAATTTATTTTTGCAACTAGGATTTCATTCCCTCTGGGGCTGTTTATACCCAGCAAGTTAATCACCACATGCGTGGACTCGGGTTGGACTCCGCAGATACTTCACTGCGTCCAGGGAAGAGAGTAACCCCCCCTGCCCACCCCCTACCCCCCACCCCCCTTCTTAGGCTCTGGGGTAAGAGGGGCTGGAAGCTTCCTAGGGGAGGGGTTCCATTGAGGTTGAAAGGAGAACAGGGAGGGGCAGCCTGGAGACAAATCCTACATGCTGAACCTGTGGGCCCAAGCTCCCATCCTGGCCCAAGGTTCTAGCTCCGGGCACCCAGGGCCCCTGTAATCATTGTTTGCTTCTTTGTGTGAAGTTGCAGCAGCCCGACTCACAGGCTGTTGTGCACACTTTGGTGGGTGGCATTCCTGAGAGAGGACCCTCAGCTTGCTCACAGGGTCCCCAGGTATTTGGGACCAGCAGAAAGACTTAGGTTGGGGTCAGGCCCAAATCAAGCCCCCTGAGATGCATGGACCTCGGGACAATTTGCCTTGGGTGTGCTGGTGCCAGTTCCCCAGGAGTGGAGAGCTATTGCTGGTGACCAGGCAGATAAGTGGCACTGTGAGAGCTGTCACTCTAGAGATGGTGATGAAAGAAGCAAGCTGGAAAGAGGGAGGTCTTGGGGTGACCTGGCCAGAGACCAAAGTCCAAAGATAATTGACACTGCCCTGTGGGCTTGTGGGGCAGGGAGAACCCTATAGGTTTGGTCTCTGATAATGCTGTTCTGAACACAGACAAGCCAGACACACAACATACACACACACACACACACACACACACACACACACACACACACACACACTGTCCCTTCTCGAGGCCAAGTCTCTACTGGGAGGACAGCTGAGTCCTCTGGGTCATGCTGAGGACAGTGTCTAGTCCTGTGTGGGCAGGCAGAGCAACCAGGCCCTTCTTGGGGGACAGCTGCACCCAGATGTCCCTGGAGCTGGTTCCCAGAATGTTCCTTCATGTCTTATTCTGAGGATTTGGGAACAGCCTCTAAGTGGTGTTAGTCCATCGAGACTGCTAGTTCCAGCTGGCCAAAGCATGGCCACCTCCTAGCATGGGGTTGGGGGCAGCGGGGGCGGGAGGTTGTCTGGGGCAGAGACTGAGTGACTGCCAGGCCATGGGATTGGGCATTTACACCCCTGCCCCTCCAGTCCCCAGTAGACCCCCGCCTGGAGCGCTGGCCCTGGACGTCAGGGCACCTCTAACCTCACTGCCACAGGTCACAAGAGTTAGGGAAAAGTGATGTGAGCTCAAGCTCCATTCTCCAGGAAACAGGGTGATTGTATTGTTGCCTCCAAAACTCAACATGAAATCCCACGGCCTTTGTTCTGTTTGATTTCTCCTGGGGAGCCAAGGGCAGTATGCTCAGAAGACAGACTAAAAGGCCTCATTTCTACCCCGTCAGCATGGAGGAAGTACCCGTATGTCAAGCATACAGGCCTGAGCAACAGCAACTGAACACTTGTTTGTTGGTAAAAGGAGGGACAGGTGGACAGACTGTATCCAAATCTCCAACAGACTCTTCCCTTTGCCATGCGGGCCAGTTCCGAGGGAAAGGCCCAAAGAGAGTGGAGCTGCCAGAGGGAGGCAGGGGGTCCTTCGGGAAGGAGAAAGTCTAACTGTAAACCATGGACTGGTCAAATCAAAATCCCGTTGACCCCAGAAACGCTTTCAATAGGGCCTAGCAAGGATTGAACTAAAGTGTCCACTTGCTCACAACCTGCCGCAGACTCCCATCCTGCCGTCCAGCGCCTGTCAAGACCTCTGCTAAATAAACCAGCCTGTCAGCCTCTCAGCCTCTGTGTGTGTGTGTGTGTGTGTGTGTGTGTGTGTGTGTGTGTATCCTGGAGGAGACAGAATGGACTGGGGGAGGGTCTGTTTGTCAAAATAGACCTCCTGAATGCTTTTAAGAGCCTGTAGTTTGGGTGAGTAAATATTTTCCCTTTCAGATGAAAGGTGCAATCATCGCCGTTTTTTAATTACTTTAATTAGAAAAGATTGCCTTAATCTTTTACTTATCTGTACTATTGTGGAAACTGCCAGAAAATGAAGTGCAGGGAAAACAGGTGGAGTTTGACCTTTGCTCTAAGCATCTTGAATTTCTTCTAGGCTGGTAATTAAGAAGAATCAGGGGAAGTTCCTTGGAGAATCTAGGAAACACAAACACACACACAATCCTAGATACAAGGACCCACTGGCTTTCTAGCGCTCACACACACACACACACACACACACACACACACACTCACATGTGAGTACAAGAGTGGAAGGGAAAAGGGACCCCAATGTGGCAGACGAAAGTTCCACCTTTGAGAGCAGCCTTCCTGTTTCCAGGCCTGAGAGGTGGTTTAATGAGTTTTCCAGGGTGACTTAGAGTGATTAATTAATCAGACAGCCCCTTGCCCCCCTCCCCAAACAACGGAAACCCTGTAACGGTTTGTTTGGGGAGGGAACCGTGCCCCACCCCCTCCTGGGACGGTTGGGGACGTGGTGTAAGAGCCAGGCGCCCCAGATAAGGGATCATAGCCACGGCCCGTAACGGCCACCGGGGCTCACCGGGCACAGGCCCCTGTGACCGGGCTGTGCCCCTGGCCTCCTGCTCTGTGTCTGGGCACTACCCGGGCCTGAGGGGACCCTTGGCAAATGGCAGAGCAGGCATAGAATCTGTGGGCCTCCCTCCCTCTTGGGGGCCCTCTGCCCATTTCTACTGCCCAGTTCCTGGGTTCAGAGTTGGACGTTAGGGAGGGTTTCTGGGGGCTGCCTGGGAGTCAGACCCACAGGTGTGGTCACGAGGGGAGAGGAAAGAGAAGAGGGTGGGAGGGCTCCCTGGGACTTCCTTCCCAGATCACGCCCGCCAGGGAAAGCTGTGTTTGGGAACTGAGGGGTCCCCAGAGCCCGTCACTGATTCAACAGACCCATACCGAGCGCTTCTGGTGTCCTGGATACAAGGGCAAGCTGTGATAAAATAGTCAGGGCGACTCTTGTGCACAAGAGGACTTGTGTTCAGAGAAGCTTGTTTCCCAGAAACCACCTCAGTTGTCTGCATTAGTAACTTGGACCAGCTGCTGCCCAGGACCTATGGTGTTTCCCTCGAAGGTGCCCTAAGGATTCAGCTGGGATACTGGACGTTGGTTGGGTCCTCTTCACAGACAAGAGCAAGGCCTTCCTTCCCAGACAGTCATTCCCCCAGGGACTGAAACCAGCAGGACAAAGCCTTCTCTGGCACAAGGAACAGTCAGTGGGGTGGGGGTGGGGCTGTAAACAGGTTTGTGAAGAGGACAGGGGCTGCAGAGCAGGCCCGGGCCCAGCCAGCCTGGAGGGCAGGAGGAGGTGGAGGTGGGAGAAGGCGGAGCCAGAAACAATGTTTTCCTTTCTAAAAGGCTCTGGGTGCCGGGGCTGGATTTCCAAGCCTGTGTTTACAGCATCTGCAGCCTCCCTCGTCCACACTCTCATCTGTCTGTACATGTGTCTTCCTCTACAGGTGTCTGTGTGTTGGCACCTTCTATCTGACTGTCTGGTCACACCTGATCACAGGTGTTGGTCTCTGCGTCTGGGAGAGGATCTCTGAGAAAAATGGCTCCAGCCTCCACTTGTGTGAGTTCTTCCACCTCAAAACATGGCTAAAATAAACCTTGCTGGAAAAGCTTTAACAACATTTTTTTTTCCTGTCCCTGGCATGGGCAATAACACCAGCGGGTCTCCACGGTCAATTTAGGAAGCCTGGGAAAACACTGCTTGTAATTAAAAGTCAAGAAGGGCCTCAATTAGGGCAGTGTTTGCTCTGCCAGGCCCGTTCCCAAATCCCGCTCGGCAGCATTCTTCTCCTGGCTGGAAAAAGCCTTTGATTTGCACCAAATGTTCAGGGGCCACCCTGGACTGGGCCCAGGCATGGCCTCCCCTGCCAGCTGCACTGGGCACAGGCCTCTGCCCCAAAGCCTTTGACCTAAGACTTTGTCAGACAGACTATTAGAATAGGCCCAAGATTTCCCTGCCTCCTGATTTCCTAGCCAATCTGTTCCTGAGCTCCTACTTTTGGAGGTGCAGACCTCCCTGAGAGATGGGGAGACCCCATTCACCCTGGCTCCCACTGTCTGTTCAGGCCTATCTGAGGATGAGGCAGCTGTGGTTACGTGGAGGGGGGGCAACGTTAAGGTGCAGCCAGGGACACCCTGTGCCGCTTCTTTCTCTGTTGAGGCCACCTCATCTGAACAGAAGCTTGGCCTTTAGTTACACCATCTCAGGAAATACAGCCAGAGGGCTCCAGACTGTTCCCCCAGACAGAGAACAGGGCTGGAAGCGTCAGGAAATAGCACAAATCTCTGAACACTTAAATCCCTCTGGATTAAAGACAAAGAGCTAACGGCCCAGGCCTAGGGTGCCATGTTTGCCCCCTCTGCTGATGGGGTAAGGCAGCCAATGACAGAAGCATGGGGGTTCAGGGTGTTGCCTCCTTCCTGGGACAAAGGCTCAGGCCCTCAGCTGGGTAGGTAGGAGAGCTAAGTGCTGAGTCAGCTCAGGAACAAGCTCCATTTCCCTCCCAGGAGTGCGCGCGCGCACACACACACACACACACACACACACTCTGAGGCCACAAGTGGGCCCCCAGTATCCCAGATCACAGCCACCCCCACAAACTCACATTCCTGCACAGCTCATACCCACACCCATTCCCAGTCACGGACACACGGACACGTTGGCAAAGGCCCACAGGCCCCACACAAGCCCAGGCTGCTCTCCAGTCCTTCAGTCCTTGAGAGCCCCAGGCCTCTTGCGAGAGCAGAGGCAAACAGCAGAGTGGAGAAAGAATCTCTGTGCAGGCCGATGGTCTGTGATGCAATGCCAAGGTCAGGTCCTCAACCCACTGGCCACACCCTGGGGCAGTGGGGGTGGGGAGTGTGGGGAAACCTAACAAGGGCAGCCTAGGTGTCCTCCCCTGCTCTGCTGATGCCCCGAAGGGAGAGCCTTGCCCTGGCTGCAGCGGAATGGCAGGGGAAGGGTTACGGGCTAACCAGAAAAAACAATTACTGCCGGGAAGGCAGCACATTCCAGCCCTGCTTAGCAGGGCCGCCAGGGCCGTGGGTGGTTCTTGGATTATGCATTTCCTTGAAAACAAAAAGGAAAGTTCAGGGCAGTTCAGCTGTGCCCTGAATCTCACTCTGGGGCTTTTGTCTCCAGCCCCCTCACAGCCTGCGTGCCCGCACACACGCACGCACAATCCACCAGCCCGGCCAAAGATCCACTGAGAAAGTGAGAACAGGAATACCACGGAAAGCCTGCACAAAAAGTCAGGGAGACTGGAAAGAAGAATTGAAGAGAGTGGGGAGGAGGAGGGAGTGGGGACCCCGAGAACTCTTGTTGCACAGCAGTCTCCATTCTGTGGGTACAGCTATGAAAACATTTAATTCACTCAGCACACTTGTATGGACCCCTGCTCTATTCCAGGTACTGTGCCAGGCACTGGGGTTACCCTTACCCTTGAGGGGTTCACTGCCCCTTCATCTTCTCTTTTACTCATTTCTATCTCAAATTCCAGCACTCTTTTCTGAATGTGAAAATCTGGTCTCGTGATAGATTCCGATTGCTGTATTCATCCTGAGGAGTGGGTAGTAGAACAGGCTGAAAAGAGACCCTTCCAGGGTGGTTTACTATTTATCCAGGATGGAGACGGCGGTGCCTCTCTGTGGAAAGACAAGAGAGGCAGCCATCTTGCCTTGAGTCTGAATGGACTGCTCCTTTGACCCTCACCAAAGACTTGTGTGCAAGCAGGCTTCCTACCACAGATGGGGAAACTGAGGAGAGGTTAAGGGCCGCCTGCTCCAGCCGTTGCACACACTGCCTCTTCCCTGGACGTCTTTCTCCTCAGCTCTCTGAATGGCTGGCTCATTCCCTTCTTTGAAGTGTCCAGTTAAACAGGGCCCTCCCAGAGGGCCTGTGTGACTACCTGTCTGAAGCCCTCTGCGCCTCATCACCTCTCTGTTCCTCTTCTTCCAGGCAAGGCTGATTACGGATATATTTATTGACAGACTTATTGAGGTCTGTCTTCCCTCCTAGACTGTCATCTCCTGGAGAGAAGAGCTTGTCTTTTTTTATACTGTGTATACCCCGGCACTGAGATAGTGCTGAACACAGAGTTAGTCCTCATACCTGCTTGTGGTACGAATAAAGAAATGAGTAGCTGCCTAGCTCTGGCAGGTAGAATCAGGTCTTCTCCTAGGTCCCCATCAAACTTACGTTGCTGTCCTTTGTAAAGTCCCTCCATGACAGAGGTGAGCAAGATGATTAGAGCCTCTCCATTTCTAGTCCTGGGCTACCTCTCGAACAGCCTAAAAAAAAAACCTCCGATTCCACAGCTGGGCTAAATGCTTATTGCTTCTGCAGGGACCAGATGCCTGGCACGTAAAGTGTCCCAGGGGCCTGTACATGGTGCAACCTCACCCAAAGGGAAGGCCAGAGGGGGCTGGCCAATGCCCTGCATTTGAACAGACTCATTCACTCATCTGTTCTGCGGATGTTGCCAGGTGCTGAGCTGGCTTCTAAGATGTGATGCCTGCCCTCAGAGTGCGTCTAGACTTTTCCAAAAGTAAATTTAATAGCAAGACTGGTGACCTGTGCTCTAACGCATACAGAGTAACACACTGGGGAGCCACTACTGTGCTGGGGTCACAGAGGTCAGGCGTGGCCTCAAAGGGGCTGACCAAGAAGGGTGAACCGGGCACAGCAAACAGCATGTGCAAAGGCACAGAGGCAAGGGAGCTCCCGGTGGGCCTAGGACATGCAAGGAGTTCCCTGGGCCGGAATTGGAAGGTTCAGGCAGGGGAGGGGACAGAAAAGGGGCTGGAGGAGGTATGGACCAGGTCATAGAGGGCAAGGCCTATGGCCCAGGAAGCCAGGCCTTCACTGGGTAGGTTGTGCGGAGACTGCCAGGGCTTTGGGGGATTGGGGGGAGACATGAGCAGCTTTGTGTTTTAGCAAGCTTGCTCTAAATGTCTGAAATGGCTGGTAGGAAGTAAGAATGGATAAGTCAGGAGGCGGTTGCCCCAGTGAGCCTGGTACTTGGAGTGACGGGGATGGATGTGAGGGTCAGATATGAGAGATTTAGGAGGGAGTGGGGAGTGTTATGATGCACTGACGTGAGAGGCAAGGGGAAGGGCATTGTCAAAGATGAATCCCAGGATTCTGGCCTGCTCAGCTGAGTGTGGTAGGCAGGGGAGCAGGCAGGAACCTAGAGGAAGAAGATAATGTGTCTGGCCCTCCACCTGGGCGATAGGGATTTGAGTCTGGAGAAGAAGGTGCCAGGCTGGAGCTCTGCAGCCCAGACATGGGCTTTGTCTGGGGCCAGGAGGAGGCAGGGAGAGTGAGCTGAAACAGAGCTGCCCTTGTCTCTCACAGCCACATCAAATCTTAATGCCCTTCAAAATCCACTTCATGTCTTCCCAGCACATCCGAAACATGAGAGAGAGCACTTGGTAAAGGCCGGAGGCAGGAGGGAGGAACTTGCCACCAGCCTGAAGAACTGTAGGTTCGGGTGGGTGGACGATCTTGGGTGAGGAAACAAAAGGTGCAGAGCTGGACGAGAGGCCACAGGGGTCTTCCCAGACCTGGCCTTGGCTCAGCAGCCCACGGGAGTCTGGGAGCAAGGGCTGGAAGCTCAGAATGATCTCCCTTCATGGGAGCGGCAGGAACAGACTCCAGGTGAGTCTGACACCATGAGGGGATACTTTGGGAAGGCACCCCTTCCCTGGGGACCATTATTTCTGGAGTCTGCCTGGTCCAACCCAGGGAGCTGGACCTCCAGGGTCTTGTCTCTTTCCGTGTGGTTTGCTCAAGGGCCTAACCTGAGGTGACAGCTGACAGAAGACCGGGGAAGTGCATGTGTGAACCAGGAACCTTTGGACTGGGCTCATTTCCCACCCCCTTTCCTTCCCACATGTTGAAGAGAAGATTTTACTTCACTTCTCATTTTTCTTTTGTATTTCTTAGGCCACGCGCACTAACGTGTCCCAGCCAAGGTGGCCAAGGTCCTCAGGATCCTGTCAGCCATTCTCAGCGTCTTTCCCCGAGCCACTTGAGGGCAGTCGGGTGAGGGCCTGGACTCTGGGGTGCTTCTTGCTCCCTCTCTCCACCCAGGCCTATGTGTTTCCACCTTTTGCCTGTCTCCCCACTTCAGTCCAGACACTCCCTAGGAGGCCAAGAAGACAGAGTTGTGAAGCTTCTGTAAGGCCAGCAGACACGGCTCTTCTAATGACAGTGGCATTGTCACTGGTTGGCCACCACAGTCCACTCTGTCCCTCAGGCCTGTGGTTAGCCAACCTGAGAGACCAGCTGGCATCCCCATCACCTTTAGAACCCCTGCCCACCCCTGCCCCTACCTCCTGAATTTCTATTTTTCATATTCCTTTCCTCTCCCCTCCTCAGTGGGGAGATGGGAGTGGAGTACCCCCTGCCTCCTTTCTGGCCAATGAGTCCTGCTCATTGAGGTGGAAATCACTGTGATAATTAACAAGCCTCCTTGGCGGCTGCAATGAGGGTGAGAGATGCAGGAGGCAGACCCAGCCTGCCTAATGGGCTGGTGAGCCCGCCCCCCACCCTGAAACAAAGACCTGTACTCCCCAAGCCATTCTTGATGCCAGAGCAGAGAATAACCCCTTGTCCTTTGGAAGCATCACAAGACCTGGGACCCAGCACGTTCCTTGGAGTGAAAGTAATGGAGACTCAAGAGGCCAAGGGGGAGAGCCAACTCCCAGGCCAGAAATGGGCCTAGCCAGGGAGGTAGAGGCCCCAGGGATGCCCTAGTGGCCCATAAGTCACAACCACCCCTTCCTGGCATGGTCTCTCACCCCACCCTATAGATAGCTCACTCGAGAGTCTCTTGGCCAGTGGTGGGGAGACCATAAAGGACCCAAGTCACAGAGGCTGGAGGGGCTGGATGTGGGGAAACAGGGGACCCCCATCCTGTTCCCTTGGGAACCACTATCTTCACTGCAGGGATGACCTACCTCCTCCTCCTCAAGGCTCCAACAGCAGAACTGAAAAGCAGGAGCACTCTACTCCCGATCCACATCTCCTCCCAGAGGTGGAGTTGAGCACAGGAGAGGCTCACACACGTAGTCAGCTTCCCAACTTCTTGTCACCCAGATTAGCACAGAGGTCCCATGGGCCCTGACACCTTCCAGCCCCAGCAGGACTGAGCTAGAGCGAGGAGAGTGGTGCAATTACTGTCTATTGGTTTGGATGAAGATAAGCTGGGCTGAGGTGTGTGGCAGCTTTTCCTCTGGTCCCGCTGGTGTACCTTCTACCAACTTGCTCTAGGTCTCCATTTCCTTCTAGATAAAATGAGGATTTGGGATATGATCTGCGGTTTTCAGACTCTGCTCTCGAGCCTGAGCACCTATGGTGGAAAATCAGGCCAGAGCAGCCTGGTCTTATCAATTATTGCTCAGCTTTATCCTGAAGACTTCCCTGCAGAACCAGCCCACAGCCTGAGAAACATTTGCTCACCTCTGGCTAGGGCATGCCTGTGTCGATCCTGGTGGGAATCTTCTGGAGTTGGGCAGCACTTACTGCAGCAGGGCCCAGGATGCTGGGGGAGAGAGCAGACAGACCAGGAAGAACGTACCAAAGGGAACTGCCCCTCAAACCTGAGGCTGAGCGCAGCCCTGGACATGCAAATGCATGTGCCCAGGGAACAGAGAGACGTGACTGGCTGAGAGAAGGGGCTCAGGAGGGTCCAGGCAGTACCCAGGGCAGGATGTGCATCCGTGTCCGCTCATTTGTGTGTGGTGCGTGCACGCACGTGTGTACACACAGGCACACGTGCGCAACTGCCCCTGCAGCCCTGCCCACGCAGAAGACTCTAGCAAGGACTTTTCTTTGTCTCTCGCTGAGCCCTGCCAGGCTCCCATTTATCTCCTCTTCAGACTCTTCAAGCTGACCCAGCAGTGTTCTGTCTGGAGAGGAGGAAAACATCTCGATCTGTTTTTCAAATATCGAGGGCTTTATTTTATTTTATTTTTTTTGGCAATTTGATCCATATGTTTCTGATTCTCTTGCACTTAAATCATCAAAATATTGATTTTTTAAGAGTCATTTGATGTCTAAGAAACCTTTTTAATAAGCTTTTAAAGCTTTTTAATCCCAGAGCCTGGAGCAAGTGCCAGGCCCAGGTTTGCCGCCAACGCGGGGTCGCCATTATTTGGAGTCGAGTCTCACTTCCCCTCTGCTGTTCTCACCTCTGCCTGGCCTCCTTGGGTCCCCTGGAACTGTGCAGGGTTCCCAGCTACAGATTCTAGCTATGCTGATGAGAAGTCCATCCCTTGCTTTCTCTCATACTACTTGTTTCTCTCATATGTCTTCCACCCACCCTTAACACTCAACCCAAGAGGAACAAGAGGGGTTTTTAATTTCTAAAGGCTATATAACATTTTCATGCATAAATATCCTATAACCGGTTCAGCTAATATCTGCTTAAGGACATGTCGGCTGTATCCCAAAGATACCTTATGAACATTTCTGATTCTTTTCTTTAGACACATTTCTAGAAGTGAAAAACCTGGGTTGAGGAGTATGGACAATTCTCGTGCTCTCTACACACATGTTGCTACATCAATTTACCAAAAGCTTTATACTCCCACAGGTCTCCCTTCATGTATTAAGAGGACTCGTTTTTGTCCAGACGACATTAACCCACTGGAGCGCACAGCTCCTTGCACGGCAGTTCAGAGTAGGCTCTGGAACCAGAATGTCCTCAGTGTAGATCCAGTTTTGCTATTTACCAATTGGGAAAGTTTCTTATTCTGTCTGTGCCTGTTTTCCCACCTATAATTTGGGGATAATAATGGCACCTACCACATGTGTTTTTTATGGGGATTAAATGAGATCATCTGAATAAACTTAAACTACTTAGAAAAGTGTCTGGTACAAAGTTGGTGCTCAATAAATGTTGACTAGCATCCTTAGCCTTTATGCTGTTCCTTCAACCCAAAATCTTTTCTTTTTCCTCCCCTCTTTATCTAACAACTCCTGCTCCCATGTCCCTCCCTTTGTTACCTGTTCCCACAATGCCCATATTGGCAATGGACTCACTTCCCTGTCATTATTTGGGTTTACAGTCAGCAGCCATCTTTCCCTCTAAGCTATCAGATCCAAGAGGGCAGAGTCAGCCTTTAGCTGATTTCCAGAGCCTCGTACAGAGCCTTGCTGACTGCAGACACTCAAGCATATGTTGACTTGAACTAAACTAAATCAAAAGCTGTGCTTTGGTGATGGATGACTTGATTATTTCTAAAAATTCTATTCATCTACAAAAGGTAGAGATTTGTCTCTTGAGGACAATCAAAACAGTAAGTTGAGACTCGAAAGGTAAGTTCCCAGGGTGAGTCCCCAAAATTTTGAGAGATGACAGCATCGATGGTGACTCGGACATGGTCAGTGTGGGCAGATGAGTTTTCCTGGTGGAAAAGTCCAGCTGCGAGCAACCATTGGTGTGGACAGTCCTATGAGTCAAAGTTCATTTCCTTTGTTCTCTAATTTGTTCTTTCACCTTCAGATAACTTTACCTGTCTCTACAACTGAGACAGGACTGTGTTTCTTCCCTGCGTCTCTGCTAGACACCGTGTCTTCATCTGGCAAGTGAAAGATGAAGGATACTCGTCCCTCTCTTGATGGGTGGTAGTGGGGGGGGGGTGGAGATGGATAACAGCCGGGATTCTTCAAGTGACTTCCTGGGAAGTGACTTCCTGTTGCTTCCACTGTTCATTCTGGAAAAGTCCATCGCTGAAATCCCCCATCACAGAGGTGGCCAGAGGTTGGCACTGTTGTTATTTGTGTCCTTTGAGTTCTCCAGAAGCTCCCCAGGGTCTGGAGTTCCTGGAGGGAGGCTCTAGGCTCTAGGCAGTGTCCGAATTCTAGGAGACCAAGCAGAGAGGGCCCATGGGTCCTCCCTTTTCAGCAGCCACTACATTTCTCTCATGGGAACTCAATTCTGCCCAAAACAAGCCCCACTTTAATGTAAATCAATTCAATCCCATCCCACAATACTGACATTGTGCTGGGCAGGACAGACAGACACATGAAAAGGACCATCACTGAGGTCGAGGTAAGAAGTTCTCTTTAAGAATTAGGGTGACCCCCACCCCAGCACACTCCAGGTCCTCGTGCTTTAATCTCTTTATCACTTTCCATGCCCGTGGCTCATTATGGAAGAGACTAAATGCTAGTCTCCTTCATGACTTAACTGATCGTGTGCATTTGTGTGTGTGTTTGTGTACATGAAATGTTTGCACATGTATTTATCTGTGCATGTGTGTTTGTGTGTGCATTGTTGGTTTGTATGTGTTTAGAGCTTAATGGAGTACAAAGTTTATCCAGTGAGTTTCTTCTGCTCTTCCACAGAGTTTACAAAGGCCTGGACACAAAGGTGCTATTCAATAAACATCTGAGTGAACAAATCAATAAATAAGCAAGGAACTCTAAACTCCCCTGGGGCTGAGGCTCTGCAGTGAGGCTAGACTGGGATCAGGAATTGGGAATGTGACAGGTGACATGGGCAGGCCTTGCTTCCTCTTGTTCCTCAGTGACCATCCCCACACAAGGAGGGGTGGAATCCGGTGACTGCCCAAGTTCTTTCCGGCCCTGCAGACACTGCAATCTCCCGCCCCAGCAAGTAGGGCTCCCTCAGAGGCTGCAGAGGCAGAGCTCATCAGACTGGTGAAGGCCCACATTCAGCTTGGGGAAGTCCTTTGGCTCCCCACCTCATGAGGCTCAGGGCTATTTTGTCTAAATTCTCTAGAAACTGAGAAAAAGCACAGAGGCTTTGGTTAAACCCCAGTGTGGAGGCCTCTCCAAGCTCAGGGATTAAGATTGTCTCTATTGATTCTCCCCTCCAGTCATCTTCTCTGTCTGGGAACCAGCTTGAGACTCTCTAGGGTTTATCCTCCCTCATGTGTTTCCATTCCCTTTGCATTTTACCCTTGTGCCGTTTTCAACACTCCTTTTGGGGTGACTTGGCAAAGCAGAAGAGATCCCAGAAGAGCAAAGCAAATTTGGGTCCAGTCTGGTTCTAAATGAATTCCCTCTCCCTTCAACATTCCCAGCTTGGAAAGAGATCCCCCTGGGCCCCCAGGCTGGGGCACCTGCCAGACCCTGACACCGCTCCTAAGGCCGTCCCTGCTGGTGAGGAAGGGGCAGTCTCAGGATCACCGGTTTCCCTTCACCCCAGGCCAGGGTATTCTCAGGCTCTGGCAGAGCTGCTGGTGAGGCCATGTGGGCTTTGGGTGACATTTGGATGATTACCTGCAGGTGCGGGGGTCACTGAGGGGCTAGCGAGCCTGAAAGGGCTGGCTCTCCAGAGAGGAGGCAGGCAGGGGCTCCCCATCTCTGAATATCCCCTGCTCTCTGCCCAGGGAAAGAGGCTGGTGTCTCTTACTCCCCACTCAACTTTGGTCTATAAAGTGCCGTTTCTGTTGCCATCATAGTGCTGGGGATGGCAGATTATGTAAACAGCAGATGCTGATTTTGTGCGATTTATGTATTTTTTCATTCATTATTTTTTTAGTCCTAAGGCTCCAAAACAGGGGAAATGCAGATGCTTCAACAGTCAGAACAACCTATTTTTAAAGTAAATCACAGAGTTCACAACCAATAAAGAGAAAGAGACTTTGGTCCTGTCTCATTTTGTATAAAATGTAAAATCATTGTACTCCTTCACACAGTCTCTCATGCCTTTACACACATGCGTGCACACTTGCTGTGATCCTCGAAAAGTTTCTCAGTATGTCTGGGCCTCAGCTAATTTAGTAATATATAAAAGATTGAATAACTGTCCGGAGTTCCTTGTGGTTCTGTAATTCTATGAAATGAAGAGGATTACATGAATTTACTGCAGCAGCTGGAGAGCAAAATATACTAGTTTTTCCAGTTTGTTCAGTGTCATCCCCAGTTCCCACCCCCCACTCCCACCCCCCATTCCCCACCCCAGCCCTGATCTTGGGCTATGGCTAAGCTAATGAGGGGAGCCAAACTGCTTACACTTTCCAGAAACAGTTCTGCTAGCTGCTCAAGGACAGCGCCACATCTGTCCTGCTCATGGCTGAGTCCCTGTCACCTAACACAGAGCCTGCATGTGCAGGCGCCCAAAATAGTTGTTGATCCATAAGTGAATTCCTTAACTAATTAATTAAGGCATGCACGCTGGATCTCTTTCAGGATTCAAATTGCTCTTCTCCAAAAGAGACTCAGATTTATTTCTGTTCTAAGAACACTTAATGTGATTTTCCCCAGAGGATTCTAAACCGGCTATTGGTAGATGGGTAAAATATTAAAACAGACCCAAAATAACTCCTGTGGAAACCTGCCTCCCCCAAAAGAACCTGGTATGACCTGAGCAAAGTTTTACTG
The DNA here is from genome assembly GCA_004024925.1 of Scalopus aquaticus. Classification (NCBI taxonomy): domain Eukaryota; kingdom Metazoa; phylum Chordata; class Mammalia; order Eulipotyphla; family Talpidae; genus Scalopus; species Scalopus aquaticus. The sequence continues at coordinate 311,946 of PVIJ01000036.1, read as the reverse complement.
CGCTATTACAAATACGTAGAACACGGCACAGAGCATCCTGAAACGACAACTCACGAGAAGGCCTTGGGTGTGTTGTTCTGGTAGAGGTGGATATGGAAGTGGAACAAGTGTCAGGACTATTAGGGCAGGGATTATTCAAGGAGCAGAGGTGACGAGTGACAAAGTGTTACAGAAGTCACAGACATTCTGTGATTCTCGGTGGATAATTGATGGGGGTACCAGTTCTTACCCCCCAAATCCTCTTCTTTTTTTTTTTAAGATTTATTTATTTATACATACAGCTGGGGTACAGGCCAGAGGCATGGGGCGGCGAGAGTGTTCACCAGAGACAGAGTGGGGAGCAGAACAGGCAGATCAGAAATACACTGCTGAGGGTGTATTTCTGATCTGCCTGTTCTGCTCCCCACTGTCTCTGGTGAAGCCTCTCACCGCTCCACACCTCTGGCCTGTACCCCAGCTGTATGTATAAATAAAAAAAAAAAATTAAAAAAAATCATAATCACTATTTAAAAAAAAAAATACACTGCTGAGGGGAGCAGCGGGCAAGGCAGGAGAGGTCTGCCGCGCCATGTGGGATTGTCCCCGGCCGGGCGTCGAACTCTCATCGCTGCTGCCAACAGCTCCACAGCGCAGCGCTTAACCGCTGCGCCACCAGGAAGGCCCTCACATCCTCTTCTTTAAGGCTATTCTCTGGCCAAACCAAAGAGTCAGCCACAGAAGCAGCCTCAACATCACTGTTGGGATGCTAGGTGACATTGTCATCTCAGCAACAACAATTTGGAGTTGGGCTGCTCTGTTTGTCAGAGGAGTGACTGCTTTGTATGGTGTGTTAGTGTCTCTGCCTTCACACTCAAGACCCTGCAGTGTCTACACTGGGCAATGGGTACACATGTGAAGACAAAGAGCAGGATGATATTTAGTTTTTGTGGAATTCCACCTTCCCAAATGAACCCAGGTTAAAATGACAGCCTGGATTTGGGTTTACCTTAGAGAGAAAGGTAGACACCTTTTTTAGTTTTGAGATACATTGCTAAACTTGATCCACGTGCTATACAAAATGGCGGCAATGGCACAGACAACTCCCTGACTAACTAACAGGAAATCTATTTGACCATCCATTTCCAACTGGGTCAAATAGTCTAGAATTGTCTGATGAGCCTCAAAGCTATGGAAGGTTATCTCTAACTTCAGTTAAATTTAATAATACATTTCTGACATTTTCCTTTTCTTGTGGCATAGTTGTCATTGTAGAATAGTGTAGAAACCACTATTTGGACATAGTGATGTATATAAAGAGTACATCTGTTTCTTTGAGGTGATTTTCCAGAGCAGCCAAGGTGGCTTCCTTTTACAAATTCCTGGAGTATGCTTCAGTGAGACATCTTTCACAGGGGTGTTGAGATCTTAACAATCTAAACATTTCTTACAAGTTAAGGCTTGATTTACACACACACACACACACACACACACACACACACACACACACCCCATAGTACCTAGTGGGGGTCAGAGAGTGTTGGGAATGTGCCACTCTCCTTTGGGGAGAACAAAGAAAACCATGGCAATAACTACAGATGTTCCTTCAATTAGAGGAATGTTACAGAACAGCCACATGCTACCAAAAAACCATGAGTGCAAAGTAGAAAGAAATCGGCAAAAGTTAAGGTAAGAATGCTAGACAAGTAAGACTGTTAATTTGTGGCCCCAGACATCAGATGCCTTTTTTCTGAAGAGACAGAGAACAAGGTATTTCATGCCATCATCTTTTTAATAGGAAGGGCTCAATTTAGAGTAGATCTTCTGCTTCTGGAGGATTCTTAAGAGGCCCCACCAAAAAGCTTCTATTTGAAATGACCTTCCAGTTGCCATAAATCTGTTTCTTTAACCAGGAAGCATAGATTCAATATCAAGCCCTGGCGTTTTACTACTGTATGAAGTGTTGGCAATAACTGATAAAGTCTTTTCCATCAAGGTCCAAGGGAATGATGCTACTTCCAGAAAACCAGATTTTAAGTTGTACGGGTATCCATAAGGAGGATGTTAATAATAAAACTGACATATTATGTGACTCCCTTACTATTTGGCTATATCATCTCTACGGTCATCTATAGAGACCAGGATTAGCAACAACACCCCGAGGTGCTTGGGTAAGTATGTTACCAATTATAAGGAGAAGTTGATGTACTGGCAGAGGACTCCACCTTAATGCCATTAAGACCAAGGGCAGGACTTTGGACCAGAGTAATCCAAGTGTTTCTGAAAGTTTAACTAACTTGAATTTGAAAATTCCATTTGTCCATCTTACTTTGCCTGAAGATTGGGGAAGTGGGAAGCAGGGGAGTGGAGAGAGGACATTTGGAGCAAGTAGCAATGTCTTGCAGAGCTGAATGATCATTTCAGTAAAAATGATGCTACCCTTTACTGGAGCAGTGGATTCAGATTCCTCTAAGAGGAAACACAAAATTGAATGGCTTGAGTTTATGCTCCTCAACAAGGAAAGACTTCAACAAATCTGAAAACAAAAATGCCAAAAGAATAAACACATGCAATTCGCAGCAACATGGATGGAGCTAGAAGGGATCATGCTCAGTGAAATAAGCCAAAAGGAAAAAGAAAAATATCGAATGGTTTCACTTATAACAGGAATATAGGGGAACCAAATACAAGAGCGACAATCAGCGAGAGGGGGGGACAACTGGGGCTCAGAATGGGGGAGAGGGGACACAGAGGACTGTGGTGATGGTTCATGGTGAATTGGTGGTGGGAAACCTATGGGGAATACACAGTAATGTAAGAGACATAAATAAAAATAACAATAAAAAAATACACCTTTCTGGGACAAAAGGTAAATAAACTTTAAAGAGAGAAAAAAAATGCCAAAGACCCACAACAAACAAAACAGCAGAACGTATTCATATTCCATCACAGGGGATAATTGTAGAGCATTCATTTGGAAGTTTTCAAATGGGCCTTGAGGTCTTGGTTCTCATCCAGGCTCTACCTTTACTGTTTTGCCAAGATTATGTTATTGGCAGTAAGGTAGGCACTAGAGCAGGGTTCAGTAAACTATAGCACGCAGGCCAACTCTGGCCCTTGGGCTTTTTTGTAAATAAGGTTTTGCTGGAACACAGCCATGTCCATTTGCTTATGTTGCATAAACAGACGCACCCAACACAACATTTTCATCCCAGTGACAGTGTGGCCACAGAGCCTAAAACATTGACTAGCTTGTCCTTTATAGAAAAAGTTGTCAGTCCCTAGTCTAAGTCACCACTAAGATGGACCATTTTGGTCATACTGAAAGTTTCCCAGCCTGGTCACTGTCATTCTAGATGATTCTTGGTGAACTTGTTCATTTTTGCAAGATATACACAAGAATTTGGGTTGCAGTGAGAATCCTACAAAGAGTGGGCTCCCAGCCTGGTGGAGGGGTCCACTTGAACTGAGATAACCTCATGTCCTTAAGTAACACTTGGCCAAATGTGTTGCTTCTGCACCCTGCCTTGGGCTTCCAACTAGGGAATGGCGGTCTCCGCCTGTAATCCTCAGGGAAAGGAGGAGTTTTTGACACATGTCTTGTGGAGGGACGAGGCAGGGTTGTGGAACCACCACCAGTTTGGTTCTTGGTCTATGCTGCCTGTGGCACCACCCACCCTACATCTGCTGTCACATGGGGGTTCTGGGGGAGACCATCTCCCTGAGACGGGTGCACCTTCCGAAGCGCAGCTGCACAAGGGTGCTCGAAGAGGGAAAGAAATTTGATTCCTTTAAGACAGAAGAAAGTCCTTCAGGTTTCTGCAAGGCAAGTAGGCTAGAAAGGAGGGGTTGCCCAGAGGAGCGCGGATCAGAGAGCCCAACTGTCTCCCCAGACCATGCTTGCAGCACCACTGGGCACCCAGGCATCTTCCACCAAATGCTCCTCTCACCTTTGAGGTGCAGCTTCTAAAACCAGAATGCAAGAATGGTCTCCGCATTGCTCCCCATACTTGGATCTGCCATGGCGAGATCTGGCACCTCCAGTTCTTGCATGCAAAGCCACATGGAGCGTTTCCTGATGTTCCACTCTACTCTGTGTGAACACCTACCCCAACTGAATGTGTTCTAGCACCCAGTTTTGTGCTCCCCCTTTCTCCCTGTATGTGTGTTGACCTAAACTACGTGCCACAAACATTAATTGACTCTTTTTATTTTGTTTGCATTTTGGGGTGGAGATTCAGTTTTTTGTTAAAGATTTCCAATTAAGTGTTAACCACCCCAGTAATGGATTCACTTTAGAATATGAATTGGTGGGGGTGGGGGGTGTGGAGATGTACAAGACTATTTTCTTTTTTTATTTACGCATACAAGAACTGGGGTGTAGGGCAGAGGTGGGGGGGAGACAGATGATCCCCCAGAGACAGAGTGGGGAGCAGATCAGGCAGATTGACTGAAATACACTGCTGAGGGGTGCAGCAGATGAGACAGGAGAGGTCTGCTGCACCACATGGGTCAGCTCCCTGTCCAGGGATCGAACTCAGGCCTCAGTGGCTGGTAATAGCTTGATGGTGCTAAGACTTTAACCCCTGAGCCACCAGGGAGGCCCCTATTTTATTTCTGGATGAAGTTCCTATCTATTATATACAAACATTCTTGCTGCTGTGTTGCACAGTCATAGCAGATTTGAGGTGTCTCAGGCTGAAATTATTCTTTCAAGTTGAGAAATGTCCTTGGGTTGAATTAAAAGCCCTATCCAACACTGAGGAGGGAAGAGAGAGACTTTGCTGCCACTGGCCTGCCCCAACCTCATCTTAAATCCTCTGCTTTTCAAAGCAGAGAGTTTTTTCACTGCAACACTGAACACTGCAGGTACCCCCCGCCCCCGCCCCTGCCCTGCCCGTGGGGCCTCTGGAGCTTCCTTCCTGCTCTCTTACCCCCATCCTGTGCTTTTTCTAACGGATATTCAAGACTTTCATAATCTCATTGCTATCCAAAATCCTCCTGAAATTTTAAGAATTTCAGTGGAAAGTTTAAATTAAAGGTGCTGTTTGTAGACACTTATCATCCAGTGAAGCCCAGTCCTGCCACACCCCGGAGTGTTCTGGGCCAACGAAGCTTCAGCACTTCCTGCTTTTTGATGCTCGGTTCCCCCCACTTATCTCAAAGTTTCTTGGCTTCCCCCCCTCCCCACCACCATCTCACCCCACACTTTGCTGTCTTGTGTAGTGATTTGGTGAGAGAAACTATTGCTGCCTACCCCCCCAATCCAGACTACATATGAGTTTTGAGTTTTATTATTGCAATAAAATGCTCTTTGTGTTGGCTTTTCTCAAAAAAAGAAGAAGGGGGGTTTGGAGATTTGTCTCCCAAATCAACTCTCAGGGACACAAAGTCAGAATGGAGGGAAAACAAAGAGCACAAATTTTTCAGATGGTGATCCAAGAAAAAGCTCATACCAGCCAAATAGGAACATAAACTTGTTGTTCCTTGGGCCTGGTTTTTGCCATGGACTTATTGGTACTCATCTGCTAACAATTCTATGCCATATTTTTTTCTCCTTATAGACAGAGTCATGACAAAACAAGAGGAGACAGAGGTGAGGTTAGATGAATAACATCTGAATTGTCGAAGTAAATTTTTTATTGACTTAATGCAGCAAAGAAGAACACTAAATTGAAGAATCGTAAGTAACAACTTGCTAGAAGCAATGAGTACTTTTTATTTAATTTCTCTACATCAGGCTCAAAAATTCTTAGGGCAGGACATCAGAATAGGACAAGAACAAAAACTCGCTAATTTCTTAAGGCAAAAGTCAGTATGTAAGAGGCAAGGTCTAAGCAAAGAAGGAAGTCTCGTAAAAGGCACGTGGTATTCTGCTGCTGGTACTGAATAACGGGTGGGGTGCAACTTCTGGTACCCACTCCCAAATCATTCTACAGTAAGAATGGCCGGCACTTACTGGGCCAGGCACTGTGGACAGTTGATTTCTGTGTGCCTCTGGGACATGCTTCATCTCATTTAAATTTCACAACACTGTCTGTTTGGCATTATTCTTTCTTCCATTTGACAGAAATAGAAATTGAGGGACATGGGCTTCCCCGGTGGTGCAAGGGGTTAAGTCTTAGCACTTTGAATCTAACCGTAGCCACTGCAGCACAAGTTCGAACCCCGGCCAGGGAGTTAACCCACATGATGCAGCAGACCTCTCCTGTCTCACCTGCTATTCCCCTTAGCAGTGTATCTCAGTCAATCTGCCTGTTCTGCTCCCCACTTTGTCTCTGGTGAATCCTCTCACCTGCTTACACCCCAGCTCTTTTATGCATAAATAAATAAATTTTTAAAAAAAGAAATTGCGGGACTTGCTCAAATTGTGGGGCCTAGTAAGAGAGCCCTTTTTCTGCTTTGGCATCTTAATGGCTCTCCTGCTGGTGTGCAGTGCTCATAACCTTTATTTGGTCTTTATATAGCAGATGTGCCTTCCAAATGTTCCTATGCCCCACGGTCACACATCTTTTGACTGGGAAGGCTTCTTCTCATGTCTATTCCTCCTCAATCAAAGTGAAAAGATAAAGCCATAGAAGTGACCAGTAATTATATAAGAGTGTTAGATTGCATTAGCCCATCAGGAAATGCATGTAAAACCAAACCCATAATCAGACACCATTACGCACTCACCAAACAGAGGAACTCAAATTAAAAGCAAACTCAAATTAATAATTCCAAGTGTTAGCAGAAGGATGGAACAACTGGAACTCATATAATGATAAGAACCTAAATTGGTATAACCACTTTGGAAATTATCTAGCAGTGCCTACCAAAACAAAGTGTATTCCTTCCTTATCACCCAGCAATTGCACACCCAGATACATGCAACAGAACTGGACATGTTCCAAAATGCCTATGGTAACAGTACTTGTGGTAGATAAAGATTAGAAATTACTCAAAATACTCATCAACAATAAAATGACCCTGAAATGGGGTACTACACAGCAGCAAGAATGAATGAAGCATAACTCACACAACAGGTGAATCTCAAAGGTAATTTTGAACAAAGGATTCACATCCAAGAACATACACTATATAGTTCCAGCTATAGGAAGTACCAAACTCTTTTGGTCAGCATTTCGTCACCCTCTGCAGCAGTATATAAAGGCTGGATGGAGTGAAGAAAGGGATACTAGGCACACTGACAGTGTTCTTTTTCTTGATCTGATGCTGAGCACAGGTGCGTTCCCTTTATGAAAATGAATAGAATGCTACTTTTAAAATGTGCACATATTCTGAATGCATATTACACTTAATAATACAAGTTTTTTTTTTTTAAATAAAGGCATACAGCCCCTCCTTTCCACATACCCCATCCATTCTACCCAGTAAAGTCCATTTCCAAGGGGAAAGAGTCACAAATCCAGAGGGGCTGTCTCGGAAATGCCGTATGCATCGGTCCCTACGCTGAAGAGTCCTGCCTGGGGTGTGACTTCCCTAACCCAACCTCACACACACGCCACAGTGCGCACCTTTGTCTCACAATGTCACCATGGTCATGATAAACTAGAAGTAATGGGCTTTAGAGTCAGGCCCCAGCTATGCTATTTACCTACCGTGGGTTAATGGGGCAAGTCACTTCATCTCCCCAAGCCCCTACTCCCTTACCTCCAACCCAAATGGCAGCATGTGCTGTTCATTGTCTACTTGTTGCTTCCCACCACTTTCCTTTCCACCGCAGCTGAGCACAACCAGCTCTACGACTGCCGGCCTCTCTGGTTGCTCGAGTGTGGGCATGTGACCCTTTGAGATGTTGAAGATGGAAGGTCAGAAATATGGGAGGGCTCCTGTGTTCTTGGTGGCACTGTTGGGCCAATGCTGGAGCCCCAACTCTGGACAACTGCAAGGAGAGTGACCTTGGGTGGCCACGCCTGACAAACTTAAGTGGTTTGGCTCCTCAACTCTCCTATGAGGACTGATAGATGAATGATCTTTCTAGCCTTCCAGGGAAGTACCAGGGAAACTGAGTCAGCTTTGGGGATGAGGTGACAGGGGATAGGAGATGGACCCACAAGAACCAAACATATTGGATCCAACTGTGAGGTGTTCAGAAATGCCCGCTTACGTCACTTTCAGAAGTACTTGTTCAGTGCCTACAAGTGCCAGATATCATGCTGGGTACTGGGCACTTAGTGGTGGGCAAGACAAATAGGATCCCCACCTACCAAGCAGCGACAGCTCCTCCAGTGCACGCCCACTCCCCAACTCTCCGACTCTCTAGACCACTGTGAGCATATTCCCAACTGTGTTTTGAAATCCGTCAATAATCCAAGGATGCTTCCAAAACCACTACTTTTAGGCTGCCCAACATGAATGTTTTGAAGGAAAGTGAATATTCGTTGAGCATCTCTACGAGTAAGACTTGGTTACATAAACACAGGGCCCATTTTCATTCCTCAGGGAGCTTAAATCAGGCGGTTGATACAGGACAAATATTTGATCTGAGTAGCACAAGTTATCGTGCCTGAGGGAACCACAGGGAAGGCACGAAGCAGCTGAGTCAGCATTGGGAATGAGCTGACCCAAAGGTGACGGGACTCAGACAGAAAGGAAGGGAGGTGGACTCAATGGGACAAGTGAAGGGGTGCTACCCAGATGGGGAGACCCAAGCTGAGGCTGGGACAGAGGAATTGGGCCAGAGAGGTGGTTTGCAGCCTGACAGGAGGACCTTAAACCCCAGGCAAAAAGACTTGGACCACATCCTATGGGCAAAAGAAGATTTCAGGCCAGGAAGTAATGTGACCCAGCCGGTGCTGTGGGAAGACTACTTTGGCATCTGTGAGGGAGATGATTAAGAGGGAGGAGACCCTGGAGGCAGTAAATTGAGGCCTAGCAACTTCAGAGCTTTCAGAAAGGGGCTCACACCCTCTGGGTTATATTTCTGGCCCAGCTGCCCTGCTGAGTAAGACTGGGCAGATCCTGCCATGGAAGAACGCTGGTCACCTCCCAATATCCATTTCCCCTTCTCTCCTTTCTAACAAAATCTTGAACTTGTCTAGGACAGCAAAATCCTTGTTTAAAATATCTGTCTCCTAAATATAGGTAAAAAAGTCTATGTAGCCCATTTCTAGCCAAGAAAGTGTATCAAGAATTTTATCATGGAGCTTCTAAAAATGTATTGTGTTCTTGATAAAAGACCAAGGTTCAGCCAGCACAAACCCCTTTCCTTACTCCCTTCTTCCAGCATGGAACTCAGATGTGATGCCTGGAATCGACACCTTCATTTGTGGCCACGAGGACACAAGCCAAAGGCAGAGATGGCAGAGCAGGAAGCTAACCAGAGTTTAGATTCTTGCTGACTCCCTTGAACAGCTGTGTCTATCTGGGCTATCTCCAGGCTTCCTATTAGGTGAGAAAAAATAACCCCTACTTGTTTGAAGTTTATCTTTTTGTTTGTTTTTTTTAAAGATTTAATCATTTAAAGAGCTAGGGTATAGGCCAGTGGTGTGGGGTGGGGGGCGGCGGATGAGAGGATTCACTAGAGACAGAGTGGGGAGCAGAACAGGCAGATTGACTGAAGTACACTGCTGAGGGGAGCAGCAGGCGAGGCAGGAGAGGGCTGCTGCACCATGTGGGAAGCTCCCTGGCTGGGTATTGAACTCATGCTGAAGTGGCTGCTGATAGCTTCATAGGCTGAGACTTAACCTGTTGTGTCACCAGGGAGGCCTGTTTGAAGTTTGTCTTAAGTAACCAAATTCCTAACTATACAATGTGGCAGCCCTGAATGCCTGTGACCTCACAACCTGGTAGAGGAATGAGTTAGGTTTCTGCTGTGTGCTTTTCAGAAGCTGCCCTCAAGAATAGCTTGAAGACACCCTTAGTCTCTGTTACCCATGTGGTTCCAACTCTCTTAGCCTTGTAGGGCCTTCTGAGCTTGCATGCATCCTCTAGGGACCAGAAGGGAAGGCCAGCTGGGGCAATCCCAGGACATCGTATCTCCAGCGATCAATCCAAGAGAAGACTCTCAGGCCAGCCATCAAGTCCAGGATCCTGGACCACCTCTGCCACTCATCACAGCACAGCTTTGACTCAGTCATTACCCAGTTCCCTGGGCCTCAGTTACCCTATTTTAAAATGTGGGCTTGACTTAGGTCAGCAGATTTTAAAGCTTATCAATTAGTTTGCATTTAACTGTAGTAAAAGATACTAGCAAGAACGTGAACAACAAAAATAAAAAAGAAAAGACCCCAAATAGCATATTTCCACTGGCTTAACCAATAAGGATATTTATCATGATAAAGTCTGGAGACAGGGCCGTTTAGGTGGTCAAGGTCAACGTCTCACCAATGCCATCAGGCGTTCTGCAGTGCTCTGTGGCCTGGCTTTGTCTCCTTCCAGCTTCCCTCAGGGGACAGCTGGCTACCACTGTACCAGCATCACCACCGAGCACACCCCCAGAAGGAAGAGAATCCATCTTTCTTGTTTCATTTTCAGGAGCAAGAAACTTTTCCCACTAGGTCCTATCAGGCCTCCTCTTACCTCTCAGTGGCTAGAAGCACCTTTTTCATCTCCCTCATAGATGCCAAAGTAATCCTCCCACAGCTGCGACTGGGTCACAGTACTTCCTGGCCTGAAATCACCAAAAATGGAAAGTAAGCTTACCATCTACAATAAATGTCTGTTGGAGAGTCAACCAAGACTTTTATAAAGAAATATCATGTGACCCTTTGGTATAAAGCAGATAAAGGCAGTCATGAGACTGAAGTTAGGGACGGGGACAAGGCTGGAGCCCACCCCTATTGCCCCAGAGGGCCAGTCACAGAGCCTTGGTGCTCTTTACGCCAGTTTGCAAACGTACTTGGTCTCCAAGGCAGCTTCCTACTCCAGGGGCCCATGGGCCTCTCCTAAGATTAATGGTTCTCGCTCTGGCAGAACGGGGCCTGTATGAAAGAGAGAACTACCCATATCTACTGAGGTCACTCTGAGACAGGGCAGGTCAAAGAGCCCAGGGCTTGCTAGAGCTGGAGAGACAAGACAGAGTGTTCTGATTCCACACTCACATAGCAACACACTGTGGCACGACCTTCTGCACCAGGCTCTGGGGCACGCACGATCCCATCCAGTCTAAGGAGCAGTCCCACAAGCAGTGTAGTAAGGAGTAAGCCCCCACTTGAGAGATGGGAGGCCGAGGCACAACATAGGGAAGCATTTGCTCCACAAAGCCAAAAGAATCCAGCCTATACTCGGCGGGGACTTGGCCTCGGGGTGAGTGACACTTCTGGAAAATTGAGGGCCCCTGGCAAAAAGACAAGGGCCTGAATAGCAAGGCCCCAGACCAGAGGTATGGAGGAGCAGGCTTGCTGGCTGGGTGTCTTGGCTCTCTCTGAGTTCCATTCCCTCCATCTATAGCATGTCTTTACTCAGAGTATGGCCCCATGGGGTCATTGGGAGAACTGGGGAGCCCTAGGAGAGCCCCTGGAATATCTAACAAAGATTTAGTGTCTTCCTGGCTCTGTGGGGAGGCCAAGTTCTGTTTGCTCATTGCCAGACTCTACCTGAAGGAGGACTGGGTCTAGAACTCTGACTGCTACCATGTCTGGCCACTGCCCCCGCCCTCGGGGGGCAACAGAGGTGGTGGCCTGGCCAGGCCCTCCCCCACTCCCTCAAGGCAGGCAGCTGTTAATGGCTCTCCCCACAAGCCGGTTCATTAAAAATTTGTTCTGTCGAGTTGCAATCAAAATAAACAGACCGGCCTGAAAGCCAGGGAACCAAAAACCAATTAAGAGGGAATGGAGATGGAAGGCAGGGTGGGGGCAGGAGGGGAAAAGAGGCTGGGGCTTTCCAAAGACTCTGTTCCCATGGCAGCCAGCTTCCAAAATAGTCTGGGAATGAAAAATAATGAAAACCACTGTGGAGAGAACAGTGATCCAGGCAGGAGAGTCCCGACCTTGGAAAGGGCTAAATCCCCTGCTCACAGCTCCCAAAGGCACCTCAGTGGGTCAGATTGTTGGTGACCTGTCCCTCCCCCTACCCCGCCTATTCCCTTTCCTGTGAATGTGTGACCCTCTGGGGCTGCCAGGAGAAGGAGCCACAATCAGTCCCAGAGAAATATGATGGTGAAGTGGTGGGGTGCTGCTAGGGACAAGACTGAAAAGGGAAGTTCACGGCCCCTTGACCCCCTAGTCCAATTTCAGTGGGCTTCCTGGAGGAAGTGACATTCAGACTGAGATCTAAAGTAGGAGATGGCCAAGAAACGATGAGAATGAATGCCTCAGAGAGAAGAGGAATCGCAAAGGGCCAGGGGAGGGAGCAGTGGGAAAGCGAGAACCAGGAGCTTTTTTTTCTGCACTGAATCCTAAGAGACAAACCCCAGCAGGCTGTGGTTCCCAGATGTCAAGATGGGGGAGGTGGGATCCCAGCACACATCTGTGGCCCCTGCACCCACCTTCTTTCCCCTTTGTCGGGAGCCAGACTTTTAGGGAGCCCCCAGTTCCCTGCCCCTACCCTCTTCCTGGTGACAGGGGAGCCCCACGTGGCATTTCTCGGCAGCCACTTCCTAGAGAGCTCTGAGGGGCTCTGCAGCCCACCAGGAGGCATCACTGGCTAACCAGCTCCAGGCCCCCTTGCGGTCTGGTCTGTTTCATTCTGGCGGCAACAGGAAAGCTGAGATCCTATTAAGCTGACTTGCAGATGCCAAAAAGGAGTAACCGGCACAATTAAGTTAACCCTTTCATACCTCCTCGCACTCCCACTTGGAGGACCACAAGACCAGCACACAAAACCACATTACGGTCCAGGGAAGGGGCGTGGGCTCCCGCTTCTGAGGGACACCTGGCCTCTGGGTGTGAGCGCAACATGGACGTCAGCATCACCCGCCAGGGCCGTGCAAGTGGGCCGGGTCACTGCAAACAGGAAGAGGCAGGTGGAGGCCTTGAAGCGCAGCTGCCCCTCAGGTGGTTCTCGGGCGCTGACTTCTCACCAGCCTCTTTTTTCCAAGAAGTTAAGCCAGTGCTGGGTGGGAAACCCCTGGAAATGGGGCATCCCCAGGAAGACAAAAGCACAGTCAGCGGCTCATGACTTAGTGTCCTCTAGAAGCTCTGAGCAGAGCCAGGAAAACACAGGCGAGGAGAGGGCACTAGGCAGGAGCCAGAGGCTGGCTTTGAGCAAGGTCCTGCTGTGTCCCCCTGGTGGGTGGGGGAGCCCCGGTTTTGTCATGGATGCCCCGAGTGTCCAGCTCCGCCAGCTGGTGACCACAGGCAAGTGACTCCTTCTGAGCCTTGGTCTTCTCAGCAGTAGGCGGTATGATGACGCTCACTCCGGGGTCCGCATGAGGATGGAACCCCATCCCGAGTGCCCCGAGCGCTCAGAGCTAGGCAAGCACAGAGGTGGAGCCCACTGGTATTTTTTTCCTCTCCTAGGCCTCAGCTTCACCAACTGTGAAATGGGGCGACAACTCCCCCAGGTTGAGAGTGCGAAGCACTAGGAGAACTGCAAAGATCTATATTTGCATGCAAGCGGCCTCTGGCTGGATAGAATATAAGAAGTTACTCCCTTTCACCCTCTCAGCCCTTAGCATTTCTCTCACAAGCCCTCAACCACAGGGCCTGCCTCACCCTGCGCAGTTTCTCTAGGTTCCTTAAGGACTCTCTTTGGGCCCAGAGATAAAAACAAACCTATGGGACAAGTATAAGAAACTCACAGCAATGTAAGAAATTAAAATTATTATCACTCCCCCCCACTCCCCCCACTCCATCACAGTAGACGGAAATGAGGCCCAGGCACAGAGTGAATTAGCACCCATAAACCCAGGCACAGAAAGAGACCCGTCCGAAGTCTTAGCTTGTCATTGCTCAGGCTGGGAACCCCCGGGGCTGGCTGACTCCAAGCCAATGCCCCTTCCCCATTTCGTACTCCCCAGGTCATCAGCGAAATGCCCCCCAGGCTTGAGGGCCTATCCAAGGGCAGCATGAGGAACTTTCTGAGATCTGGGCTTGGTCTCTCCTCCTTGGGAGCTGAGGAACTGGTCCCCAGCGGGAGAAAGTGACACACCCAACTACCCCCAGCTTCCTCGATGGCCAAGAGCCACCCGGAAGAGCCAAGGTGCGGTGGAAAGAGCAGGCTGCCAGGAGGGGCGACACTCAGCCCTGCTTTTGAATCTGAGTTCAGCTCAGCTGGTTAAACTTGGACATGCTCCCTAACTTCTTGGCTCTCTGTCACTTCGCTATAGACCCATAAATCCAGGAAGGGTGCGAGTCCCATGTCACAGGCTGCCAGGCGAGTCAAATGAGATGACTGATATGTGTTGAAAATGATCAAAACTTGTTATCACTAGTAATTAGCACACACATTATTTGTTTGTGTTTCTAAGCAGCAGATTCTCAAAGTGGGTTAAACAGCTTCTCACTCTCCTTGGGCCTCCCCATGCTGCTTTGTACACAGACTTGGTGCCAGCCCAGCCAAGCACCCCACACCCGGGCAGGGCCTCACACTTGCCGGGCTGACTACTGATCTCTTGTGCTAGCTGTGTCGGCCCTAAGACACGCGGAGCAGAGGCGACAAGGGTGGCAGGTGGTTTCCTCCTCTCAGCTCTCTTAGGTGAATAACGCAACACCTTAGATCAACACCCACCTGACACATTTCTGTGGCGCGCTTGCTACGTGGCGGGCACTGTGGGTCTGTGAACAGAACCCAAGAGTTGCGGGTCACAGCACGGTGATGGAGCAGTTCCTTCCTTCCTTCCTGCCTTCCTGCCTGCCTGCCTGCCTGCCTGCCTTCCCTCCCTCCCTCCCTTCCTGCCTTCCTTCCTTCCTCCCTCCCTTCCCTCCCTCCCTCCATCCTTCCTTCCTTCCTTCCTCCCTCCCTTCCTCCCCTCCTTCCTTCTTTCCACAGTACTTTCTCCCCACACTTCCACCTTTATTTTGCTCCCAAACACCGCTTCCCCAGACAGTCCCAGAGCAGTGCTGGGGAGGTACCCGTCTTGGGGGAGGCAGGAGTCCAGCCATCTGAGAGGACCGGCCAGTACAGCAAAAGAGAACAGACGAATGCAGTGATCCGGGGCCCGGAAAGGGCATTTCCCGGCAGGTCCAGGGCCCTGGCCTGAGCAGGGCAGCCCTTCTGCCTGTGTCTCCAAGGAGTGTTTCCCAGCCAGCCCCCCAGGTGAACACCTCTAAAGCCAGTGCAGGGCATGGGCGCCTGAGGCACATGATCAAGAAGCATCAAATCAAGTAACCAGGAAATCAAACGGAATGACAGCCTCTTCCATGCAAGGCTCACACTGATGCCGGAGTGCCAGGAGGTGCCAGATCTAGGGCCTGGCCAGGGGCTTTGCCTCCAAGAGAGCCTGTGTCCTGGGCTGCAGGCAGCTGCCCTCCATATTCCCAGGGGCCCACAGAAAGATGAGGTTAGCTGCTGGGCTCATGAGACAGTTTCTCAGGGGTCATCCATTTGCCCTCCCAGATGGGAGTCATCACACCCAGTTACATCTGCAGAGTCTGCAACTCAGAGAGGTTAAATAACTCACCCAGGATCACACAGCATCCTTGTCAGGAACAAGGACACTTCAGCTGCACAACCCTACACACTCCATTGTTCGAGGGGGTACAATCATTAGCCAGTGGTTGTTTGAGTCTTCCTGCTCCTCTTTCCTAAGGGAACTGCAGCTCGCTCACTCTCCCCCTTGAAGACATCCCTGCTCCACAAGGTGGTTCTGGGGGACTTGGGCCTTTGGAATTGGAAGCAAAGGGAAAAGGAGGGGAAGATCCAAGCGGCACTGGGTTAGCGCTGGGGTGGCTTTGAGATGGAATTATTGGAGAAGCAAAAGAGGAAATACACCCTTGAGAGGCACAAAGGCTGATGGAGGGCGGACAACGAGTATCTCCTTTCATGACTGAGAAATGCGAGGAAAGGACTGAAGTAATAATGACATAACATTTGGCTTCTGAACTCTTCTCTTGAACCAACACCCCTGAGACTGCATCACATGAGTCACAGTCTTGCAGGCATCGCATTTGTAAGGACAGAAGCCAAACGGACTGGGAATTGGGACTGAGGCAAAGCAGAGACCAACCTCCCTCAGCACCACTGTTTTTCTTTGGGTGGTTTTCCTGTTGATGTTCACCCCCTTGCTTTGTTCCCTTTCAGTTTCTGCTCTGTGACTTTGGCCAGCACACAACCTGCCAAGGTCATCTGCAGTGTCTCATTAGCCCTTTTCTAGAATGATGATAGTTCTGCTTGAGATCCTGCTGTGAACGCTCTCATTCATTTTCCCACAATAAAGTCTCTTTTGGGACATTTTGTTTCTCTTTAAAGGTGAACCTAAGCTGTTTCTGACTCTTCATTGAGGTCTCCCCTTTGGGGCTCCATTATCAAGTCTAGGACTTAGGAATCTGTAGAACTATATGCTGACCTTTAAATTTCACAAATATAACTGGTTTGTCGAGAGGTCACAATGTAGTAGGAAATAAACACAGAAATTATATTATTTCTTCTATTTTCCCTTCTGTATACTATGATAAATTCCTTTTCTCATTGACTAAAGGCTCCCTTAATTATAATTTGCTCTAATCGATACCTTTCAATTTCCTTGAGTTTCCGGAACAGTCTGGTTGTGGAAAGACCCAGTGCTGCGTGTTTGTTTCTTCTCTTCCTCTCTCAGAAGCCAGAGTTGTGGCCCCAATTTCTCGAGGTGATGAAGAGATCTAATGGGCCCCTCACGAACTTTGCCCAACTCCTCCTCAAGCCAGCAACTCTGTTGTTCACCCAGCTCCTCTAAGGTGTGGCTCGTTTACAAAGAGGGAGAGGGAGAAGGACAGGTGTCTTCTAACATAGGGTGAACTATCTGGGTTGGGGCCCTCATAATTAAAGGTCCAAAGACCTTTGGTGCCCTTCCAGGCATCAGGCCAGGGGGTAGCAGTCTGGGCCTTTCAGAAGGCCCTGCAAGGCCCAAGGCAGTTGACCCTGGTAGCAAGTAGGTTCCAGACCAGCTCCCGTATCTGGTATCCACTCAACCCATGGGAAACTACGGAATCCTGGGCTTGCCAAATAGTGGGAGAACGGTGAAACCCTTTCCACTCCTTCAGCTCTCTCTAGCCCTCAGAGAGTCTCTCTAACCCTCAGAGATTCTCTACCCCTGCTCAGAGATTCCATCCTCCCATTTTGTAGGTCCCTTCAAAATATAAAAAGCACTTTGCAAGCATTTTCCAAACAATTTTTAGAAAAACCTTCTGAAGTGAGATTTCAAATGAGGTAAATGATTTTTGAATCAGAAAACATGGATAAGGGGACGTCTAAGAACAGGTCTCTTGGTGGGCCCGTCTTCTGGCTTTAAGGAAGAGAAAGGGCTCCTTTTCCCTCTCCATTGGCAGAAGAATAGTCTCTTGGTGAGAGTCGCATGCTCTCCAAAGGCCACCAACTCCCAGTCTCTCTAATCCTCTTAGACTGACCAAAGCAGGGAGACTTCCACCCAGGGTCCCAGGCAGCAACAGCTCCCTTTGTACCCAAAGTGAGTGTGTTGGCGTGCAGGCCCAAGTGCATGGACAAGATTGCCAGTCAAGTTTGTGAAGCAGATGGGTCGACCATGCACGGGCATGATGACTACTTTTGGCATTTGACACTGGCAGGTCAATCACTTACTGCTGCCTGCACAGACTGCTCCTTCAGGAGGGGCTGTGGATAACCGTGATCCCATGAAACTGTCAGGCCAGCTGATCTGGACAACCTAGGGGCAGGTCAGAGTGAATTATCATGCTTCATAGTACTTTGGAAGAAAGGCAGTTTTATTGCTTTCAAGTAGGTGCAGTAATGGGAACCAGGTGTGACCAGGAGAAGCCCTTGGGGAACTGCTTCAAGGACCAGCTAAGAATGAGTGGTAACCAGAAAGCCATTGTTTATGTGAGAGTAGGCAAGCTGAAAATGTGATTTTAAAGATCTTGTTTGAATGTCTCTTAACCTTGTTTTCTCATTATTTCTTTGCACTTTCATGAGGAGAGTTTACCTAAGCAAAGGCTAACTTCTTCCTAGCTGATCCAAATTATTTCCAACCTCAAATAACCACCCCCTTCTCCCAATCAAAGATGTTTGCCTGAGCTGACATCTCTGAAGAAGTTTGCATTTCACAAGAGAGGAGGTTCACCCAAATTTCCATTCGGGAGACAATCTTGATCCTAGCCCTAACCCAACTCAAAGCAGTTCCAGACTTAGGTGCTGGAAAATACTGAACTCAGCTGAGTTGAAATACTCAGGGAGGAAGAGGGAAAGCTGAAAGCTTCCCTGTGGCAACAAATCCGTACCAGGTCCAGAGAACCTGTATCGAAATCATGAATAATTCAATACAGCGACTGCTACCAGATTCTATGGCGATGGTCTAAGGACCAAGTCAGGAACCATGCTCTGCAGGAAAATTGAATCTCGTAGGCCAAAGGGGACTTCGCTGGACCCAGTGACTCAAATACTGTTCCAAAACCTGCAATGTGGCCCCACAGGCTCCCACTCTACCTCTCCGACAGCTACAGATTTTTCTCAGGTGGGAGAAAAATGGCTTCAGCAGCCCCAAAACTGCCACCCACATCTTCCATCAACCCGGAAGGAAAAAGCTTCCTTTCCCAGGGTCTCCTTTAAAGCCTAGCGATCAGTGTTCTCTTATTGGTCAAAATTAGGTCATGTGCCAGTCTCTAAACCATCAATATGCTGATTGACTTCAGCCAGTTAGGATCCACCCCTAGAGCTGCCACTAATAAGTTGAATGACTTGGACAAATTACTAAGCTCACTCTGTATGTGTTACAGATGTTAATAATAGCTAACTTGTAGTATCTGAAGACAATATCAAGTCAGTACTCAGTCGTTTAGTACAGTGCCTAGCACAGTCTGAATTTCATCAGTGGTAACCATTTAATTATAGCTACTGACGTTAAAAACTGGGACTCTGTTCCCTCCCCTATAATGAAAAAGTAGGGCTGGTATTCTAGGCTTAGATGAGTGTCAGTCTTTAGTTAGTTCCTGAGAAGAGGGACTGTGTAAATATAAAATTGATCTCCAGCCCTAAGAGGTAAACTGGGGCAGTATGTCCATAATATGGCTAAAAGTATCGGAACCCAGGGAAGTATATAGGTCCCCCTAACTACCCAGAAGCCCTAAGGATAAAGAGGAAGAGGTGATTCTGCCCAAATATGACTTTCCTAGGGGGGATCCCTCCCCATTTTGTGACCTGCCCATGGGCTCTTGGCATGGGGTGTCCCATCAAATGACCACATTCAAAGGAAGAGGAACAGAAAGGCTGCAGAACCTTCCTCTGGCTCAGCTCATGGAGGGTGACGGGGTCATATGTCCTGACAGGCCTTTGCCCAGGAAAGAAAATCTTTCTAATAGCCCAGAAGAATGCCCTAATCTGACATCTCATTTAGCAGATTATTGGGCCTGGCTTTGATCTCTGCTGGGCATAATGAGTGCGCCTCTCAGGCCAATCAGCAGTCATTAATTAGCACAATGACCAGCAGCTGGGCCTGCCCAGGAATGGGGCCCTCTGCTTGCAAATAGGGCGGCTGAAGATGGAGATGTTGTGAGAAGTCAGCTCAGAGCAGAGCTATGGAATATATCAAAGTCACCAGAACCAGCCCAAGTGGCTCTCTGGGAAAATGTTCGAGGCCAGGCTTTACATGACACATGTGACCCATAATGCCACCCAGAGACTGGACAGCAATGGCCCCCACTCCCTGATATACATCACCAGACTGGAGCATTGAGCCAACACACAGCAGAGTGTGTGACACCACCACACACAGCACCGGGTGTTCAGGCAGCAGCACTCACCACTGGGCCTGCGCTTACTGGACTAATTGATCCTCAGCTCCCATTCCTCCCTCTTCTTGGGTCCCACTAGCTCCTCTCCACCCATGGTGGAACTTGGGTCCCTAGAAACTGATGGGCAAGAGAGAGTGGGTATTGTGTCCTGTGGTTTCATTATCTCAAACAGCAGTGGGACCCAACCTGAGGTCCTGCTTTAGTGTTGGGTTGTCAGCAGGGACATGACCAGGGACACAGGATGGGGAGAAACCACACTCGGAGTCCTGAATTAGAAGAGCCAGAGCCACTGTTGGGTGGGGGCCTGTGCTCTAGAGCTGGACCCCTTTGCCAGCGTCTCTGATTATCATGTGACCTGGAGGAAGTTCCCCTAATGTCTCTGAGTAATAGCTTTGTCTTTGTATAAGGATGGAGTCATCTTCCTTACAGTATTGCAATATAGTTTGCACAGCAAATCCTCTTAATAGATTCTTGGAAACTGCAATTTTAAGGGAACAACCTATAATAAAATCAGGTCCTTGAGTAACATTTTGTTAAACATTGGCTGGGATTTCTTTTTCTCATCAGTGTTATAACAAAATGATGTACCTAGTTTTTCTATAACACAAAACTCAGAGCTAATACTTGTATTTTAAGTGTTTGAAGTTACTGATGTATTTTTAATTAGTGAAGCTAAACATTTCATTTCTCTTAGTTTCAAAAATTAATGAACAAATAAAACATTTATTTAGAGAAATATAAACAAACTGGATCATATCAGAACAGACACGAAACTGTTTAAAAATATTATTCAAATGATAATTTAAATCATTAGTCAAATGAACTTTTATTCAAAAGATAAATAAGAATGTACAATTAGCTGTAAAAATTAAAAAATTAAATATTACTAGATATTTTATAGTATAATTGTAAAAAAAAAGAAAAGAAAAGAAAAAAAGAATCCTTGCTAAGTAAAGTAAGTTTTGTGTGCAGATTTTTCCCCACTGAAATAAACCTCTTTCTGGTGCTATGTCATGCAGGAAACAGCAAGGAGAGAGTTATTAAACAGCACCAAATACTTTCTTTTCCCACCATCATTATGGAGAAAAATCTCTTTTGTTCAGTAAATTTGCAAAAAGCTTTTTTAAAACTTTTTTTTTTTTTTTGGCAAAGTGGACAGACAGTAAAACCGTTCCATTGAGAATAAGTATTCGTTTGGGGTTTCTTGTTTAATACCGTCTTTATTTTCAGCAGGTGTAGAGGTTCCCCCCACCCCCATCACTGCTGGTTGTACCCAGTCAGGGCTCCGGTGTGCTTTGAACTACAGGAGAAGCTTTGCAGTGCTGATTAGCATTTTCTTTCTCCTCTTGAGAATCACGAATTGTGGGGGAGAAATGCTTTCCAAATGAGTGTCTCTGTTCTGTTTGGACATTGAGTGTAGCATCTAACTTTCTGGGTGGTTCCAAGAACCCGCTTAGTCTGATTTTATATTTTTTAAAATAGGAACTAATACTGTTAAACAAAAAAATGGTTGTTATGTGCTACTTTAAAAAAATACACAAAGATGAAAATACATCAGCTTTGAAATGGCTTATCTAGACAGGTGGTTTCCAGATCTTTTCTAACCTTTCTGCAGGAGAGAAACTGAATATAGCAAGGCAGCCAGCAGAAGCCAGGGTCCTTCAGCCGAGTAGATGGAAGGACATAGAGCCCTGCTCTCCTCCTCCCTCACACCCCTCCCTGCACACATGCACACAACTCACACATATTAACCTGGGGGGCAAGGGATGATGCTCAAGGTCCCCCCCAGCTCCCAATTTTGACAAAGTCAAGCATGTCCTGGCTCACTCATGGCAACTCAAGAGTGGGTGCCATCTTCTCCAAGGCCTCCCATTTTTTCCTGGTCTCCTGGGTTTGGGTTCAGATTCAGTATTTATTTATATTGGGAAAGGATCACCACAATAAGTCTAGTTAACATCTCTCAATGAAAACACTCATTTTTAAAAGCTCACAAGTATACAAAACCAGAAAAATAATATCTTATAAATTAGCTTTTGCCACCACACCTTCCTATCACTCTACATTCTTGACTGTGTCTCTTTGGCTGCCTCGTCACATGCCAGTGATTTCATAATATCATTTTCTATGGAAAGAATAGAATGGCCTTCGGTCTCCCTGGTGGCCTAGGGGTTAAGTCTCAGTGCTATCATGCTATCACCTCTATGGCCTAAGTTCAATTCCCAGCCAGGGAGTTAATCACAGATGGCACAGCAGACCTCTCCTGCCTCGCCTGCCCGCTGTTTCCCTCAGCAGTTCTGCTGTTCTGCTCCCCACTCTGTCTCTGTTGAATCCTCTCACCCCCCCCCCACCACTGGCCTACAACCCAGTTCTCCTACATATAAATAAATAAATCTTAAAAATAAAGAATAGAATGGCTTTTCCTCTAACTTGTTGATAGAAATACATACTTTGTTATCTGGAGTTCAGAAAAGCTATTTCAGTTTTTTGAGTAATGTCATGAGAATTTTAGGATTATTGTCAATTGGGGGTAAATCCTTAACAAATTTCATATATAAGATTAAAAAAAAAACTTTCCACAGACTAGTCTTTTAGCTCCATACATTTCTTTTGTGTGTGTGTGTGTGTTTAATTGAGATAACACTATATAATTCAGAGGATAGGATCACACCTTTTCAGATATATGTTACCATTGCCACACCCACCACCATCACCCTCTACCACAGTCCATTGGGCTCCCTTCCATCTTTGCCCCCACCCCAATACTCCCCTGCTGGGACCCTCAGATCTACAATCAGATTTCTAGGGTTTATTTAACTTTGTCAGTTGCTTTGTTTTGCTTCTCTATACTCTATACATAAATACAACCATCTAGTATTTGTCTTTCTCCTTTTGACTTTTTTCTAATAATTTCATAACAGCATAATCCCCTTTAGTTCCATCCATGTTGTTGTAAAGGGCAAAAGTTTATCTTTTTTATAGCTGAGTAGTATTCCACTCACCTGTTCTTGGGCACCAATGTTGTTTCCAGAATTTGGTTATTGTAAATAGTGCTGCAATGAACATAGGAGGGCACATATCCATTTGAATTAGTGTTGTTGCTTTCTACAGACAGATACCTAGGAGTGGGATTGTTGGGTCACATGGGAGAAACCTCCACATTATTTTCCACGGGGGCTGGACCAGCCTGCTTCCCATCGACAGTGTACCAGGGTCGCTTTTGTTCCTTGTCCTCACCAACACTTGTCTGTGGCCTTTCTGATACTGGCTCTGTATATTTCAAATCTTGACCCAAGAGCCATGGGACACGTCCCTGAGAATCACACCCAGTGAGTTCACACCCCGTGAGTTCACACCATGGGTGGGGGCAGAATTCCTGGAAACCCTTCCTCGCCCAGTCACTGTGACCATCCACAGAAAGGACCAAAAGCCACACTCGTGACATGTCACACCCTTGCTGCATCCACACAAAGTATTCCGTTTGCCACACGGCTGCATCCCCAACCCAACTGTCCCTAAGCTGGATCCACAAAATGCTCACAGTTATTCCAAAACCATCTGACAGGTGGGAAAATGTGACAGTGGGAAGTCGGGGCGAAAAGAAACAGCAGCCTGCGAAGATTGGTTGAAATAAACTACTTTCTGCAAGCTTGACAAAAATTTGAGACCACGTGAAAGCATTGCCAGGGCCCCTCCCGGGGGTGTCGGAAGGACACCGAGCAAAGAGGGGCCCACTAAAGCTCTGCAAAGGCGCAGCTCGGAGATGAAAGAGGCGAGGAGAAGGGTAATTACTGAGGCGGGGGCCTCGGGGCTGGCCTCTGGCACAATTATCCTAACAAGTTAAATTAGCCCCAGATAAACCTGCACCTAATAAGCCTGGGCTGCTTGTGCCGGGAGCCCTCGGGAGGAAGGAGGACTTCAAAGCCCCAGGCCTGGGTCATCAGAGGTAGTTGCCTCTCCCCTTCAGGTCCCAGGCCTGTCTGTGGGCTGCAGGCCAAGATGGGCCTGATCTCCCCTCTCCCAAGCCAGGACCTGGTACAAACAGGAGTGAGCACCCACACTGACTCACAGACCCAGACAAGCCTGTGCCCAAAGCCCCCCAAAGTGCTTCATGCTCCGGTCTCTCCTCCTCTTTCTTCTCCCATAATCCTTCTCTTGTCCTTCTCCTCTCCTATTTCTCCTCTTTTTCTTGATTCTATTGAGGAATAATTGACAAATGTAATGATATATAACGTCTGCAATGTGATGATTTTATATGCATATGCAGTACAGTGTGATCATCAAGCTCAAGATCATTAACTCACAGAGCTACTATGGTGTGTGTGTGTGTGTGTGTGTGTGTGTGTGTGTGAGAATGCTTAAGACTTACTTTCAAGTCCACAGTGCCATGTATACACCATATACCACGGTCGCCAGGCCGTCCAGTAGGCCTCAGGATGTATTCTTCTCCTTTCTACCTTTGGCCTAGGCCGCCCCATTTTCCTCTCTCCCTATAGAATGGCAGCCCTGGTTCTACAGCCTGTGTCCACAAAATCCTGCTTTTCTTCTTTTGTGCTCACAGCAGCACTCAGGTCCCAGGGTCTGCTGAGCTGGAACACTCTCTTCTATCGTGACACTTCTCTCTTCCATCTGAGAATCAGGGGAAAGCCCTAGAGCAGACAGAGGACCCAAAGCTGACTCTGGTTCAGAGCAAAGCTGTGCACGTGATGAGGTGGGGAGCTGGGGGACACCACTCACTGGCGCTGGCCTCCGCCCCAGGTCAAACAGGGAACAGTGTGTTGGGGGAAGCTGCAAGGACCCTGACCCTCCCGTGGCTGCAGGGTTGGCCAAAGTCCTCAGTTGCCCATGTCCAGCCCAGAGGCCAGATCCACAGCTCTGGCTTCTCGCTTTCAGGGCACAAACCTGCAGATTTTGCTAAAGAGTTTGCCTAATGAGCTAAGGGCCTTCAAGTAACTCCAAGGTGGGAGTCACAGCCTGGGTTCAAATTCCTAGTCTTGGGAGTTTGGGGAGAGTGAGAGGAGATAGTGGCTAAGAAGATCTTTGGGCGGCTGGATCCTGAGAAACAAGGGCCAGGAGCAAGCAGAGCTGCCGGTACCAGCTGGTAGTGGGCCAGGCCTTTGAGGTCCTTCCGCTCAGGAAAACCCTGTTCTCTGTCCTAAGGCAGAGGGGGAAGGAAAACAGGAAACACATGTTCTGCAGGGGAGGCGGAGCACCCAGCCCTGAGGACCCCCCAGGGAGGACCTGCTCCCTGGATGGGAGTTTCCCAGCCCCCACTGGGGACCTAACCCTGATGTAACTCAAGGGAGAAACAAACATATCAAGCTCAAAGAGCCCAGAACTGGTATGCTGACATCTGCACTCTCACGCACAAACTCCTGTGCAACCTTGGGTCTGGTCCTCCACCTCTCTAGGCCTGCTTTGTCCACTTCATATAGTGGTGATTGTCCCTGCCTTTCTCTCTGTTTTGTCTGCCTCACTGACTCTGGAAACAATCAAGCAGCACAAACGTTGGGAACCCCAAAGGGTTCCTTCTCTCCCATGCTTCAAGCCTGAGCTTCCAGACCTCATCCTCCAGGAAGCCTTCCCTGACTGAGAAGGACTGACTTTTCCAAGTAAGTCCATCTGGCCTTCACCATTTACCCCTCTGAGGGGGCTGACATACATTCTGTAGGAGGCAAAAGTGCTGGCATCTGCTCGTCCTGACCACACAATCATGAGTAATGTGATCCTAGCCAGGCTTGTTATTCTTTGTGCCCTCTCAGTAGCTAGCAGGTGTGTAAGAATTCCCAGTTGGAAGTACAAGGCCTGGGGCAGATAACACTGGTCAACAAATTTTTACAGAAGTCATGTTACTGAAATAAAATTAGTCATTTTCTATCAATCTGTATGTGCTCAACACGAATATGACAGTCAAATTCTAATTTTGGCTCTAGTTTTTTTTGTAATCTGCAATAAATTGATGTTTACATCATGAAATGCATGCCAGTAGTAATAGGCCTATGGTTAATACCTGTAAAAAAATTAAGTCATAGACTACTTCTTAGATTTCTTCGCTTGTCTCTTGTACAACTGTTCAGGAATAGAAATAGATGGAAGACGGTTTCCATTGTGCAAAAGCACAGCCTTAAGACTCAGCTTTGAAGAGTCTAGAAATAGCCTCCATTCTTGTGGGTCATGAGTGATTTCTAAGGTATTCATGAGGCCCTCGATATCGGAACAGAATACCAGAGTGCTTTTCTTTCTGAAGAAAGGCTCCAACTGCTGGTGGTGCTTTTGATATAAAGTAATTGTGACATCTTCTTCTAGAAGATTCCATTGTTGGAGTCTTGATCCTAGCAATTCTGTCTTTTTCTTGGATAAGTCCAAAACAGGAACCAGGTCATTTAGTTTTTCCTGTGTTAGTCTGTGTGGGGTTGATGATGCAGCACAGTGAAAATCTAGATCACTGCATGCTGATGGAACAGGAGAAGAACAGGTGGGTTCACCTTTGTCCTCATCAGATGAATCAAGAGAATATTCTGCTGGAGGTTCTAGAATAGGAAGTCCCTCATCATGTGGATCTGGTATCAACGCAGAGGGAATGTTTGGGTAGACTATTCTCAACTTCTTTGGCTTCATTATTCCTCCGGAAAGAGGAGGAATCAAGCAGAAGTAGCAGTCTTTTATGTGGTTGCTTGGCTCTCTCCACACCATGGGGACTGCAAACTGCATGGATGGTCTTTTGCCATTTAAGCACTATGAAAGCTGTGCTGTACATGTAGCACAGCATATATGTGGGGCCCAAGGCTTGTCTTGGTCACCAACCTTGCATCTGACGTCAAGATGATAAGCCTTCTTCACTTGAGAAGTGGTACTTTTCTTCTGGTTGGCAAATGTCACTTCCCCACAAATAGAGCAGAAATTGTCCATGCTATTAACGCACTTTTGAGGTAGTACTGTTCTGTATTGTGCCTAAATGGATAAAATCATAACAGTTCTATGGAATAGTAGCTTAAACTGTCTCGCACAAAGTCTAACATACTTTCAATGCTCAACCTTTTCAACAGGGCTTTATATAGTGCACTGCTGACGTCAGCTTACATCAGCAGCTGCCTGGCAGTAATATTGCATTGCATCAGAAAATGATGCAATCAACTCTGGATGATGTGTGCATGATGATATTATGCAATGCGATGCAATATTACATCATTCTAGGCTGATTTAGGATGTTGTTGCAGTCCTGCTGTATAAATTTACACGGTGAAACATATAAAATGAATTAGATGAAATATCTTCAAAATGAGAGATAATACAAAATTTTCAGGGTTATATTCATGTTCAGCACACCAAGATACTACAGATTAGGGCCTCTTTTAAGTCAGCAACAATCTCACTGTTGACAAGTGTAATAAGTGATGTGCTGCTCTCAATCCCACCCACACATCTCCTCCTTGATCCAGTCCTAACTGGTGGGGAAAGTAGTCCAGGTACCCAAGGAGATTCCTCCCAGCTGCCTTATATAAGAGGAACTGAGGCAAACTTTGCTGGTCCTGCATCCATCTGCCCACATCCTCCTCATTCCCAAACTGCCAGCCCGACTTGGCTCACTGAGCTCTATGACCCTAAAAGGGCAGAGCCTGGGTGTAGTTTGAGGGGCTCTGAGAAGGCGGAGGCCTTTGGAAGCATCCAGGCTACCTGGAGCATAAGCCCGTGGGGCGTGCTCTGTCTCTCTGAGCATATCTGCCTGTATCTTCCATACTTTTCTCTCTGTTCCTCCTCAGGAGCCCTCTCAGAACAAGGCTTTGCAATGGTGACAGGCAGGGGGCTTAGGGAAGGGAGAGGAGTCTGATGAGATGACAGGTGGTGAGGTTCCTGGGTCAGCTCTCCCTACAGAAGAGTAGCTGCACAGAGGCAGCCACCAGAAATTAGTGCTCTCCCTTTCATTGTGGCGTCTCCATGTCCCAACCACTGTCACACCTACATGGGGCCTTAGGGCCTGTGCTCATGGTTGAGATGTGAGGGAGAGTGACAGTATTACGTCCTGGCCAACATAGTTAGAGCCTCTCCACCTACACTTCCCTGAGTGCCTGCTGATGATAGAAGGGAGGGTAGAACCACAGGCTATAAAGAGCTAGGATCCCCGAATCACCAAATGGAAGGGCTCTGTTGCCTAGGAAAAACCCACCTTGGATGTTGAGAGCAAAGTCTATTGTGCTCAATAATGACATTATTTTATCAGCAAGCGTTATCCTAATTCAGTTGCCTATAGGATTAGAACAGGATCTGGGCCCACCCTCTCAACCTTGCCCCTTGATCTGGTTCTAGTTGTGAGCTTTGCATTCAAACAACTTGAGAGCAAAATTGTCCGTTCTTCACTTGTCTTCTGGTTCCCCATCATCAATCTGGACACAATCCAGCTCCACCTATGTCCGGTCCTCCAGCCTGGCATCCTTACTGGACATCTTTCTGGATTCCAAGTTTTGGCATTATTCTCAGGCTAGTGGGGGTTCTGGAGCTTCCCCAGGACCATGGTTACCACATTTATCCAGTGCCTTCAGTTCTGCCCCTTCCTTCCTTACAAGATGCTGAGCCCTGTGAAAGTCGGAGGGCCAAATCAGGCCATGGCTGACTACAGGGTGGAGAAAATGCTTTGTGCTAAGGGCTTTTGGTGCCTTGTTCCAATTAATCTTCACAACAACCCTGCAAAGTAGACACTCACATCACCATGCTGATTCTGCACTAGTGTTAGTGTTACAATTCCCATTTTACAGATGAAAAGACCAAGGCATGCAGCAGTAAGTCACTCATTCAAGGGTACATAGTTCCTCAGTGGTAGGGCCAGGCCTAGAATCCAGATCACATAGACAGTGGGGCCTGCACTCATGTCACTGTGCTCTGTTGCCTTGCTCCTGTAGATGTTCAGTAACTGCGTTGGACGAAAGCAGCAATGGTTAAACACAGGGTTGGTAGAGTCAGGTAGCCCTGGGGCATTCTAAGGAGCCTTTCTGGAAAAAGCTGACATTTGGGGTCAAGTCACATGATCTCATAGGACCCGGTTTTCCTTTCATAGGACGCAGTTTTCCTTTCAAGATTTTGTCAGCTGCTCGGGGCTGTGTGTGTGTGTGTGTGTGTGTGTGTGTGTGTGTGTGTGTGAAATCCATATAGACTTGTGCAGGGAAATACAAAGAGAGGCTTTAGAGCAGCACTGTCTAATAGAAACATGACACAAACACCAATGCGAGACATATATATGATTTTAAATTTTCTGGTAGATACATTTTTTAAAAGACACATGTAAATTAACCTTAATAATTTGTTTTATTCAGTAGATAAACTATGCATTTCAACATGTAATCATGGTAAAAGAAATTATGAATGACATAGCTTACCTTTTCATACTAGGCCTTCAGCGCCGACTTGTATTCTACACAAGCCACTTTTCATGTGCTCAGAGCTACAAGCGGCTACTGGGCTAGACAGCGCAGCTCTGGATGGCCTGGGTTGTGAGGGCAAGCTGACCGTGGGGGCGATGTCTAGGACAGGCTGGGCTTCCCAGGCCTGGGAGATAGAAATGCTTACCCCTGGCTTAAGAACTAAGAACTTCCAGAACTACGCAGGTCTGGAAGTAGCAAGCAAGTTAATGCTGCATAGACGCAAACTGCTTCGTGTTAAGATTCAGGGAAAGCAGCAGATGGTTTTGATTTGCTGCAAAACCGGCATGTGCTTATACTTTCCTATTTACAGTAGGCCTGTAAGGAGGCTTGTAAACAGCTCAGGGAGCATGAAGGAGCCCAAGCCTAGCACTGGTGGAGCTGTTCTGTGTTCCCCGATTTCCCCAGGCCCCCAGTTTACCAGCAAAAGCAGATTAAACCCAGAATGTTTTCACAACTGAGGAGCACTGTCCATGAGATGTGACAGGAAAGAAATCTGAGCGAAGAGCCAGGGTGGGAAATTATTGCCAGCTGTGGGGACAAGGGTGGGACCAAAGAAGGAAGCTCCCAGTCCCGCCTTGCAGCATCAGGGGTCTGTGTCCAGCCCTGGAGGTATCACATAAGAATGAGATTTCAAAAGTTCAAAGTGGCCCGCAGAGTGAGAGTGATAGTGTCTGCCAGAACCAGTGAAGGCCGGACTCAGAACCCCAGTAAAACCACATGCGATCCCTTACTTGGAAGGCCCAGCGTGGTGTAATGCTCTGCCGTGGTCATCTTAAAAGTCTTAATAGCTTTTGAGCCCCACACTTTTTGTTGCCCCTGGCCCTGCAGATTATGGCTCAGGCGCTGAGTGGTGGCCACACAGGCAAAGAGAAGCCCCTAGGTCTGAGGTTCCCTGCTGGGGAGGGGCTCAGCATTCTGGTGGCCTTTCCAGGGCCCAGTCCCCAGGCTCAGCCCTTGAACAGTGCAAGGAGAGACCATCTGCAGAAAAGCCAGAGCCGGCCCTGGAGAACAGCACAGGATGTTGTGTATTTCCCAAAGTTCCACTCACAATGCTCTTTTCATTTAAAGAAAACACCGCAACCATTTCCTAGCAAAGGTTAAGTCTTTACACTTCCAAAAAAAAAAAAATGTTTTTTAACCTGCCAAGGAATGTGCTTTTTAAAGCTGGCTTCCTGCCCTTCCTGAATCCAGGTTCCCTCCCTCTGCGCGCAGAGAGCCCGCCCCCAGGTCCTGTGAGAATAGGAGTGACCGAGTGGTCACTCTTGCCCGAAGTGGGCAGGGAAGGGGCACAGGCAGAGCAGGGAACAGCACCAGTGGCCCAACCCTGAGTTACCCAAAACCAGACAATGAGGAGAGGAGTTGCCGAAGGCCAATGCCCAAATCCACAGAAAACCCCCGAAAGCCCATTCCAGGCTGGGACCTCCACCTCCAACCTGGCTGTCAGCAACTCCAGCCTCGCCAAGAGGGCACAGGCCTGGCCACTGGCTCCCACCTCTCTGTTCCCTGTCCACCTTCCAGGAAGCAGGGAATCCATTTAATTCCTGGACTAGATTAGAAGTGTGGGGGTGGGTACCCCACAAATCAAAGAAACCGCAAGGAGGGAGCCTGAGCTCCCCTCCACACTTCCCTGACCCCTGCTCTGCCTGGCCTCCTCAGGGGCCTGTCCCCCCATCCTCACTACATCCTCTCTTTCACTACTCAGATGTCACCCTACAGTTCTCACGTCATCTACCAGCATCATCAACTCCCCACTTTTTACTGCGTTATTCTCATCAGCATATGAATATGTGTCAATTCAAAAACCAAAAAACTGAAAGAAAAAATCGCTCTTGATCACTATCCTCGCACTTGCCCCTTAGAGCAAACTTTCTGGAAAGCTGTCTGCACTGACCATCTTCAGCTCACTCTCCCCTGTTCTTTCTCTTTTCCAAAAAGATTTTTAATGTAAGCTTTGTGAATGCCACAGAGTGGCTGCTCCCTGCGAAGTAAAACTGGAGCCGTACTTCAGAAGCCTTCTTAGTGACGCCCCCTTCCTCCTTTCCGAATGTCCCCACCACACTGATTTCTAACACCAGGTGCTAGTTTTGCCTTTTGAACATTATGCAAACTCATGGAGCACTTACTCTTCGGTGTCTAGCTTCTTCCTTCGCTCCGTGTCATGTTTGTGGATTTAATCCCTGTTTGCATTTATTAATTCTCATTACTAAATGATATCTACTGCCTGAGGATACTAGTATTTGTTTATCCATTCTGTTGGACATGTGATTTGTTTCCAGCGTTGGACTACTATGTAAAGCTCCTAAGAACATTCCCATGCCTGACATGTGATGTCGTGAATGCATTTCTGTGAAGTGTGGCCTGAGGAGTGGAACCGCTGGGTCACAGGGTCTGCGTGTGCTCATGTAGTTTGCTACTCACACTGCCCCCAGCAGTGGATGGCTTCTAGTTGCATCACATCTTTGCCAGTGCTTGGCATTACCAGTCATGATGTAACATCTACTCTACTAGCTACTGGCCTACTCTGCAGATATGGGACTTGCCAGCCTCCCTCCATAATTGCATAATTGCATAATGGAGCAATTTCTTAAACTTTAATCTCAATGGATGGATAGATAGGATGGATGGATGGATGGATGGATGGATGGATGGATGGATGGATGGATGGATGGGTAGGTAAGTAGATAGATAGGTCTTATTGGTTCTATTTCGCCTTGCTTTGAGTTTTTTCAATTAATGTGTGTTAATTTTTATGAACTAATATTCCTATACCAGTTTAAATGATATTATGCTTTTTCCCTTTATTTCATGAACATCATAAAGTAAATGATTGCTTTCCAATGCTAAACCAAATTTACAGTTCTGTTATAAACCCAATTTGATGATAATTTTTTTATAACTTTGGATTGCTTTGCTAAAATTATATAAGGGAAATTTGCATTTATATTCATGAGAGAAATTGCTCTATAATTTTTCTTTTCTGCAATGTCCTCGTCACATCAAAGATTTGCAGGCTTAATAAATCATGTTGAGAAATGTTTTCTCCTTTCCTACTCTCTGCAAAACCTATACAATACTGCTCTTATTTCTTCTTTAATGTTTGATAAAATTCCCTAATGAAGGCTCTGGGCCTAAAGTTTTCTTTATCAGAAGAATATTAAGTAAGGATTCAATTTTTTCGAAAGTTATCAATATCAGATTCTCTATGGTATCAAAATTAAATTGAGTTATTTTCAAGGAGCATTTGTCCATTTCATCTAAGTTTTCAAATGCGTTGGCTTAAAATTGTTCATAATATCCTTTTTTATCTTTTTGTCTGTTAAAGCCCCCTTTTATATTGTTGATAGCAGCTACCTCTGCCCCTCTCTCTTCCTCCTCTTCTTTCTCTCTCTCTCCTACCCTCAATTAATTTTACCAGCGGCTGGTTAACTTTACTGGTCTTTCCATAAGACCAATTGTGGATCCTTTCTCAGTTTGTTTTCTATTCATTAAGTTATGCTCATATCTTCATGATTTCTATTATCCTACTGTCTTTAGGTTTAGTTTGCTATTATTTTTCTAACTTCTTGAGTTAGTTACTTAAATCATTGACTTCACCCTTTCCACTCTTCTAATCTAAACCCTTAAGGCTATACATTTCTTTCATAAGTCTGGCTTTAACTGCATTGTACCTGTTTTGCAATGCAGTCTCTTATCATTCGGTTTATATTATTTTCCAGTTTTCCACTGTGATTTTTTGAAAAATATTGCTTCATTTCCAAACATCTGAAGATTTTCTAATTCTTTTTGTTGCTGATTTTAAGCTAAATTCCAGTGTAGCCAGTGAGCATATTCATTTCAATCCTTTGAAATTTGTTGAGACTTGCTTCTGTCTGGGTCACGTATGGTCAACCTTTGTCAATGTTCCATCTGCACTTGCAAAGAATGTATAGTTGAAGTTGTAGGAAGCCATATTCTGGATGTATCAATTCAAATTTGTTAATAATCTTGTTTAAATCTTCTGTATCCTTGCTGGTGTTTTGTTTATTTGTTTTTGGTGTTTTGGTTTTTTTTTTTTCCTGCTTGATCTATCAGTAAATGAGAGAGGTATGTAAAAAAATCTCCCATTTAGATGCTTGTGGATCTTCTATTTCTCCTTACTGTTCTGTCGCCTTTGTCTACTACGTTGAGGTGATACTATTAGATTCACACAAATTCAGAGTTATTCTAGCTTCCTGGTTTACTGAACTATACCTTGTATCATTATGAAGCATTATTAACCTTACTAAAGGTTTTTTGGTCTTAAAATCTAGTATTTCTTTGTACAGTATTTTAAAATCATTTTTCTTCCAATTTTCTATATACTTGTATCTAAAGCATATCTCTTATAGTCAGACTATAATTAGATTTTGTTGTTAAAATTTGCTCTAACAATTCGGTATTTTAAGTGGAGTATTTAATCCTTCTATATTTATTGTTATTACTGTTATATTGAATTTTAATTTACCGTCATATTTGCTTTATCGTTGTCCTGCCTGTTCTATGACCATTACTAGCCTCATTTGGGGGCTGATTCCATAATTTTATAGTGCCCTATGACTCACTCTTTTGAGAGTAATACACTTTGGTATTTTTGCTATTTGTATTTGGTTTTAGTGGTTGCAACATCTAACTTTGACTTACTAAAGCCATACAAAGAAGCATTTCTCCCCTTCTTGGAGAATGCAAGAATCTCAGCTGCTGAAGTCTGTCCACCACGGTCCTCCCACCCCTGCTATTAATGCCAGATATTTTCATTCACTATGGAAAAGTAATGTCTACACGTTCACCTTTCTCCTGCTCTTCATTCCTTCCTGCATCTCCCAGATTACATTTGAGTTCACTTTCCTTCTGCCTAAAAACACCCTTGAGGGTTTCCTTTGGAGCAGGTCAGCTGGTGATGACTTTTCCCAAATTTTTTTTTTCTGAAAGTCTCTTTATTTCCCCTTTATTTTAGGAGGATAATTGTGCTGCCATAAAATTCTACTTGGCAATTATTCTCTTCCAGAGCTTTGAAGATATCATTTCATTGTCTTCTGGCTTCCATTGTTTCCCTGAGAAGTCAAGTGCCAGTTTCTTGTGTCTTTGTTTCTCTAACTGTTTTTAAATTTTTACCTTTGTTGTTCGCTCTTCAGGTACTATCAATTTCCCTGGAAGGGGCAGGAAAAGTCTGGGGTGTGGGTAGGCAGGGGTGCTTCAGATTCAAAGGTCTCCTCATAAAGGCCAAGGGAACCCTGAGGGATGGTCACTAAATGCCCAGGAATCCTAGGGTAGCCTGACCACTGAAGAGCAGGGTAGTAACTCCAGGGTCTGATAGATAAGGGGGAAAAGGAGTATGGAGAGAAAAGGCACTGCCTTGTATGTATCAAGTTCTATAAAAATATCTATCAAATGAATTAAATGGAATGGATCCTGCATTCCACCTCAGCGGGTTGCTCCTCTGACTCTACATGACCCCACACGATAGGCAGGTGACAGGTTTGCAGTCACTCTTGCCCACCCTCTAATGCACTCCACCCCCTACAACAAAGTCCTCTAACTACATGATCAACCTTTCTGGATCCTACTTTAATAACCCCTACCCTACAACACAAGCCAAGAGAGACGTCCGTAGCCTCCAAGTTCACCTCCAGCCTGGCCTTTGGGTGGATATGCTCTAGTAACAAAGGCGGGCACATAGGTAGGTAGCTGGCAATGAATAGCCACACAGTCATCAGTTTAGAAAACATTTTCATCATAAAATAGGGATAGCCCCTTGGATATAATATCCACAAGTTGTGACTTAGCTGTCAAGATCCAAGTTTGCCAGTCGAACTGCACCTATAACAGGGAGGTGCCCTGGGCACAGCTGGCTTACTTAACATACACTTAACATACACCGCCCCACTGTACCCCATGCCAGACAAGCCCGTGGCATAGCAAACAACAGAGCCATGGAAACATGCCTACTAAGCTCTGTCTTCTAAATCTCATCTTAGGCCTATGTACATAGCACCACTGTTCACAATTGCTAAATCATGAAATCAACCCAAGTGCTCTTCAATAGATGAATGGATCAATTGTGAAATACATACTCAATGGAGAATTACACAGCTGTGAAGAAGGATGAAATAGTGGCATTTGGAACAAAATGACTGGACTGTGAGGTGATTATGTTGAGTGAAATAACTTAAAAAATGAAGGATAGATTTTGGGTGGTTTTACTCACCTATGAAATATAAATACCCCCCAAAAAATTTATATACAAAAAATAGGAATAAAAGTTGAACTCAGGAAAAAGAAGATAATGGTTTCCATGGGAAAGAGAGGAGAAGGTGGAAAGGATGAAGGAGGCAGATGAGGTATGGGCTCAGCGGAGAAATCAATCAATCAATCAGCCTTGGGAAATCAGAGAAGCTAAGAGTTCCCAGGCTGAATGACCTACGAAGAAAAGGAGCAGCTGATACAGAACCACGTGGAGCTCAAAATGGTTTGGAACAAAAGGAAGTTCAGAAGAAAGGGAAGAACCTGAACACACCAGAAAACTACACAGAACATGGACTGAAACGTTCCTTTATCAAGCCTTAGTCAAGAAGGGATTGGTGGTAATATCAGGCCCATGTTGTCTGAGATTGCACAGACATGACTATATCTCGTTCACTGTGTCCCCTCAGTTAGGTTCCCAGTAAATCCCTTTTGCAGCCTTTACGAAGTTCTGATTGAAGACCTCCTCCCTCAGACATGGTTGGGGAAACTCAGATGACCCTGTAGGCCCCTCGAACCATCTCAAGGGATGGTTTCCCCTGGTTCTGGAGAGGGAAGAGGGTGGGCAGCCACCCTCACCCGGTGGAGGGTCAGGACCCACCACCCTGTTCCCACTGGGGTTGCCTGGCTGGGCCACACAATGTGTCCCTGGGGGATTTGTTTGTCCTCCTAAACAGGCCTTTCCCTGTTTCCGTACAAATGTCATCACACCCTGAAAGCGCACCTGAGGCTCATAGAGGGAAAAGAGAGATTCCGAGGATTCTGCACACTACTTTGCACATCTCCAGAAACATATTGGGGGAAATAATTATTTCTGCTTAGGAGGACAGGAACACATTTCTCTGGGTGTGCCCAGGTGGTTCCTGGGTGCTCTCAGTGGTATCTTGGCCAGAAGCAGCTGGGCACCTCTCCTCTCTGCCCCATACCCCAGGAAAATCAAAGTCCCACACCTCAGAGCACAACCAGCATTGGCCTCCACTCTTTAGAGCTGGACCAACAGACAACCAGTGCCCTCTGGGCCCTTCCTGGTGGCCCTTGCAGGGTGGTGAGGATGCTGGAAGGGCCCAGCCGAACCCAGGTCTCTGGCAGTATCCCCTCTCTTGACCCCAGAGGGCGGGGAGGGGGAAGCGGCCTAGGGGAAGCAGAAAGAGCCTTTGGTTTTTTTCTGCAACTGCTTTGATTGTGTGTGTGTGTGTGTGTGTGTGTGTGTGTGTGTGTGTGTTTTGTTTTTCGAAAAGAAAACACCCAACCCCAACCCCAGGGGAAGCAGGGAGGACAGAAGTGAAGGCTATTTCTGAGCCTGCTGCCTCCCCCAAAGGAAGGGTGTGAACAGTGTGAGGAGAGTCCAGCCCTCTCTTCCTGGAATAGAGCCTGGGGAGACTTTTGCAGTTTGCAACTACACTTCAGTCACATTATCTCACTTTTGATCCTCACAATCACCCTGGTAGGTGAGAGTGGAAAGGGGCTGTTAGCACCATTTACTGGTGAGGAGACCCGAAGGCTCTGAGTTGTTAATCAACTTCTGAGAACAGGAGAAACAGCAGATGCTAAGATCCTAAGATCCTAAGGCAGTTCCTCTGGTTCCAAACCTCCTGCCTTATCTACCACATCCCAGCCTGAACTGGGCTTTGCCCTTTCCACAGCCTGAACTTAAGAAGACTTGCCCTATGCCAAGATCAAAGAAAAGACCGCTTTGGAGGGAAAAGAATTGCTTCCTGGTCCCAGCCCTGCCACTATCTGTCTGTGTGACTCTTCCCTGATCTCTCTGGAGCTCAGTTTCTTCATTTGCAATTGGTCTTGACAGTCATTTCCTTGTCTCCTTGTATCAATTGATCAGAGGATTCAATAGGCAGCACATATGAAATGACTTAGAGACTTCTAGAATATTCTACAAATATGGAAGCTGATTAGTACTCTCTTCACTGTGGAAGTGAGCAGAAAGCTTCCCTACCTCCCTCTCCTGCCTTCCATTGGCAATCCAACGCTGCTGAGTCTTTTCTCTTCATTAAAGGGCAGATCCTCCTGGGCAGGTTACATCTCTGAACCATTACTAAGCATGAGTTTATCAGCCATCCAGGGTGCAGGAAGACGCCTGGGAGGAGTATCACACAGAGATGGTCAATATGGTGTCTCCAGCCCCTGGAGCTTTCCTTTCAGTCTGCATTCTGAGGTTCCAATGATGGGGCCAACTGAAAATGAGAGAGCACTCTCTTCCCCCTCCACACCCCAAACTTACCAGGCCTCAGGAAGTATTCCCAAGACATCCTCACCCCACCCCAACAAGGACATCTGATAGGGGCAGGGAAGTATATGACCAACCACTGAGAACCCACCCTCCCCCAAACAGGAAGCAGGAAACCCAGGTTGTCCCCCAGCTCCCATTGCTGTCCTCCCTCTCAGGGACCCCACATTCATCCGTGAGCCTGTTCCGCACCACGCCCTTGACTGCTGCAAATGCAGAGCACGGCCAAAGCCAAAGCCAGCTGGAGATGACAGCAGGAGACGGCAGAGTTGGTCTCCCACCTGGATCATTATTCCCAGCCCTCTCCCTGCCCCTGACCCACCTTCCAGAACCTCTACCACATCCCCAAATCCCCTTCCTGCAGGACTGGCTCAGGTGTCACCAAGAACTCGCGATATCAAGGTCTTTATGGCTTAATGTGGGACCGTCCCAACTCAATGCCGGGGCCCAAAGACATGGAGTTCAAATGGTGGAGAGTTAGGCAATTTGGAAGGGGGGCAAGGATGACAGTGCAGGGCTGAAGTAATGGTAAAAGAGGCCTTCCACCCCCCTGTGTCCACCAGGTGTGGCTACCTGTAGCTATGATAAAATCAGCCTAGCCCATGGCCCCAGGACCTGGGACCCAAGTGCCCTGCAGCCCATAAATTAACAAAATATGGTGAAGCAAGAACTGGCCTGAAGGGACAAGAAGGGGGGTATGTCCCAGATCCTTTGGCTATAGAGTGGGTGCAACACCTAGGTCAGATGTCCCCTCACTAACTCACAGCTCATTCACTTGGGTTCCCCCAGGGAGGGCCCTTCCAAGTCAGAGCCCTCTGAGTGAGGAAGGACTCAGGAGAACTAGTGTGTAGAAACCATTTTATGGCTCTTTAATAACTATTTTTCTAGGTAGGTTCTGTTTATTCTGTTCAAAGTATGTTATAAAAATATTTTGCAATTAAAGAAAGAAAAAAAAACAGGAAAGTCCTTTTAAAAACAGGTTTCAGGTTTGAGGTAAAGAGCAGGTTGATCCTATCGCTTAGGGAAAATACCTCCTGCAACAGAAGTCATCCAGGAGCGCGTGCCTGCACTCACTGTGTGAGGAGGTGAGGGGGCAGGGGAGCCCCTGTCCGCGAGGGCCACTCTCTGTCCAGTACATAACACGCCTGCATCATTCACACCCATGGAAGCAAGAGACATGAAGTTTCTCTGAGATGATCTAATCAGTTTGTCCAGTCCCCAAAAAAGCCTAGTAACTGACCTAAACTGCCTTTTCAGGGGCTCAGCCTCTCCGCTCCCACCGCTCTTCTCCAAGATGGCAGGCATCAAAGGCAGGCGGGAACCACTGATATGATCGCCTTGGAGGAGAAACAGCCTAGTCCTGTGGCAGATTCTATTCTGATTCTCCACTCTGCCCCTCCCCCTTTTGAAAGAGGCTGCTACATCCCTGCTTGTAGCCGTGTGACCCGCAGTGACCTCAGAGGGGGAGAACATTCCCCACAGCAGCTGAGGCCATGGCGAGCGGCAGGTGAGGCAGACGACGTGCTCCGTGTCTGCGCAGAGCCTGAAGAGCCAACGCCGGTATCCCCAGCCCTCTTGCTCTTACCCTGCCCTCAACCATCCCAGGGTTGCCCTTCAGTCGGGGTCCCAGACTGACCAGACATCCGGGGCAGAGCAGGCTCCCCACATGGCCACCAGGTAACATGAATGTGATATAAACTGCCATGTTTTAAGACGTAGAGATGTGTGGCCTTTTACTACTGCAGCCTCACCTGGTGAAGCCGACCGGCCAGTGCCTTGTCCAAATCCCCCAAAGTTATAGCACTTGTCCACCGGCCTGAAGTTCATGGCCAGTGAATCCTGCTCTACAGTCTTGTTCTGGACAGAGTCCCCAAACCCCCCATAGCCCCCTGAGGTCCCACTGGGTCTCTCATCTGATGCCTGCAGGGTGTCTTCCCAGTGACCCTCAGCTCCAGGCCCATTTACTCCTGTCACCAAAACCGCAGTGGCAAACTGGCCTGTCATACTCTCGGCTCATTTCCAGGCTCCTTTGGGCTCACGTAGACAATTCCAGGGCCCACCCATGGGACAGAGACACACAAGGCAGCTGGAAAAAGCTGACCTCAGGCCCTTGCTCTACCTACCCTCACTATGTCTCCAAGCTGATATGGTCTCCCAGAGGATGGGCAGGGACAAACTTCAAGTGACCTCCTCTAACCCCCCACCACGAGGTAGAGCAAGATGCCCTCTGTCAGCCTAAGGTGTGCCTGAGCCTGGGTAGAAGAAACCAGAGCATGGCCCTCTCTGTCTGCCATTCCTACCTACCCTGGACTAGAAGGGCTGGCCCCAACAACCTGAGCCCCCCCTCTGGGGAATGGTAAACCGCTGTCTAATCTGCCACGCCTGACCCTTAACGCGTTCAAGGGGGATCTCTGTCAGCAATCCCTCTGTTTCCAAAGAGCCTGGATTCCCATGCCATCCCCTTAAAAGGTCGAGAAAGTCAGTTTTGAACCCCAAAGAGGACACCCTCCTGCCCAACAGTGTCCAATGGCTAATCCTCTGAGGCAGAAGCTGTAAGAAAACATGAGTGCAAGGGTGATATTAGTAAGAACTCAGTTCAAATGGCTAACATGATAAATTTTGTATTTTGTGTTTGTATTTTTTTAAATCAGTTAAAACTCCATATTTTGCTGTTTCATTTTCCCCCTGACATCACCTAGAACATCACACAGAGGAGACATGAATGGGTGGATGGGGGCCAGTCAGCACCTAGTACAGTCACTCAGCACTGAACGACCTTCTGTCAACGGCGGCGGCTTACACGGCAGGCCGCACCAGACGCCTAGGTGTGTCGTAGGCTGTACAATGTAGGTCAGTGTGATTAACTCCATGGTGTTCGCATAACAGCGCCATCACCTCTGAGGCATTTCTCAGAACACATCCCTCTCATTAAATGAAGAGTGCTGTATCCACGTCTCTCAAATGCTGTTCTTTATGCTATTTCTGTTTTCTTCCTCTTTGAGATTCTTGGAACTATTACTGTCCATGTCCACCTGAGAAGGGGACAGGCATTTCACCACCACCTCTTCCCAGCTCTGCAAGAACAGGCTTTAAGTGTGGTCCTATCCATCTTGTGTGAACTGATTCTGGGCCCTAATAAAATCTCTGCCATTCTCCCTGCCTTGATGTATGCACTAATACTGCTCAGTGTCGTTCAAGGATTGGGTTGACTGAAGAAAAGAGAAAACCTAAATAACAGTGGCCTAGACAAAATAGGGCCTCATTTTTCTCTCACATGTGAAGAAAATCAGAGGTTGGAGATTCTGGGGAGTCTAACATTCCCATGATGTTGTCCAGGTCCCAGGCTCATTCTAGCTTTCACTTCTGCAGTAGGGTGTGACTTTTGAACACATGCTCACAAAATAGTTGCCAGAGCCCCACCATCATGCCCACAGTCTAGGCAAGAGGGAGGCCCTGGTGTGTACACCAGCTGGAAATCCCCCTCCCCTGTTAGGAGTTTTCCTGGAAGCCTAATCTGACTTCTGCTTATATCTCATTGTCTAGAACTACATGTGATGACCCATAGCTTTAAGGGAGACTGGAAAATGTAGCATTTTAGCTGGGTCAATTGCTAATCCCAACAGGTCAAGATTCTATATAGTAAGGAAGAAAGGAGAGTGGAGAGTGGGTCAGGAGCGGACAGTCACGTCACGCATTCCCAACACCAGTGTCACGCTGGAGGTTCGGAGACTGGCCGTTTGCATGCTCAGTCTCCACACTCATGTCATTTGTGTCTGCCTTTCCTCCCTCAAATGATATACTCCTTTGCAAACAGAGACAACACGTTATTTTTGTTACTCTTTCTTCACTTATTCCAATCTTTCAATCCTTACTGCTCCAGTTGAACAAATGCACATTTTTAAAAGGTAACCCTTGTTATTGACCA
The DNA here is from genome assembly GCA_004024925.1 of Scalopus aquaticus. Lineage (NCBI taxonomy): Eukaryota > Metazoa > Chordata > Mammalia > Eulipotyphla > Talpidae > Scalopus > Scalopus aquaticus. The sequence goes on along the minus strand of PVIJ01000036.1, from coordinate 270,354 downwards.
AATGTTTATGACAGGTCAGGTCTCCCTGCTTACTCGAATCACTATTCTAACTGGGTATTGTCATTTTACATTTCATAAGCGAACACAGAAACTCCTTAACCCTGTTGTAATCTCTTAAGAATCTGGAAGTGCCCAATTCAGCGACCTTCCCACAGCCAGCATTTTAATAAGCTGTAGGGCTATTTGACCTGGGTTCTAGTGGTTATCAGTAACCACAACAATAGTAATTTGATCTCTTTGTGATACTGGTTTACACAAGCTCCTTCAGCCACATTATCTCACCTGGTCTTTTAAGTAACTCTCTTAAGTAAGTATGGCTGTCCTAATTATGCTTTTTGGGGTGGGGGGGATGATGAAATGGAGGCTAAGTGAAGGTAGAGGACTTGCCCAGAGGGGAGCATGTGCATTGGGACTGGAACTTAAGTAGAGGGAGGTCTTCTGACTTCAAACCTGGCCCTTTTCAATCAAACTTCAGGCTTCAGTTCCCTCGCTTTCAAAATGAGGAAATTAATTTAGATGATTTTGAATATAAAGTGCTGTTCAATAGAGACAGAATGTGAGCCACATAGGTGATTTTATATTTTCTAGTATTCACTTTTAAAAAGTGAAAAGTAATAGATGAAATTACTTTAACAATAAAATTTGATTTAAATCAAAATAATATCATTTCAACATGCAATCATGACAAAAATTATAGTTCACTCTTTTGTCTCTCGAGGGCAGTGTGTTTATTACAGCTTCAGCACATCTCAGCTCAGACCAACCACATTCAGGAGCTCAAAAGCCACACAGGGCGGGTGGCCACCACATTGGGGAGCGCAATTCTCATGTTTGAAAGGTAAATCTAACTTAAAAATTAAACTCTGAAATTTCAGATTTCATGACCAATAGTTTCAGAAAGCATCTAAAACAATTCTCGATTTTCTATACATTTTTGCAGTAAGGAACAGTCTCTAGCAACTGTCCCCAGTGGAAAACTGTCTTTGCTTAGATACATCACGAGGCACCATTGCCATCTGGTGGCAGCCTTCTGAATTGCAAGAAAATTTCCCAAGACTAAATTATCAAGGCTCTAGAAATGTTTTTTCTAAACACGTTCTACTGACTGCATCTGATTTGCCCCTAGAGCTTCTTTAAAATGCATTTCTGGGCCCTACTGTGCCATAATCTCCAGTAAAGATCCCAAAGACCCTCATTTTTAATAAATTTCCCACATGATCTTCATGCAAACTAAAACTAAAGAAGCATTGCTCTAAAGAACACCCCTACCTAACAAAATCACAGAAAATTCAGTGGCAGCAAATGTCAAAAAGGCATGCATTTTTCCATGATGCTGCTCTGGTATTTTTAAGACCTCTGCTTTTTCTCTGTAGTCTGCTGGGTTTCGTGGAGTTTATTGTTTTTAAATAGAAAAAACACCACCATACCATCCACCCAACACACACAAAGTTTAAAAGAAACTATAATCCAATCACTTTAAAGGGGCTTAAAGTTTACAAGCCTAACTACCCCCATGCAACCCTGTAAACAGTTATATATCTTACAGTCACACACGCCAGCCCCTCCAGCCTCTTCTCTTCTCTTGGCTCCCTCCCCATACTACGGCCCAGCTCACAGCCCTCCCCCATCTCTGAAACTACAATGCAGTTCCATTTGCAACAACACCCTCATTTGAGAGAGGACAACACCTCTCAGGATGCGGCCAGGGGGGAGTCTCAGGAACTCCCCACCCCCCCAGACTGGGCTAAGTGCTTCCCCTCTTTTCTTCTTAAAGTGTTGAATGGCAATCATCTGGGTGATAGCTGACTTCCCTGCAGAACTAAGCTCCTAGCGGGCCAGGGTGGGTCTCTTTTCTCTGCATAACCACAACCTGGCAAAAACTCTGCCACAAAGGGGCATTTTTGAATTATTTGTTGAATGAAGAAATTTTTCTAAGGCAACAAGTTAGTCTCATTTTTAAAACAATAATAAAAATAATAATAATAAGGTGTCTGGAATTGACTAACAAAGTAGCCCTCTCCCATTGCATGCATTTAACAGGCATCTTCTGAAGTCAGGGCAATCTCCCTGAGCTCAGGTCTAAGATTTGACTGAGCCCAAGATTGAGGGAGGCGATGGGGGGTGGGTAATTTGAACACTTTTGAGGGGAGAGAGACAGGGAGGGGTACAGGGAGAGGGCAGAACCAGAGCAACCTGGGAATGTCCTCACCTCCCAGGAAGGGAGCCATTTCCCCAGAGGACAGGGGCCTGTCACATCTCGCCCAGCTAATCTGACAGAAGCCAGCTGCAGCAAAGGCTGGGCCTGCCCCAAGGGAAGGCGTGCTCAGGCTGGGAACCACATGCCGTTGTTTGCCCCCAGGGACAGGGGCACAGGGGGCGGGTAATTGACTTGTCTCCCAAATTTATTTATTAATTCCTAGCTGAGCCATTTGATGTGGTTTCCAGGAGGCACACTGCCGTTGGATTCAGCCCCCAGCATGAACAGGAACATTTACGCTTGTGCCGCAGAGCCCCCAGGGAGGTGGGTGAAGCTCAAAGTCAGCCCTGCGAGGGAGGCTGCAAGCAGGCTGGGGCCTGGGAAGGGTGCCCACCTGCAGGCAAGTGCGTGTGGGTGAGCAGGACCCGGAGCCCCCAGCTCCAACACCTGGAGTGGGGTGTCAGTGGGAGGGTCCCTCAGAGGCCTGGATTGATCGCCCGGCCCCCTCTTGAGACAGGTCTGGCCTTTCTGTTCCCCAGCTTCACCAGGCTGTGCAGGGAGGTTGAAGGGAGGGCAGTGCTGATCGCCGCAGCAACACAGACGTGGTGAGCATGCCCAGGGGACAGCAGTGCTGCCCTCTAGTCATTAAATGTTCTACATTCTGCTTTCTGAATTGTCCATGTTTCCTACAATTAGCATAAATGACTTTTATAAGCAGGGAAACACTAGAATAAACAAAAGATGGGAAGTTTGTGGACCAGAGATGGAACACTTGCCTAAACTTGCATCCTGCGGGAGGCAAGCGCCCGTGGCTGCATCCCAACAAGCAGGGCGTTTACAGGGAGAAAGGGGGTCCTCCCTCCACCTGGGGCCTGAGCCAGGAAGGAGCCCTCACATGGAGGGAGAAGGTGGAGCCTCCAGGGCCAGGCAGTAGGGTTGTTGCCTTGCATGAATACAGCCACGGATCCCAACTGGAGGAGCTGGGAGTCAGGCCCCGACGACCCCCACCATCAACGCACCTTCAGTCTCTGTGGGGTCAGCACAGGTGATTCTATTTCGCTGGTGTGCTGGTTGCTTCGGGGAGAGGAAGAGCAGCCTGTGAAGAGGGGTTGACTGCAGAGCTCAAGCATTCTCAATGCTCCCTACTGAGCACCCACCCTGGCCCTAGGAATGAGCTGAGGACACAGTGGGGCGCAGCAGACCCTGAGCCAAAGGCGTCAGGAACAGCAGCTTCAGAACAGCAATGCCCATACAGGCCCCGGGCCAGCTACCCTGTCCCCTCGCCACAACCCCTGCTCACTCCCATCCCCACTGTCAGATGCTAACAAGGAAGAAAATGTTCAAAGTTCTCAGAAGGTGGGCGACAAGCCCAGGGTCCTGGGAACCCACAAACTGGCAAGACATAGCCTAAGATGCAGAGGTGTCTGTTCTTTGAGATTCTGGAAGAATTGACCCAACTCCAGACACTTATACTTTCCCTACAAGTCTTTGCGTCTTAGCACTGGTTTCTGGTCAGCGGGCAGAGCACATCCCTGACCAGCCCTCCCGCCGGCCGCACTCCCACTGGGACAGGCTCAAACCCCGGGACCCGCCCCTTTCCCTCACTCCCTCACCAGAGGACTTGTGCTGGGCCAGCATGTGTGAGCAGGTCCCCTGAAGGTCAGGGTGATGGAAGGCTTTAAGACCCCTTGGCTCTGCCACATTCCCGTTTTCCACTCCCTCAAACACACCTCCATGGAAACGAACGTTTTTTACTTTTTTCACAGACCACTGTTTTCTTCCAACATCTTAATTCTGTTCCCTGCTTCTTTCCATCTTCAAAGATTTGTGCTCCAGCCCCTGCTTCTGAAATTCTAAGTCTCTCTTTCCCTCCTTCCCCACACACACTAACACAAGACTCTGTAATTCCAGGCAACCTCCAGTCCTGGGCATACCAGGGTCCAGGCCAAGGAATCACTTCTGTGTTCACCTCAGGCAGAAAATTTAAGGGATTCCCCAAATCTGAGTAGGCAAGACCAATTTTATGTTAACATAATCTTTTTTGAAAAATCAAAGTATTGTTGATGAATGAAAATGTCCTTTTCTCTTTTGCCTCAGGTTCCAACATGGCGGAGCTCAGCTTTGCAAATACACTCCTTGAAGATGAACTCTGCCAAGCAGGAAGGTGTTCCTCACACCAGAGGATGAAGGAATGCGCAGCTCAGAATGGATTTCAGGACCCTCTGCAAACAGCTGCAGAGAGAAGTCTGGAAATGGGCTGAAGGGACAGGGAGGGAGGGGATCGGGCTGGCAGGCAGCAGTGGGTCTCCCTCCCTGCAGCACCACAGAGCCTGCTCAGGCAGGCTTGCCCACGTAACTCAGGCTTGGCTGAGCCTGAAAAAATACTAAGTGCTCATGTCAAGTGTCAATGCCACCCGCATTTAGCCCAGGGCCACCAGGATGCCTTGGGGACAGGACACCTGGCTCTAGAGACCCCTTTACAGAAGGAGCGGGCACCAGAGGCTGAGCTGGCCATCAGGCCAGCAGACACTGGCCAAGAAGCCCCAAGGTCTGACTGGTGTGGCAGGCCAGCACCCAGGAATGGAGAAGCCAGGCTCTTGGCCCCTGTGGTTCAGGGGACCTTGGGCCCTGCAGGCACAGCCAGCTGCCCAGGGACCCTGTGATCAGGCCTGCCACGGAGGTTTGCCCTTCCCAGCTTGGAACGATTCAAGCTAATTTATGACTCTGCCTCTTAAAGACTCTTTGAGAGTATCTTTGTCTCCAGAAGGGGAAACTGTATCTACTCAACCAGGCCAGAAGAATTCCAGCCAGCCCATCACAGGAGATGCCCTCAGCTCTAGGCACACCATCTCCAGGGATGTCCTCGCTGCTTTCCCTCACAATTGCAGGAGGCACTGAACTGAAAATAGGTGAAGGAGGCTGATAAAATATTAAGTGCTCATGTCAAATGCCAATGCCACCTCCATTTCCCCCAGGGCCACCAGGGTCTCAGGCTCTAAAGACCAGGGTGACAGTAGGGGAGGGGTGAGGTAGAGTCACACACCATCAAGCCTGCACTGGCTCACACTGTGGGGGGCAATGTGGACAGGCTGAGTCAGTGTCTGCCCATTAAGGACATCCAGGCTCCCCACCCCAGCTGATATGGGTTTTGCCAAGGACACTTTCAGCTGGCAATTCTGCTGTTTCTGGAGTTCTGTCTGCCCCAGGGGTCTGGACTACACCTACATTCACATTTATTCAGTCAACAAACATAAGCATCCATTACTTATGTTTGTCCCTCGTGTGCACACTCACTCCAGGTTGTACATGCATTGTGTTCATCTGGGCAGTGTGGCACACCCGGTCTGAGTGGTGTCTCACAATCCCTCACAAAGACTGGAGGGAGCTCTCACTCCGGTGACCAATCTGGGCCACACGGACGGTCACATATGCCCCTACACTGGCTATGTTCACACTCGAGGGCTCCCTTGGTCTCCTGCCTCTGGCCCCTGACACCCACCCCCAGTGACAGATGCCGTTTTTCAGTTGCCAGTGGATGAGCCACCCAGAGGCCACTGCAGCAGCCATGGTCACTCTGCCAGGGTGCTGAAGGAGCGGTTGGGGCCTGGCCTCTGTCCCCCAGACCCACTGGCTGCATTGGCCTGTGAGTGAGGGGCTGTCTCCGGCTGACATGGTGTTCTCAGGTCAGGGATATCCAGTCACAGAAACAAGACTCAAAGTCATCAAATGCCACAAAATCCGAAGCAGATTCCGTTCTGCCACCTTTGTTTCACAGTGTCACTTACCCATGCATAGTCTCAAGCGTCTTCACCCCAAACACCCCTGCCTCCAGTCTCTTCTGCTCTTACAGTCTCATCCCCCCAACCCTCTGCACTGTGGCCAGTCTCTTCCTAAAACCCCCACTTTCATTTGGTCACTCCCCCCATCAAGATTCTTCAATGGTTCCCCATTACCTAAGGATCTACTTTAATTGGCATTCCGAGCCCTCTTGATGAACAGAAGCTGACTTTCCTACTTCACCCCTCTCTTCCACCTTCCCAAATTGCCTCCAGATCATCATCTGTGACGTCATCCCACAGACCATACCTTTTCCGTCTCTGTATTTTTTGCAAAGCCCTCTCCTCCTCCCAGCATGGCCCTTTTTCCTTCCACCCTTCAGGGCCTAGCTAAACTTCCACCTAAGAAGCCTTTCCTGACAACCACAGCCTCAGGGGGTCACTCCTCTGTATGGCATAGATGCCCCAAGCCCGTGAGACACCACCCGCCCGTCCCCTGCTGGGGAATTTGCTCTCTGATAGATTCCAAGCTCCCTTGGGTCAAGTCCCCACACCTCCTCTTCTCTGCTTCTCCTCCCGCCCCCACCCACACAGAGCTGGGCACCCGGGCCTCGAGCCTCTAAGAAAGCACCCCTAACCCCCTGCAGCCACACACATCTGTGTGATTGTGTCTCCCTGGCATGGTTTGTTGCTAGCTAGTGAAGTTCTCTGTTCCAGAAGCAGCCACTGCTGGGAGCTCCCGGCTCCCAGTCAGGCCAGGGCCTGCTAAGCTGGGCGGGAACCCGAGCACATTCCTTCAGAATTAAATAAGGTCCCACGGGCTCGAGACTCCCCAGTACGAAGATGATCACCCTCCCCAGGCAGTGAGGCCCTCTTGGTTCCAAATAAAAATTCTCAGGTCTCTGGGGAACAGAGACTTCAACAGCCACAGAGAAGTGCGAAGGGGCACATCTGGGGCCAGTTGGAAACCCAAATCCAGAGCTTTTAGCACAGACCTCCGCCCTTGGCCTCCTGGTGCCTAGTGTACGCCCTGCTGTACGTCTGGAGTCCCTGGAGCAGACAGACACACACAGACGTAATCACACACAGGCAGAAACATGCATGCACATGTGAACCTCATGCATGCCTAGGCGCAAACATGTTAATACACACGCTGGCATCACCAAGCGCATGTGCACACGCGTGCAGGCACAGCAACACATGTACATACAGAAGATTGTGCACACAAACACACAGTGCAACCTCCACACACAGGCAAATGCACACCCCACCGCCACCCAACCAACCAGAGGTAAGCTGGGGGCCTGGCCACCCTTGACGGGGCTGACACTCTGGCCAAAAGCCGTGCCTTCCCTCCCAGGGCAAGGTCAGGAAAGGGCAAACCCAAGTGTGGCAAGATCAGTTTTCACAGTTCACCTTCAAACAACCTCAGCCTAAGAGACAGTGCACTTTTGAACAAAGGCAAATTAAAAGGGTTCCAATCACCGCCGATATGTAGTGAGAAACAGGCCCTGGGGAGGGAGAGGTGAGCGGAGGGGCCGAGCTGCCACACACCTCTGGGCTCTGGAACACCATGGCAGACAGGGTGCCGGCTGGATGGCAATGTGGAAAGGACTTCAAGGTATCCCCCCAAAATGTGCTCAGTACTGGGTGTCGTGCCTGCCAGTCTTGGGAGGCACAGTATCAGGGCCTGCCTCTTGACCAGTGGGAGGGCCATCCAGCGGGCAGGGGCCATTTTGGGGGCTGAGGGGAGGGGCTCGCTCCCTTTCCTTCCACGGCTAACCTCAGTGGCCCCCTCAACAACCACCTCGCTTCACCGACAACTCCTCCTTCTCTTCACCCACCTCCCTTGCAGAGAGAGGGGTTGCGGTCTCCACGAGCAGAGGGTGCTGGGGGCTCCGTGGCAGCCATCCAGGCCACTTCTGCATTATCCCCCGCAGGCACGGCCCCCCCAAGTCTTTTAAGAGCCCCTCCAAATACTTTCATTTCTTTTAAAGTAAGAAGAAACAAGTATAATAATATAATGAATATATAATCATATACTTATGATATATAATTATATAATATAGAATCATGAATTCAACTGTCATTAGAGTCACCTCTCTACCAGTACAACCAAAAGCATCATTTTTAATAATGTTTATGGAGGAAGAGTCCGATGCAGGCCTCAGGACGTCAGTGTGGCCCTGGGCGCTGGGGTCTAGACGAGGGTGGGCACTTGCTGGCTCTCTTCTTTGGAGGGTGTGAAAGGTGAGCCCTCAGGACAGGCTGCCTCGCAGTTCCCAGCGCCTGCTGGCACACCGACAACCTTACCGCCATGTGGCAAGGCCACCCTGGAGGCCACCGGACTCAGCAAGAAGGGTCAGGCCAGCAAGAAGGTGGCCCTCCAGCCAAGATCAACATAGGGGTGCAGCTAGGGCCTGGGGCGCCTCTCTGCAGGCTGGAGAAGGGCTGGCTGGTCCTTGAGACTCCCGTGCATGCGGAGCACACAACTCCTTCCTCCGGGCCAGTTCAGATCAGCCACCCTTCTGCACTCAGCTGGTTGTCATTGCGGGTGCCTGGTGCCGGGGCTTCACTTTCAGCATTGATTGATGGGAAACACAAGGTTGCCTGGAATTTCTCCTTCATGAAGCAAGCGTTCTGGGGCAGAGAGTGGGGTCCTGGCACCCTTGGGGTGGGGGTGGAGATGGAGGTGGGAAGCATCCACAGCACTGGAGCTGTCCCTGCACAGGGACTAATCCGGTGACCAAAGCCACCCCCTTGGGGGACCACAGGAACCCTCTTGGAGAGATGATATAGTGACACAGAGAAGCTCTCTGCAGTGCTAAAAACCAACCAGCCAGAATTACACATGTCCACAGGCTGGAATCCCATAAACGTGTTGGGCAGAAAAGAAATTAATTGCACAAGAATACACATTAGAATGACCCCATTTATACTAAGCATGCAAAACAACTCTGCAAGTATCCAAGAAAATTACATACGTAATAAAAAGTTCAAGAAATTCACGACACTGAAAAATATCAGATCCAGGATAGTGGTTGCTGGGAGGGGGTGCAGGGCCAAGGAGGTGGATTTGGGAGGTGCTCACAGCTTTGTCATTTTGTTTTTCAAATGGTTGGTGACTATATGGGTATTCATTATGTCACAATTTATCTTGCTATATCTGAATGATTTTATAGCAGTATTTTTAGGAGACTGAGACCTGAAAGGGGTGGAAGATGGAAGAAAAACTTCCAGCTTCATATCAAGAATCCCACAGATGCAAAGTCCCCAAAGAATTTTCCAGATGACTTAGGAACTCTGGGGGCAACACGCATGAGGAGAGAAAATGTACCCCCAGCCTGGGCCTGCCTCATCGCCATGTGGAAGATACATGTGGGGTGAAGCTGAGGCCACACTCTCAGTGCCACATCTTAGGTCAAAAGCTGCCTTCCCCCTCGTCCGACCTAGGAAAATGGCTAAATCTGGAGGCGAGAGGCGCTCCTCCCAGGCCCGGTGGGTCTCAAGTGTTCCCACCTTCTGGACAGGCACCGCATCCTTCCTTTGCACAAACCAGAAGCTTGGACGCCGTCATTGACATCCCATCCATCACCTGCCTAGAAAGTCTCCTGACCCCGGATGGCCACTGCCCACCCTGCCCCTGCCCTCCAGTGGCCAGGCTTAGAAGGGCCTAAAACCAGAAAATGTGCAGGCAAAGCACAGGGGTCTGTGTCCCTCTGGAGAATAAGCAAACTGTGTTACCCCAGGACAGTTTAGTCTTGCTATCTGGCTCTCTGGAAATGGACTCGATTTAACTCTTTGCCTAGGGCGCACGCCTTCACAGCACCTAACACAGGGATTCTTAAACTCACACAGGACCAAGGGCCTGGAAACCGAGGTGCACACTCCAAACATGCAGAAGGACAACTCTACCAAACTGCACAACAGTGGAGGGGCCAATTGCTGCAACCGGCCAGCAGACATGTTTTGCTTGGCCCACACCGTGTTTTAAATAGGAATTCTTGCCAACATGTAACATGAGGCGAGTAGACAGAAAAGTCCAGATTCGAAACCAGAGGAACCAGCTGCTCATGGCTGGTGTTCCCTTGTTTCAACCCCTTCCTGCTGGGAAGGGGGGGGCCCACAGATGCAGCTGTGCTCTCCAGTAGACTCTCTCCCATGCTCCCCATAGCTCCCCAATCCTGAGGTCCAGGGCCACCCACCCTCTTTCTTGGGTGTTGACTCTCCTCTCCTTACATGGCCTCCAGGGTCTCTGTGGGCAGTGGAGTTGGTGAAACTTCCTTTCAGGATCTGAGAACAATTTTGCTCCTAAGAAATCTGACCCCACAATACATACGTTCAGCTCACAGCCACGAGGGTGGGAGGTAAGAGTTCGAGTTATAAAAGAGAGCCTGGTGTGATGACAGCCCAGGTCAGACTGGTGAGGGAGCCAGTCTTACAAGGTTCAGATAGGCAGGAGAAGCCTTGGGGGTGGGGGGAGGCCTTGAATCTGGTGAGAGCTGTAGGCTGGGGGTTTGGTTTTTATACTCTAAAGCAAGTCACTTTTCATAGTACAAGAATATCCCCTCATTGCCTTTGCCCCCACCCCCAGATTCAAAACCTCCCCCTTCTCCCTATACACCATGCCAATGGAGAGGGAAGGAATGGTGGGATTTATGACCCTCGCCGGAGGCCTGGGCCTGCCCCAAGACTTCCAAGCAGCAATGGCTGGGAGGCTTACTCACCCTCAAGGGAAGGCAAGCGGCCTAGAAAGGAACTCAGCTGTAAGAAGTTTAAAATTCTTAGGTGACAGAAGGGAAAGAAGAAAGCAGTGGCAGGGGGAAGGGAGGGTTTTGGAGTGGGCGCAAAGGACCACGCACTGCCGGGGTCCTGAAGGAAGGAACAGAGGAACAGAGGGGTCCTGAACTGAGGCACTGGAAGGACATCTTGGATCAGAAGGGCAAATCTTGACTTTCCAAACGCTTCCCTCTTCCCCACCCCCGGCCCTGCGCAAATTGACTCCCTCACTGGAAACCAGCAGGCAGGGTAGATTGTTCTCCTCCTGCTCCTACATACACACCCCTGACCAGAGGGAACAGCAGGCCCCTAAGTCCACTCAGGTCTTGGCGACAGAAAACTGATCATGAATGTCGTTGGCCTGAGGATGGACCAACAACCTCCCCTCATAGACAGGCTCTGGGGACCAGACAAAATCACTGTTAGAACAGCCCAGACCCATTAAAACAAACCTCGAGGCAAGGCGCAACTGTCTATCTCTACATTTACACAAAGACCAACTTACATTCAGTAGACACCAAAGAGTCGATCCCACTGAAGAAAAACCCAAGGTGGAGAAACTTGAAACAGCTAATAATATTTTCCTACAAAACGAGACAAGGCAGCCAGGATTTGGTGTGAGCCATACGAAAACAGTTTGTTTCAGCTAATGAGTACCAAGTTCCCTCAGGCACATGAAACCCGCTGTACCGCTGCTACTGCCGGGCCGCGCAGATATGACAAGAAAGACCTCTGCCATTCATGGCTGTCCCCTCCATGCTACGTGGCACGGCCCCGGGAGCTTTCCCAGCAGAGGGAAGGGTCTGCATGAAGCCTTCTGGCCTTTCCTGCCTAGACCAAGGCCACTGAGTGGCCAGAGTCAGAGGGACAAGCTGTGGAATAAGACTGAGGGACACAGCGCTTCTTCTACAGCCCTCCCCTGTGCCTCTTTGCCCTTCTGGCAAATTCCACGCACTCATTCTGACTCCTAACCTCCTCTGATCACTCACTCTCTCTCTCCGTACCCCCACCCACACCCCGTTCCTTTTCCCAGGATTCCGGTCACACAGTAGGAAATGACTTCTCGGACTCCCCCTTTCTTACTGCACCCAGAAACTAGCCCACCGACCATCCTCTTCACTGCAAAGTTTCACTGCCACTACTGAAGGAGACACAGCGGACATGCTGAGGTGACCACACAGGAGGAGACCGTGTGCAGGCAGGCTACCTCCAGTTCCATAGCCGAGGTCCTCAGTGGCCAGGTTAATGCCCCTCTTTCCCTGAAGTCAGTCATCCACCCTTGCAAGCCCCGTCCTCCTCCCCTCCTTCTTCAAAACTCCCACAGACCCCTTAACTGCCCACTGCTTACTTTCCCAACTTTGATTTATCTCCACCAGAAGGAAGGTAAAGTTAGGTCCAGCGCCACCCCATTAAATTTTTAGAAAGTAACCCAAACACCCAGGCAGAACTCTAGATTCAGAAGCAAACACCCACACCCACCCAGTCACAGACACGCACGCACACACACACACACACACAAAGATACATGTCCACATACTCAGAGACAAAGCAAGGCCCACCCAGACACCCCTCCCCACTCGCTCACACTCAGCACAGACCCATGGCCGCATCCGGGCACCCACACCAGAAGCGTGCCCTGCACCGCAAGTCATTTGGAGTTTCTTTTGAGGAAAAACATTCTGCTCCAAAGAAGGCTCCTGGCAGGGTCATTTTTTTTGCAGAGCGACTGAATAAATTGCCTTTGTGCAAAAATAAACACAAGTGAACTGCATTAGCTGAGCGAGTGACACATTAGTTACAGATGCGAGGCCTGTCAGAACATTGAAGGAACAGCTTTTATTGGGGAAGGGCTGAGAGACTCATAAATAACCAGTTGGCAATCTCGCATAAACATTTGTGCGTTCACATAAACACCGCCTACCACAAATGCAGGCCCAGCTGCCAGCCCGGCCTGGAAGAGCCCTTTCCCCTGTCCTCTGAGACTAACAGGCCGGGAGGTGGGGGAAGGGTCATAGGCGCCTTTTCTCCCATAGTCCCAACTTTTTGGACTCAAGTTCTATGGGCTGAAAGATCCAAGCGCCATCCTAAATATCTGCCAGGAATGAGGGTGTGGGCCCAGCCTAATGAACCAACCAGTCCAACTTCCCCCTTGACATAGGATGGGAGCGGACAGGGAGTATAATTGCACTGGGGTCTGGGTTATTAAATAAAACCAAGCAAGGAATTTTAAATGCACTTTGAAATGCCTCTTTGTTGCTACTCCAGTTGATTGGAATCGTCAGGAAAATGGGGTGAGGGCAGCTCCACCCTCGCACCAGGGACAAAGGCCATGGACAAGACATCAGCCTCATCTCTCCGAAGTACCGGAAGTCTGGATTTCCTCCCATTTGCTCTTGAGGATGCCCTTGCCTTGGGCCCCCAGAGTTCTCTTCTCTCAGTACAACACTTCAGAGCCACATCTAGCAAATTCAATAAAGAGGGACAAAGCAGGAGGTGTAAGCTGACAAAAGTCTGTGCTCTACTCTGTTACCTGTCAACCCAACACACAACTGCTACCTTTATCCTCCACCTCTCCCAAGCAAAATCCAACTTCTCAAAGGGATCTGATGCACTCTGTGCCCTAAGGTATGAGTTAGAGTTAATGTTTCATTCTTATCCCACTTCCTCCCCTCTGTCACAAATGCTTGATTGGGGGACAACATATGAAGAGGTAAGATTTCAAACAAATGGCTAACACTCAAAATTGTTGACTTTCTTAATCAACCAAGAGAGGGGGTGAGTTGGGATGTTTTCAAGGAAGAGAGAAAGGAGAGAATATTCACTGGCCCCAAGATGGCATTATGATGATTAACTACAAAACCAGCTCCATCAATGCTGCCTTCATCTCTTCCCTTTGGCCAGAGCTGGGAATGCTCCCAAGGGGAGGAAGGGACAAACACCAAAGGGGCAAGGGGAAAGGGATGGGCCAGTCTTTGAGATGCATCCCTGGCCCTGCCTGGATCTGCCATTCCTTGGGTCTTCCACTGTGCCATCTTTCTACCGGTCCTCCACTTTCCACCAGACAAAAGGTCAAATCCTCGACTGAGTGGTCTATTTTTAATTCCATGGTATCTCCTCATCTGGCCCCACCCACCCATCACCCTGATTTCCCTCACTGGCCCTCATGCAACTTGGGCTCTAGCCAAACGGAATTTACTCCTCCCCTCCTCATCCCTGCGTTGCCATTTCGTGCTTCCGCCTTAATTCCACCCTCTTCCAAGAAGGCTTTTTCAGTCCAGTTCCGCAGGCCCAGATCCGACCCATCATTCCAGACTAAACTCAAAAGACTGTGCACTTCACCCTCCCTTGGACTCTGGGGGGGCTTCTCAGTAGCTTGCTGATGACTCTCCTTCTTGTTCAAGATTTTGTACATCTGGCCTATCCCTCTCAAAATTTTAAACTCTTAGATCTGTGCATACTAATCTTTTCAGTACTGCTCCCTCCCAAGCCCTAGCCAATGCTAGAAATGGCAGTTGCGTTGAATCCATGAAGGAAGGTGGTGGCAGTGTCTGGACTGGTAATAGCAGTGGTGACAGGATGTGGGGACAAAGTTATGGGTGGGGGGAGGGAATGATGGTGGAAGATGGCGGGAGCGATGGAAACCAGCCAGCAACTCTTCCCCCAAGAACCTCCCCTTGGCTTTCATTTTGCAGTTCAACAACAAACAGAACTGTTGTTGCCTTGGAAGAGAAATAAAAATGCCAGGCAGGTACAGACAGCCAAGCACCATAGTCCTATTGAATAAACCTCAGCCGTCTAGGCCCTTTCTTCCCGTCAACAAGTGGAATGCTTAATGAGGATACAAAGCACAGCCCGAGATAGAAATACTGAAGGCTCTTTGGCCAGGACATCCCTCAGGAGGGAACACAATGTAGCCATAATTTATGGCATTTGATATTTTTTCCCAATCTTATTTTTATAGACATTATTTCATAGGCCTCAGCTTAAACACAGATGGAAAAGATTCTGGCTTTGTAATAAGAGAAGGTTTATGGTCGGCCAGCCCGCTGCTCTGCTCGTGTGTGAGTAAACACACATTATCATGTCGTAGGTGGGGCTGGGAGATGCCTCCATTATGTGTTTGGACTTTAATCCACCAATGCCACCTTCATTTCTTTCCTTTGGCCAGAGCTCTACGAGCTCCCAGGGAGCAAGCGACAAACACCGGAGGGGCAAGGGGGAGAGTGCTGGGCCAGTCTCTGAGAGGCATTCCTGGCCCCACCTGGATCCGCCCTTCCTTGGGTCTTCAAAGGGCCTTGACCCAGACTGGGACCTAGACCCCAAAGGACAGCGGCAACAGGAAGTGGACACTATTGAGTTATAGATGGAACTCTGAGTTGTAGGGTTTGCATTGTCTTCTGGAGTGTGGAAAGGGGGTGAGAAAACTGAGCTCATCCACCTGTAAGCTCTCTTCCTGCCACAGACATCTTGGGTAGTTCATGTCAAATAATATTCCTCGGTACATGATCTGGTGTATGATGTTCACAGTCTGGATAGACCAAGGTTTGTTTAATCAACCGCGTTCAAATTGGGGAGAGAGCGTTGGAGAGATCTAAGGAGGAAAAGGGTGAGGAGAGAGAGAGATAGAAAAGAAGGGTAGGAGGGTAGGAGGAAGCATCACCCAAACCAGAGAAGGGACTGAGCCCCCAGGACGGGTCCCAGCCCACCAGCAGATGTTGGCCTACGTGTGGCTCCTACACACCTACACAACCACACTCACCGCTGGTGGGTGGCATGTCACAGAGCTTATGAGCAAGAGCCTCGAAGGCACGTCACCCCGCTCCCCTTTCTTTCCTCTGGGGCTTAGTTTCCAGCAGACTCTAAGAAGCCTTGGGAGAGAGTGTCAGGAAACGCTGGGAACTTGGGGTGCAAGGAGCAGCAACCACATTCCGCTGCCAAGGGCAGGACAGTAAATTCAGGGAGGGGAGAACTAGAAAGGGGCCCCTTTGGGGCGTTGGGAGGGGTGGCCCTGTACCCTGTGTGTCAGGGTGCTGGGGGATTCCCCACGCAGGAACAGCTGTGTGGAATGAGATGTCGTGGGAGGCCCTCCACGGGGGGCTCTAGAGAACCCATCAGCAGGGCTCTGGGGGAGGAGAATGACATTCCTCATCACCTGGCAAAATCGGGGCTTAGCATTTATTGTCCAGACATTCCAATGCTGCACAGCCGCGGTGGTAAGATTCTGGGAGCGCCGTCCTGTAGCATTCAACAGAGCCGGAGAAATGGTCATCTGCACCCATGGGAGCCTTCCCTGGGCTCCCAGCACCTCTGCTTTGCAGGAAATGTGTCACACCTGCACCAGGGGCTTGGCCAGGACTGAAAGCTTTGAAGCAGGAGTGGGTGAAGAATCTGCTTCAGGCATCAGAGGGCTCACAAAGATAGTGCCCACCACCTGGGCTGCTTGAGAAATCTGGCCCAGGTGCCCAGCACAACAGACTAAGAAACTGAATTTCACAAAAGACTCGAGCCAGGTGTGGAGGGCAGATTGCATTCTGGCTGCCGCCCCCTTCGTTGGGGGAGCCACACTCCTCCACCCTGAGTCTGGGAGTCTTGGTGGGCCTTCTGCCAATCACAGGGCTCCCCACCCCACCCCCAAGCCAAAGTTTGAGCACTGCCTCTCTCCTTGGACTGACTTCCCAGTTGCAGGAACTTTTTTGTTTAAGCCTGTTTGAATTTGGATCTTGTCACTTGCAGCTGACGATTTCTCAGCGATACACCAGGCTAATCACTGAAATATGCTTCAAACAGAAAATTAAATCAGAGTATAAGTCTTTCAGTGGTCAGAGTTCCACCGACCTTCAGGACAGAGGCACAGGCCTGGCCTGTGCAGTATGCCTGGAAGCGTACACATCCTTAGAGGTAGGGGAGAGAGGCCCCTACTAAGTCCCACGCTCTAGAGGCCCCACATCTCACACGCACATGCACGCGCAACACACACAATGAAACAACATCTAGACACCTCAGTGCCTTGGCCTCTAGCACTCAGCACCAGCATGACGTGGTCACTGCCCAAAACATCTGGGCCTCAGGGACACGCTTCTCCATGTCATGTCATGTCCTTGAGTCTAAAGGAGACTGGATCTAAATGCCATAAAATCTCAGGGATTGTGCCGCTACTGACATGGACAGAGCCCGCTGGGGACGGTAGGTAGGTGGAGGCACTGAGGTAAGAGAAAAGAGATTAATTTAGGAATTCCTTCCTTTCACATAGCAAGCCTGTTGTTGAAGCAGCTGGTGTGTCCCTATCGTGTAGAACATGCATTTTCTTGCTCTCTTTTTGGTTCCAGAGGTACTCACAAACTAGCACAGTAGTTGCTACAATTGCACGTGGTAGCTGAGGGACATTTTCCAGTATAAATAATTCATAATTCTCCTACCTTTGCACACACGCAGGTCAAGATGTAACATGCAGGAAGTGTCACCCAGTTTCTGCCTTGGCCGCTGAGCAGACATGCAACTGTGCTAGGACTATGAACGATTTTACTTCTATGAAATTGTTTATTGAGATTGAACTGTTCAAAACTTAAATTAAAAATTCAGCTTTAGGGGCCTCCCTGGTGGCGCAACAGGTTAAGCACAGCACTACGAAGCTATCCAGAGCTACTGCAACACGAGTTTGATGCCCAGCCAGGGAGCTTCCCACATGGCGCAGCAGACCTCTCCTGCCTCGCCCACTGCTCCCCTCAGTAGTGTACTTCAGTGGATCTGCCTGTTCTGCTCCCTACTCTGTCTCTGGTGAACCCTCTCATCACCCCACACCTCTGGCCTA
Organism: Scalopus aquaticus; assembly: GCA_004024925.1. Taxonomy (NCBI): domain Eukaryota; kingdom Metazoa; phylum Chordata; class Mammalia; order Eulipotyphla; family Talpidae; genus Scalopus; species Scalopus aquaticus. The sequence goes on along the minus strand of PVIJ01000036.1, from coordinate 252,794 downwards.
TACCCCAGCTTATATGCATAAACAAATAAATCTTTTAAAAAATTCAGGTTTACTTAAATATTTTTAAATGATGTATATACTAGATAAATTCATTATTTAATTAATCTGTTAGTCATATCTGCCTTTCAATTCTAATTTTGAATATTTAAAGAAAAATAATATATTAAAAACTTACGTAAAAGTCATTTGAGGGGCCCAGTGGGCTGGGGGGAGGATTATGGATACTTTGGGGATGGCCGTTGTGTGGCACATACATCTGAAGATGTGGTGACCTGTACCTCCAAATCATTTGCAGTGTTGTGAACCAATGTTACCTCAATAAAAAACTATACATGTTTTCAAAAAGTCATTTGAAGTTTTGATCTGTTGTAATTTAATTTGCAATTTGTATTAAAATAAATGTCACTTTTGTACTGTTTCAGTTGCCTATTGTTTCATAACAAATCCCAAAACTTAGTGGCTTAAGATGAATTCTTTTTACCTCACACAGTTCTGTGGATCGACAGTCTCAGTGGTCACTGGAGTTTGAGAATGACTCTTGTATGGCTGCCATACGAGATAGAAGTCAAATGGTGGCAAAGTAGAGAGTAAAATTCAAGTTCATTTGCACTGTAGGTCTAAGATGGCAGCTTTTTCACTCATTTGTGGTGCTCAGCTGGGAGGCTGGAACAAGGGGAACCTGTCCTGATCACCCGTGGCTCTAGGCATCACCTTCTAACTTATGCTTCTTTTTCCAGAAGAAATAGTCAAATGTTTGCTGTCAAATCAACTTCTATGCCTATTTCCTGCCTATAATAAAAGATTTCTTTTCATGTTTAACCATCTCTATGTTTTTCAATCGAAGCTGATATTGTTTTTTTAAAAACATGAGGGTTTCTTATATATTAAATTAGAATGTGGCTTTGTCTAAAGCCACAGCATCATTTATTTTCAAAAAGTCCTGTCTCACCTTCCAACTGTGAGGTTGCTAAGGGGCCCTGAAAGTTCTGCCATCCAGCAGAGAGGATCTGAGCAGTACACCCCTAAAATTCTTAGAAGCCCTAGAATCTATCCAAGGGGCATCCCTTTAATCTTTCTGAGGTCTTAACAAATTGTCTTCCGGCCACACCCTTGACTTGACCTTCACCTGAGACCATTTTACTGGCAGCACCCTAGAACAGGTCTTTGTCCTGAGATCATGTCTTACTTTTTCTTCCCACAGTCCTTTGCTGGCTAGAACAACAGATGCAGCCTCCTTAAATTTCTTAAATTCTGCTCAAAACCTTCTTTAGTTCATCTCTCTTTTCCTATTCTATCAGAGTCAACTGGAAAAAGCCAGTCAGCACGTCTGCCAGGAAGTCGCCTTAGCCATCCACCAGGCACCTTCCTATGTCCCCGTTACTGAGGGGGCAGGGGCGGGCCCATGTAATTCTGCCAGGGGTATCTCCAGGATGAGTTTTCCCAGCCTCCAGGAACAGTATCCACACTGTGTTTCAAGCCTTTAGTAATATTTCACGATTCTCCAGCTTCTATCCTCCAACTGTTGCAAAACAAATGCTACCAGTTTTCAGGGTTTTGGTTAAAACACTGACTTCCAGCACTGTGGTACTAGGTCTCCAAAGAAGGCCCTCATGAATAAGACTGCTGGAATTCATGCTCTTTGTGGTCCCCCACAATGAATTTGGTGGTTTGAGTGTAGAGAAGCCCACCTATCCATCAGCAGAGCCAATTATGGTTCCACTAGCCCAACTTGTTGCAGAAGAGAGAACACAAGTGCGCAGGGCTTCCCCCAGGGTCTGGGCCCAGGGCCTAGTGCTAGGCCTGCAGTCAAACCACATAGACTTTGCTGTTGCTAAGTACTTAGAACTATAGTCCCCACATTCCTCCATTTTTACAATTTCAAGTATGTGTCCTTTCCCCATAGTTTTCTTCTAAGAAATTATTTGTGGAAAAAAAATGCTAATATTTTCTTGGCCAAATTAAGGTGAACAGATTGATCCATCCTTTGGCCGAAAGTATAGAGCAGCAAGAAGAGAAGGCGGGGCGGGGAGGTTGGGTGGAGGAGGTGGCAACAGCTGCAGTTATTGACGACAGTGAAGCCAGGACATGTGTGATCAGGATTACATGGAGGCCTCACATTTGCAAGGCTATGCAGGCGATGACCTGGATCCTGAGACGGGCCTTGTCTGGGGCCTGTAAGCAGCGCTCCAGCTCCCAGCTCTCTCCTGTCCGGTCTCTGCTGTCACTGTGGGTGAGACTCTCAAAGCTTCCAAAGAGCAGCTGGGATGACAGCAGATCCTGTGCTAGAGGCCCAGGCTTGTGTTCTAGTGTGGTGGGGTCACTGACTGGGTTTGAGCCCCTACTCTGCCCTCTTTCTAACCTGGGGGCATCTGGCAATGTATTTAATCCCTCTGTACCCCAATTTCCTGATGGATAAAATGGGGATGAAATTGGCAATGATGATAACAATAGCATCTGCCTGGTCAGAATTGTGGCGTGAACTGGGGGCTTTGAGATGGAGTCCAGCACCCTTATTTTGTGGGCTTGAAAACTGAGTCTCTGAGATCACTCTTCCCTCACCAGCAAATCTTTAACCTCAAGTCCTAACTCCAAGTCCAACTTCCAGTTTGTCAGAGAAGGAGGCTCCATGGGGAGGAGGAAGAGAGGAGCACCGGGAGAAAGCTCAGAGCTGGGCCTGGTGCACAGAAGTGCCAGTGTGAACTTTGCTGACAGAACGTCTAGGAGACACATGGGGTGAAGGGTTGTTCAATGCAAAAGCACTGAGGAGGAGGGGTCAGACCTTTTCAGGCCAGAAATCCTCCTGTGGATCGGGGAGGGGCTGGCCAGGAGCAGCGCTGCCTCCTTCACAGCCACGCAGCAGCCACAGTGCCTTTAAAGAGTCTCCTTGGATTAAATGACAGTCAGCCACCTAGGACAAGAAACAGGGCTTTGAATGTCTGTGTCTGGTTCGTCCTCAATTTCTGTAACGTATGCACTTAGGGAGCTTTTGTCTTCCCCATGGAGCCTCCTTCTCTGACAAACTGGAAGTTGGACTTGGAGTTAGGACTTGAGGTTAAAGATTTGCTGGTGAGGGAAGAGCTATCTCAGAGACTCAGTTTTCAAGCCCATAAAATGAGGGTGCTGGACTCCATCTCAAAGCCCCCAGTTCACGCCACAATTCTGGAGCTGTGAGTCCTTGCTGCCTACCCCATCCCTCCCAGGCTGGTGCTCCGTCAAGGCCCACATCCAGAGCAGTGTTCTCTGAGCCAGGACAGTTGGAAAGTCATCGAGGCAGCACCTCGGGCTGCCAAGCTGTGTTGAGTAACCTAGTCCTCCCCTTGGTGCAGAGACCTCGCCCCAGGCCCCAGAAAGCCCAAGGGACTTCCCAGTTGGGCCCACCTCAAAGCCTCCAGCTGGTAGACACCTGGTCCAGGACGGAGGTGAGCAGAAGCCGCCCGAGGCCAGCACGGAGAGATCCGAGGCACCGCCTGCGGCAGTCACCGCACTCCCCGAGGACTCCTAAGATCTCAAAAAAAGTCAAAATTTGGTTTAGGCTTTGGACGTGAAAGGTAAGCACGCCCTCCTCCCCCAAAACTGTTGAGTCCCCCCAAAAGAGTAGGGACTGTGAACCCAACATCCATTAGAACAGGTACATGATTGGAGTAGTTTGAAAGCCCAGAGGAGTCCAGCACCCTCATTTTATGGGCTTGAAAACTGAGGCTCTGAGAAATCACATTAACCTGCCAGCTGAAAACTACAAGGCTCTGCAAGTTTCAGCCCTGTGGCTTCCCAGGCAAGCGGCAGCGGTGCGGGCTTGGAGGCACGTCTGTGACTCTGGGAGTGCAGCGACCGTATGGAGGGGCTCTGTCACATCCACGGGGAGGCCTGTGACTGAGCCTGGGCTGTCTGTGAGCGTGCGACTGTGGGCTGTGCGCGCAGGCCTGGCCTTGAATCTCCAGCTAATGACTAGTTTTGTGACCTCAAGCTGCTACCTGCTACCTCTGGGTGACTCAATTCACCCATCTGTTAATTGGGCTAAATAACAATACCTACTTCACGAAATAGTTATGAGGATTCAATTTCTTAGTCCTCTTGTATAAGGTTAGAACAATAATAGCTGCTGTATAGTAAATTCCCACTAGGTGTTATAATTACGACATGTGAATGTAAATAGAGGTTCGAGTTCAAACCTACATAAAGTTCATGGGTGTCTGTGTGTTTCTGAGTACGAGAGCGCACACGTGGGGGTGTCCGTGTATGTTTAGGTGTAGTAAACCTTTCTGTGCATCTGAGGATAAAACAGCGGGCAGCGGGGGTACTGTGTCAGGCGCTACTCTAAGAGTTCCACAGCTCTCTGTGGAAACACACGAATGCGAACGGTTGGGCAAAGGTCAGGTCACAGGGGCAGTGAGTAACTGTGAGTGTGGCCATCAGTCCTGTCCACAGGGACTCACTTCCTGAGTGAACTGTGTGAGAGGAAGGTCACACCACGACCTGCCTGCCCACAGCACGGATTGGGGGCAGTGGATTGGACACACCGCTCCCGGGCTCCCTGTTAGTTGCAATTGCATGCACCCTCTTTCCTCCAACCAGAGAGGGCAGGTGAGTAACCTGGAGAGGAGCCCACCAGTCACAGCCTTCCTTTCATCCCATGAAAGCCCCGGTCTCAGCTTCGCCCCCCACCACCGGGTGAGAGCAGGAGGCACAGTGTGTGCCAAGTGCCAGCTACTTCTGGCTCACTGTTATTCTCCCTAGAAGGACAGAGTCTAACACCAGCAAGACAGCTAATTCTCCTCATGGAAACAGTCTTCACATTTCACCTGTTGTGCTTGCTTTGTTCCCTTAGCAGTGTTGGCAATATTTCAAGCATAAATGGACAATATTTGAAATTTTGTATGTGCTTTTCTTTCACACCTTTATATGAGTTCATGCCCTTCGTTTTCTTTGGTCTGTGCCACCCATTTCAGCCTGAGGAGAGATTGGGACATAAGTTTAACAGAGAAGGAACAAATGAAAAAAACCCGGTTGGCAGGTCAAGAGTCTCCCAAACCAGGCTGTTCCTTCAGAGCATGTTTTCCGAACCCCTCATCTCTCTCCTTGGGGGTGACTGTGATGTATGTCATGAAGAGGAAGCACTTCCTGTTGAAGAGCGATGGGGAGGGGGCAGAAGGAGAGCGGCAAGGGAAGCAAGGAGTCCCATCTGGCTTTGCTTCAGAGAGGAAACTCCCAGAATGAGGGCCCCTGTTCAGCCTCCCATTTGCAACTCTGGGAGGAAGCTGCATTCCAGGCTCGGCCTCTGCCTCGGGCATGAGGACTCTGGGGTAAGGAGAGGCCCAGCTTGCCCTGGCCACACAGCACAGCAAGCAGACCCATGGGAGTGGACGGGCACCACTGGTCAGTAGGAGACCCTCTGGGAACAGCTGGGAACCGCCAGGCACAGAACGCCTGAACATGAGTTACACCAACTCGATCCCAAGCACAGTCAGTGGTGGCAGGGACAAAGGGACCCATACTCCAGCATCCCATTTCCTTACTGTCGTATAAGCTATTTTCCTCTCTCCATACACCTCGAGATTCTAGTAGGAGACTGGAGGGAAGGCAATCTGAGAACTGAGCGCGTTTATCTCAGAGAAACAAAACATCACTTAACAGGACAGGCTAACTGGTCGAGTCCCATGAAGTTTCAAATCAAGTTGAAGAATTCATTGTTTTATTTACTGATCTTTAGATAGGGTTTGGGGGAAAAGGCCAAATTCATGACAGACAAATAAATAAGGAAGTTACTCTTTTTTCTGCATAGATTAATTGAAGTGTGAGTGAAATTTTCAACCCAGTTGCACACACCAAAATAGAAGACCCACCTCTGGCCCAACTGAAATGCCAGCTCGCCCTTCCACTGAAGACAATTGCCCAGCAAAAGACATGTCCTGGCCTCTGGATCCCAAATCCACTCCCTCAGGAGGTGAGGGAAGGACAGGTTGGGGCAGAGCAGAACAAGGCTTTCCTCCCACCCAAGGGCTCACATCACCTTTTTAGGCCCTCACACAAGGTTTCCTCCCTCCCACTGGTTTATCTGTGCTTTTTTGAGGTAAAGAATAAGTTTCTAATTCTTTTTCCAAGCCCTTCCCAGGCTCCCAGCCCTGGCCCCTGCCTCTGAAGCTGTTGCCATTCCTCCTTCCCTGGGGAAGGGAAGACAGGAATGTGAGGTGTGAGCTGAGTGAGGTCCAAGGCCCTACACACTGTCTGGGAGGAGGGGTGGCAGCGGGAACAGCACATACAGACAGCAATGCTGCCACCTGCTGGAGCCATCAGGAGAGACAGCCCAGTCGGGACCGAGCTCCATCCTCCTTGGGTGAAGCCACTTCAGAAGTTTGCAATCACAGACTCACCTTCCTTTTCCAGAAATGCACTCCCTCACTTAATCCCCCATTTGGTCATCAGGCTTTCTGGCTGGGCAAGGTCATCATCCTATTTTTTGGATGAGGAAACTGATACTAAAGAAAGAGCAGAGTGACATCTAAAGTCACAAGATGGAGGATTGCAGGAGGGTAATGTGTAGTCTCCAAGTCAAGAGCTGGGTCAGTCCGCAGAGTTCAGACTAGGCTGTCCTAGGAAGGAGAGCCTTCTGGGTTGATAGGGTTGGCTGTGGGGGGGTGCAGAGCGGGCAGTGAGTTCTCCTGCTGGGAGTGAGGCCCTATTGCAAAGCCTCTGCAGCCGCTGAGGGCGGGAAAACGTGCCCCCTTTGTGTGCTCGGGAATTCACCGCACTGTTACCTAACAGGCTGTTTTAGCACGTTGGGCACCAAAATCTGAAGCACCACAAAACTGAAGTGCCACAAGTTTCAGGCTGACTTCCAGGGGCACGCTGACCAGCGCCTGTCCTGATTCACTGAGCTCCCCCATCCCAGGAGATCTACCCCCCAGGCCCACCTTGGTCACCATTCAGGGTTCTCAGTCTCAGGCCGCAAGGGGAGAAGATCCACCAGCACATGCGTCCCTCCCACTCCCCAATTGTCCCTCTTGCTTTTCTGTTGAGATCACTTACATATTAAACAGGAAAAGTTTACTTATTTTGAATTCTTTGACTTTTAAACTTGTGAGATTATTACTTAGTGAATGAAAAAAAAAGAAAAGTGAGATTGAAAGCATAAACCAAACTATTTTAACTGATTTAAGGTGAACAATCTTTGAATACAAGTTTAGTACTAAAAAAATCCTAAGGGGGATTTCTGCACAGCACTCGACCCAAGGACCAGGGAAAGGCAGAAGCAGATGCGTAAAAGTGACTAAGAGGGTCGCTGCAGTCCCCACCTAGGCTTTCTGCTCCCACTCCTAAGCTCCCCCTTTCCCAAAGTCCCCCTGCACACTCACTCCCTCTCCAGCCTTCCCAGATGGGCTTTGCTAACTCACCCTTGCTGAGGGGCTGAGGAGGGCTTGACAGATGCCCCACTGAGGAAGGAGGGCGCAGGAGCCCCTGAACACAGACACCTCTCTACATTCTCCCGCGGACACTGCAGGCCAAGCCCTTGCCAAGCAGTCAAGGGGACCCAGCAAGTCACCGCCTGATTCTGGCAGGGGCTTCAAAGAAGAGTTACGATTCTGCTTGGAGGTGGGGGGTGATTTTGATGAGAACCTAGAAGGCCTGAGTCCTCAGGCAGGGCTGTGGATAGGTCCTAATATACAAAATAAGTAGTAAGAAGCCAGCTCCCAGGGTCAACACACTCAGCCATTTTCCCAAACAGCAAAGGCAGCTGCAGGCTGAACAGGGATATTTTCTGCGGCCCTAGCTGAGGATGCCCTGAGGTCAGCAACCAGCAACAGGCAGCTCACGGGGTTATCACGGGCCCCATTTGGGGCTCTCAGGATTCCTGAGGCTCCTCTTTGCCTCCCACTCCAGCCCAGGCCTTCACTTAACCAAGACAGTCTGCAAGACAGAAAAAGTGCCTCTTTTATGCCCAAGCACCCTCCCATCTACACCCACCATGGGGGGAACGAGTTCACTTTTCCTAATGTGTTTTGCACACACTGGAGATGTCTGGGGGCCAGTGTTACAAGCCCGTTGGTCCCAGAGCAGCCGTGCCTGGCCCTCCTCCTGACAGCTGAACTGGGTGGTCACCTCACAGTCAAGACACTGTGTTAGCCCAAACCACCTCCTCTCGGACCTCCTGCCTCCTCTCCCTCCTCTTCTTGGCTTGCCAGAGTCCCGGGAAGACAGAAAACTGTGGACAGATCCCAGTTCCCCTGCAGGCTGTGGACTAAGCAAGGTTCAGTGACTGGTCCTGTGGCTGACCCTGCACCCACCCCCGTGCTAGGGGAGTCTTCCAAGGCAGAGCCACAGCGCCACCTTGTGTCAAGGCATCTTCACAGCAGGCCAGAGCCAGTGCAAAAACTTCCTGGTGCTTCTTCCTTGACTATCTCACCACCTAGTCCCCAGGGTTTTCCCTACTTCCCAGAAGAGCACCAGCCCCAGGGGACTGAGGGCCATTATCAAGTTGAGGTCCTAGCCACATCTCTGATCCCCACAGCAAAATGCAAGAAAAGCCCTGGGTTTCCGTGGCAGGTGGACTTTGCCTCTCCGTCTCCTCTGTTTGGCATCTGCCTGCGCTCTGGTTGTTACATAATCTCATGAGGCTTAGCACCCTGCCTCTGAAATGGAAGAAGCACAAAGGCTGCTGAGGGACAGATTAGGTAATCGAGGCCCTGCAGCTGCACTGGCTCATGCAGGTGCAATAAGGTTGAACCTTGGTATTGAACCTTGGTAAGGGGGAAACCTAGACCTGCTCAAAGGCAGGCCCAAGGGCACAGCCAAACCCACAGTCAGAACTAGTGGCTTCTCTCCATCAGCCCCTCGGAGAAGCCCTCCTGAGCTGCCGTCAGACTGCTATTTGCCTCCATGAACCCCTTAGGTTTAAGGTGACCAACCCACCTGGTTTGCCAGGGACTGAGGGATTTTCAGGGAGTGAGCTCTTCCAGTGCGAAAACGGGGATGTCCCAGTCCAACTCGGATGGGTCGGCCACCCAGTCCCTACCTTTACTCGCAGGCCATTTCTAGGACTTCCCCGAAGCGGTGAGCTGAATTTGCAACACTTAAGCCAGCACAACGGGGCACATGTTCTCTACTCAACCTTCCCATTGCCATGAAATGTTGCTCTTCTATTATTCTTTCATCCATTCACTGAGTATTTGTTGAGTCCCTATTGAATTGATACAGTAGGAATTTTGACCCTAAGGATGGACGATTAATGATTATCATTCATACAAACATGATAATTTTAGATAGTAGTAAAAGGCATCTGGAGGAGTTACTTGACTAAGCCCTGACGATTGAGGAGCCATAGTCACCCTAGTATTTGAGTACAGTTTTCCAGGAGAAGAAATAGTGATGGCAAAGGCCCTGAGGCAGAAAAAAGGGAAAGAAAGACTAGAGTGGCTGGAACATAGGGAGGCAAGACAATTACAGAGGCTGAAGTGGGAGAGGTGGACAGGGGCCAGTTTGGATACGTGGGACCTTCTGGACCACTGAAAGCTTTTACATCTCATTCTGCATGCAGTGGAAAATCATTGATTTTTTTTTAAGATTTATTTATGCATACAAGAACTGGGGTGTAGGGGTGTAGGCCAGAGGTGTGGGGGGTGAGAGAATTCACCAGAGACAGAGTGGGGAGCAGAACAGGCAGATCTACTGAAACACACTGCTGAGGGGAGCAGCGGGTGAGACAGGAGAGGTCTGTTGTGCCATGTGGGTGAGCTCCCTGGCTGGGGCTGCCAACAGTTTGACAGTGCTGAGTTTTAACCCCTTGCACCACCAGGGGGCCCAACCATTGATGGTTTTAAGCAAGGAAATGACAGGATATGAGTTGTGTTATTAAAGGCTCATTTGGGATTCTATATGGAGAAGGGCTGGAGAGGAAAAAGAAGTGAAAGTAGAGAACCAGTTAAGAGACCACTGCAAGGGTCCAAGCAGGAAATGAATGAGAGGAACTACGGAAGGAGAGAAGTGCAAGGATTCAGGAGAGAGACACAGGACTTGCCAGTGGGCTAGATTTAGTGGTGTGTACAGAGGCACAATGAAGTCTACTCCTAAGCTTTTAATTTATATCCAGGTGAAAGGATAAAAGAACAATTTTGTGGTTTGGGAAAGACTAAGGAAGGAGAAGGTTGGGAGGGGAAAGAAATAAAGAGCTGTGCTTTGAATGAGTCATCCAAGTGAAGATGACAAATGTGCTGATGAAGAGGACTGGGTTTTGTACAAAGGCACAGGGAAGTCTGTATCTACCTTATCCCCAGGAGGTTTAACAGTCTGAAAGAGTACAGTAATTTTCAATTTAAGCACAAATGGATGCCCTCTTTTCTTTCTGGAGGCATTTAGAAATTTGAAAATTGGATAATCGATATAAAACAATGCTTTGTACACTGACAGTTGCATTTATCAAGACCCCTCTTGGTTACACCTTTAATAGCTAACACAAAAGGGCACTTTCTTTGGCTTGCACAAACCACAGAAAGCGAATTGGTGAAGGAAGTCTTAAGAATCAGAGACTCACTTTCAGAACTCTCTTTCTTTTGACCCTGCTTCTCACTAAAAGTAGCTTTCATTCTCCAGGCCAAATGGTTCAACTTGAAAGATTCCTGCCGGGAGCTATAGAAAGCTCTGGACTTATATATATCCTTTGTTTCTAACCAAAAACTTAAAAAGGACTCTTCCCAGAGAGGTCAAGATAGAGAAATCCCTAGAAGTACTCCGATTAGTTCATTCTGGGTCACATGTCCATCTCTGAACCAACCAGTGTGCAGTGTGGCCTAGAGGTGATGTATGGCTGACCCCAGCTGCCTGCACACCCACTATGTTCAGAAGGGCCAGTATGTTACCAAAAGAAAAGCGAAATTGCTGGGAAGACAACAACATCATCTATTGCACAAGATCACCTTTCTAAAAATAGAACTAAAAATCTTAGCAGTCTCACTAACCTCCCAGCAATGCAAGATTCTTTTCTTCACTATCCCAGCTTTTCCTCCATTGCTTTCAATGCTAGGAAATACACTACTCCCCCAGTCAACCCACCCTGTTTCTCAATAGCTCTCATCATTTTGAAAGTAAGTTTATTTCTGTCATTATCAGCCACGGGCTCCAGTTATATAAGTCCATGTTTTTTGCTCTAGGTCAACATTGAGTGTGTCTACTTCTTTACAAATACTTAACAGCCGCTAATAAATCTCTCTTCAGTCCTCTCTTCTCCAGGATCCCTTTTCCTTGGAGTTTCAGCTGTGGTCACCATGGGCTGCCAATTGTTAAGGGAAGCAGGAGAAGCATCTAGTTCCCTGAATCCATTTAGGTCGGGGGTTGTGGTATCAAGGACTTGGTGGAAGAAAGACAAGAAACCAAAAGAAGAAGGAAAACTTCTTCACCCCAAACTTTCCTACAGATGGACTCCACCCAGCTGCGGGCCTCTGCTCCCAGGGGGCTACTCAGTCAGCAGGAAGCCCAGAAACACTTAAAGAGAATTCAGTTTGATAGTTTAAGATAAAAAGAAGAGACAATAAAAATAAATTTGGAAGAAAAAGACTAAAGAGGGAAAAACTAAGACAAAGAGGAAATAAGTGAAAAGACTAAGGACATAGGAAAGGTATAATGAAAATTTTAAGGGAAAGAAAATACTCATCAAGAGCTTTTAAATGACTGAAAGAGAGCAGAACTAAAACATTTTTTAAGTTTAGGAATAATTCAAAAACACTCAAGTGATAAAATAATGTTAAATAAAGATGATTTTTAAGTGACCTCAAACATGATAAAACTAAGTGACAAAGCAGAAACAATTAAGATGAAGGCAGCAGGCAGAGTCCAAGGACCAAAAGCAATAGGCCAGGCTGTCTGGGGAGTTTCATGGGCTTTCTCCAGGCTTGTGGGTTCTCTTCGGCACCCCATGCCTGAGTGTCAGAGCCTCTGTTGCTTAAATGCAATGTGTGAGCCTCATTTGGATTTCGATTCCAACAAACTGTAAAAGTTCCCTTCAGAAATAAGTGTGGAAGTTTGAACACCAACGATTAGATGACGTAAAGGCATTATTATTCATCTTGTTAGGTGTAGTAATGGCACTGCGGTTACGTATTTTTTTAAGTGGTTAACTGTTGGTTCTAAATTACTGAGATCCTTTACAAGGTAAATTAAACTGTCTGGGATTTCCGTTAAATTCCAGAAGGGCCTGGGAGAAGGTGATAAGGAGAAAGATGAAACTTTGTGACAATTCTTGAGGGTAGTGATGGATGCATGAAGGTTAAAAATACTATTTTCTCTACTTTTGGGTATGTTTGAAATTTTCCATGGTAAAGAACTGGAGATCTGTTTTGTGAAATGTTTAAATGGGCTGTGTTCATACAGATCGGAGCCCTCACGCTGATTCCGACCTTCTGAGAGCTCACAAGGTGTTCCCTGCCTCATCCACACCGAGGCCACATGCGCTCAACGTCTGTAGGGTGTAAATGAGAGAATGAGTCAGGGGTTAAGAAAACAGCAAAGCGAGCCAGTGAATCAGTGGCCGCCAGCACCCACCTCTGTGCGGGGAATTAATGCAGAGTGGTGAGACCATGGCAAATGGCCCATCCAAAGAGGTCAACCAAAGCTGCCATGCGGCAATCAGGGCCTCAGATGGCCAAGTCTTGAGACACTTCATTAGAACTAGAATCCTGGGCATTTGGTGAAATCTCCAATATGTAGGCAAATTTTTAAATACTTTGCAAGTCAATACTAAAAGCCAAACAAGTTCTGTCTGCCGGCTAGATCTGTTCCAGACTGCTCTTTTGTGATCTCTGAAACCATACCATGTCATGCATTATGTAATAATGCATTAATAATTGGTTGACGTTCTTAGCAGTTGGGTCACACAGCTGGGACAACTGATGGCCCACATCTGAAACCCCCAGGTCTTTGATGTGGAAATGACCATCAAGTCAGGTGTCCTCCACACACTGAACTTTGAACCGAACATAGATTTACAATTACCTTTATTAAGCTGAATCTTGTCATTTGTCAGAAACATTCATCTCTGGGTTGGCTCTACTCTTCTACAGAATCTGCGTACCTTCTGGCTTTGTGTCACACACATCTACAAAGCTAATATCAGCCCAGGGCTATGAGACTTTTCTGTTGCTGGGAATTTGTGGCTATTCGGCTATAACTTCAATCTACCATCTGAGTTCGTCCTCCACTTTTGTTCACCGATCTCCACTTTCTTCCTTGAACCCCCATACATTATACACAGGCCGAATCCACTGTCCTGTAATAATAATGTGGCCTCCTTACATCTGTAGAGTACTTCATGGTTTTTAAAGCATTTTCCTATAATTTTCTACTTGATCTTTATCATACATCACAACTTTTTAAAAAATCCTATCAATCTCACATTAAGATATTGGACTACAAAAATTTGCCAAAAATCTGTCTATTTTTAACACACTAATAATCTCCTACCTGGGAATTTCTAGATTAAATACAGGAAGAACACTTAACTCCCTCCCTCCCTTCCTTTCTTCCCCACCATTTCATCAGAAAAATAGTTGCCCCCAAAACCAACACAATTTTAGCAATAACCGAGAAACAATATTTGAAAAGAAGAAGAATGCTCTTACCATGAGAGCTGATAGAAAATGGAATAGGTCGCCTTGTTAAAAATGAGGTTCTAATGCTATCAGTTTTCAAATGAGATCTGGGAGGTTGTAGGAGGGGTTCCTACATGGGCAGAAAGTTGGGCAGGGTGATGTCTCACTCATTTCTATGTGGGAGCCTTTCCCTCAGCTCTCAGAAGTACCCCACCAGTTTTGCCGGGAGTAACCTGTGAAGGTACACTTGGCAAGTCTGATCATGTCATGCTTTATACACTTTTAAATTAACTCCTTTTTAAAAAAAATAGTTTTGAGCAAATTTTCTTTTGAAATTGCCAACATTGTCTCCATTGTTCAAAAAGGGAATCTTTACCATGGAACATTACTCAGCCATAAAAAGAAATGACACATGAACAAATCTTATTTAGAAACAAGCTCGCTGAGGGGCCTCCCTGGTGGCAGAAGGGGTTAAGTCTCAGCACTAATCCCCGGCCAGGGAGCTTCCCACATGGCACAGCAGACCTCTCCTGTCTCGCCTGCTGCTCCCCTCAGCAGTGTTATTTCAATAGATCTGCCTGTTCTGTTCCCCTCTCTGTCTCTGGTGAATCCTCTCACCCTCACGCCACACTTCTGGCCTGCACCCCAGCTCTTGTATGCATAAATAAATAAATCTCTTAAAAAGAAAGAAAGAAACAAGCTTGCTGAAAGAAACTACATCCTATGTACTTCACCTGAAAACCTGGAAGAGGGAAATGTATAGAGACAGAAATTAGATTAGCAGCAGTTTAAGGTTGGGTAGGGGGCTGCAGGGGTGACAGCTAGATACAGAATTTCTTACTGAGGTGATAAAAATGTTCAAATTTCTGAGCAAGGAAGTATCTATCTGAAATATACTAAAGACCACTGACTTGTACATTTCAAATGGGTGAATTGTATGATATGCGAGTTATATCTCAATAAAGCTGTTTTCTTAAAAAACTTAAGCAAACCTTTAAAATAATGGGTGGATATTACATTTGTTTTTCTTCCTGGGCTAGATTTCTAAAGGAAGACTCACCACTCTTCCCTGAGGAGGCTCTGGTTGGGGAACTGGCCTCTGGCCGAAGTGAGGTCCACCCTTGGTCACACTGCAGTTGGCTTGAGGCTCTTGGTTCTGAATCTGGGACTGAACTTTCTCTGAGTTTTATAGGTCTTGCTTCTCACCACTCAGCCAGGAGGTACCTCCATCCCGGTATTTAACTGAAGTTCTAGCATGTCCGTAAAAACAGCTGAAACCACTCTTTTGGGAGAATAGGTCAGGAAAGCCTCTCACCTGCTTCACCCATACCTTCCTGGGTTTGGGGGGCACTCACCCTTGGCAAACAGGAGTGTTCCAGGTCTGGCTCCCCCAAACCAACCAGCAGGGAGCAGGGGGCGGCGGGGGTGGGGGTGGCAAGGGGGTGGGCAGGAGAGAGCAGGCCAGATTTCCCGCCAGGGGGCACCTCAGAACTCAGGATTTTGTGGCATGCATGACAGATCACTCACCACTTCCGTATCTGCCTGCTTTCTGGTCTGCTAGCTAATGCCAACATTGCAAATTGACACTGGGGAGAAGGGACCCTAACTGGGGAGCGAGAAACGCCCCAGGTACATTCCCAAACTTGAAATCGGTCCAGGGAGGCCTGGGTGTCTGAGTGAGGAGAAGGGCCTGCTCTAGGTAGGAGTCTGCAGATCAGTAACAAGGGCTAACAACTACTGAAGTTACACTAGTTAAGGGAAGGGGAGGAGCTGCTCCACTTGCGCCCCCACGCGGGGCCTCCGGGCCCCAGTCCCAGGAATGGTGGACGTGCTCGGGGTTCTCCACCCAAAGCTCTCTGCGCCGTGCCAGGCCCCGGGCGACGATCAGCCCCCGGCACACCTGGCCTCGTTCCGGTGCCAGAAGCTCGGGAACGCCCAGTAGAGTGGTGCATCGGGGATTTCTCTCTGCTGCCCAGGCAGGGCCCCCACACCCATCTCGGGGCGTGGGGGCACCCCAAGACCCCCCGTCCGCACACCCGGGCTGAGTGCTTAAAGGAAACCCCTCAAACGTTAGGGTTCGGGTTCTGGAGGACGCGCGGTGACAGGACGTTTGGCTGATACGCGCCTGTGACTAAGCGGGTCGTGCAGGCGGAGGAGACAGAAAGGAACTGAGAACGGCTAAACACAGACTAACACGTTTCTTTGGTTAAGAAGATAAAAGGGAAAGAGGTGGGTATCCAAAAGGGTCGTGCTCCAGGTGAGGCTCGAACTCACAACCTCGGCATTGCTCTGCATGTACTGCTGTATAAGTACCGCGCGCTAACCGATTGCGCCACTGGAGCTCCGCTTAGCCCGCCTCGCGATGGCTCTATCAGGGTTCACTCGGGACGGATGCGGGGCTCCGCAGAGCATGCGCACCCGCGGCGAGAAGCTCGGTGGGAATGAACCCGAGCCTCCAGCCCCCGCCGCTCGCCCGCTTGGGAAATGAGCCGGGAAGCCCCGGAGGGTCCCCCAAGGAGAGGTCGGTGGGCCGTGCCGTGACGCCGGGCCTTTGGGTTCTTGAAAAGTGCAAAGCCCGCCTTCCTGGGCAACAACGGAGGAGGAGCCCCGGGCCCTGCGGCCTGAAAGCACCGCCGCGCCCGCCTGTGGGGCTTCGCCTCCCGGGAACGAGCCCCCCGAGAAGCAGGCCTACCCGAGCGGGTGGGCCCTGTGGCGGTGCTGACGCGGGCCGAGGGGTGGGGCCGAGCGGGGCTGCCGCAGATTCCGCGTGCGGCCGCTCCTTCAGGGTCCCGCTCCCCCGCGTGACCAGTTAGCTGGAGGACCCGCCTGCTGACCCCCCGGCGCGGCCGTAGTGGTCGCAACAGCCGGCGGGAGCGGGAAAGCATATGCATCCCGCGCCCCCTGATGGAGCAGCCTGGGAGTGCCCCTGACTAGGCGTGGTCCGAGAGCGCCCCCCACCGGCGGAGCGCGGATGTGGCGGCCGTGCCTCTGACACCTGATGGGCCCTGGTTTTCGGCCTCTGAGCCTTGTGGTACCCTGATCTCCCGTGGCCCCTGTTCATCCTGAGCGAGATGCTCGGTGCCCTGGGCAGAAGGCGTGTCACCGAAACGACCCGACGCAAGATAGCTCTAGCATTCAAGAGCCTGCAGACTAAGCCCCACGTGTTCGTGCCACAAAATGTTTAAAATCAATTCGTAATAATAAAATCAGACGGTTTCATACAAATATCTGGATATCTGTTTGCTTGTTTTTTTCAAACCAGAAAGTCTAAATATCGTACCCAGGACCTATTTATGACAGTCCTGTGCCCTATCTTGATGGGATTCTCCCTCCATTAACAAAAAATTTGTTACTATATTTTACTACTTTGTTGGTATAAAGACAAATATAATTCCAACAGGGTTTATTGCTGCATTATAGCATTTACTTTTCTTCTTATTTCCAAATAATCTGATTTTTCGCAGGCTCTAGTCACTGTGCTTACTGAACTTAATTGATAACTCCTGCAGGAACCTTCACCCCCACCCCTCGAAAGGTAGCAGCAGCCACCGCTGCAAAGTGTCCTCCTTTTCATGGTTACCTCACTCATCTTGATTATCTCCTGGGCCTGCAGTAGCATGTTGGAAACCCTGTTTGGTGACCTCTCCTTTCCTGGGAGAACCAGTAGAGCAAACAGCAAAGGTTGTGGCAATAGATCCAGGAAACCAGCATGAGCAAGACAGATTGAAGGTCATATATGCATTCACCTTCATGGTGATTTGCTCCCGTAACAGATTGTGTTAAGTGACAAGTGTCAAGCAGTGGGATTGTAGAAAGCCTTGAAATTTGAGAAGAGGTTAGATTGAGCTGTAGACAATGAGAAGGCAGCAAATAGTACAGTGTGAGGCAGGGACCTCCAGAAGGTGGTGTTTTTAGGAAGCTGGGTGCCACATGCAGACTAGGCTATCCACCCAGAGAAAGAAGGCAGGGGAAACTGTGTCCTGATGGTGTTATAAACTCTGAGAGACACATCCAGAGCAAGAGCTCTGCTCTGAAAGAGGACAGTCAGCACCGCTGCAAGATCCCATAGACAGGAGCCAGGTAGTGGGATGCTGGGATTAGGGACCCTTGGCGTCTCTATTGCTGAGTCCAAGGTAAATCAAGACAGCAGAGAGTGAACCTTTGAAATAAGTCTCTCCCAACAGCTGGAACAAACTGTAAAGGTAAATGTGTGCATTTCCTTGGGGTGAAATAATTTCTTTCTCCTAAATTGAAAAGAATTCATTTCCTGACAAACAAGAAAGCAAATTGTGTACCATGCAGTATCTTCTCGAATAAAGTAGCATTTGCAGAATCTGCTCGTCCCCACTCTTGAATCGCTCTGGCAGAGCACTCTTTGGTGAAGTGTGAGCAGCAAAGTTCCAGGTGTCCAGCTCCCCTTCTCAGTCCCCGGATTCATGGATCTGCTTCTTTCTTGGTTCAGCAAGCAATGATGCAGGACTGCCTGCCAGGGAAAGGTGGCTCCTCCTCCAAGTCTTTGGGAACTGAAATGATTTAGTCGCCAAGTATACTGGATTCTAATGGAGGAAACCAGTGAAGGCAAAGCTGAACCTTGTGGTTTGGAGAGCGTGTGGGAGAGGATCAGAAACTTTACTGCCAGAAAGATTTTCCAGCAAGAAGTCTCTTACCTTTGTGGGGCTCAATTTCCTCATCTACAGGTTGAGAAATCTAGACCAGATAAAACAATTCCAGTCTTGACAGGAGAACTCCTTTCACTGTGTATAATCTTACCAATACATTGATGTTAGTTAATAATTTGTGTAATGTATAATAAATAAATGATTTTTCAGATGAAACTTATTTTAGATATGTGTGCAGCCATAAAACAATCTTGAGCAATACCTATAACATACAAAAGTTAGTCTCTATCTATTTCCATTCACCCCATAACACTAAATGTTTAATTTACCTTGAATTAATTATGTAAGGGAGAAAAGAATGCTCTGTTAATAAAAAGCCTTTTAAAAAGCATATATAATATTTGGTATTGGGACAAGTGTATATTAAAATGTATAGAATTTAATGACTCATTGTAGCATCAAAAAATAGACAAAAAGTTCTTTCCTAAATGAATGTTTGGATTTATGCTTTTTTGCACTTAAAAAAGCTGGTTTATTTTTATTACTTTCATGGTTTTGTGTTTAAATGATGAAATGCAACAGAAGGATTCAGGCTGCTATGTGCAAGCACCATTCTGCAAATAACACAAAGTGGATTTGACTGATCTTTATCCTAATCACCAAAGGCCGAGTTGGACAAAATGGTCACTCTCTTTTCTCTGGCTTTGGTTTGAGATATACAAAGGCATGGTGAGGAGCCATGTAGACATTTAAATCAGCTGGATACAATCAGCAGGTCTAGTGAATGAAAATCTTGATTCAAATGTATAGATTTATTGTTTCATGGTCTTCATTGCTTTATTTCAGCAAGTCATTATATCTTCTGTTTTTAGCGAGTGCTCCTTTCTGGGTAGATATTAAGCAGTATAGGACTAATAAAAGTCACCATAGAGTAGTCGAAACCCACATGCAGCCCCACCTGAGCAGCTGAGTCTGCAGGGCCTCCCCAGGTCCGGTCCACATGCATTCAGAGTGCGCCCATCTTAATGCACAGGGGTGTCTAAAGAATTCTTTCAATTCTTATTTTATAAAATAGAAACTTGAAGATGCCACTCTGACCTTTAACAGTACAGATCTCTCTAGATCCCTCGGGGTTTGGCAGCCACTAAGATCGCTTCTGTCCTAATAACCTGTGATCCTCACCAGCGCCAGGTAGGGAAGTGACCTCTATTTCCCCTTAGCAAGAGAATCCTGAGCTGCAGGATCCAAGGAAGTATGGTGCAGACTTCAACCAATTTACACCTTAAGAGTGGGCTTGATGATAACCTATGGCAGCACAGAGACCATCACTCTGGACTGAAGTTGAAGAAATGGTGAGATCCTATTGGTTAAGGAAACATTGAAAAGATGGATTACATCCAGTGTTGGTGATTTTGGGGAAATGGACACGGTTTGGTTTGATTTGGCTTTTTAGGCAGTTTAGTATAATTAAATGCTGAGTCCTTTTATTCACTCTGAGGAATCTCTCCTGTAGAAACACTCATAGTTGTGAACAAATACATATTTCATCGACTCTAAGATGCCCTAAATTATAACATGTACATTATTCCATGTGCCACCAAGAGAGAAAAAATGCTGCCATTTTAACTTTGACGTGGTGATTTCTTATCACTGACTTTTTTTCCAATCTTACTGAGACATAATCAACATACACCACTGTATATGTTTAAGCATGATGGTTTGATTTACAAATATTGTGACAGGATACCATAATAGGTGCAGCTCATTTCTATCATCTTATATAGGTATAAAACAAAGAAAACAAATTTTCTCCTTGTGATGAACACTCAGGATTTACTCTCTGAACAAGTTTCCTATATTTATTTGATACTTACTAAATGACTTTTTATTATACTTACTTAATATACTTCTTCTGAAGTATGAATTTTACACTTGCATTATACTTAGGACTTTTAGACTTATGTTAGATGGACTCAGATGGATTTTTTCATGTATTATTCTCAAGAGTTACTGCTTTCCAAAAGTAAGTTTTGTTTCTTCCACTTACAAACTGGCCAATGCATCAAGGAGCAAAGTCATTCCAGGTGTTTTTCTCTCTACAAACTTGGCTTTTCTAGGCACCCCAAATAAATTGGATCCTATAATATTTGTCCTTTTGATCTGGTTTATTTCAGTCAACATAATGTCTTCAGGGTTAATTCAGTTAGAGCATGTGTCAAAATTTCATTCCTTTCTAAGGTTGAATGATATTCCATTGTATGCAGAGGCCCCATTTTACGTACTCACCTGTTAGTCAATGGATGTTTAGGTTGGTCTCATCTTCTGCCTGCTGTAAATCATGTTGTTGTGCATGGCTGTGCAAATATCTCTTTGAGTTCCTGTTTTCACTTCTTTTGGGTTTTATACAAGAGATGGAATTTCCAAACCATATAATTCTCTTTAATTTTTTGAGAACCCATCATACTGTTTCCACAGCACCTGCACCAGTTTCCTCCACCATGCGCACATGTTCTGATTTCTGTACCTCTTCACAAACACTTATTTTCTGTTTGGGGTATATTTTAGTAATAGTCATCCTAGTGGGTGTGAATTAGAAGATCGTTGTGGTTTTGATTGTTTTTGTTGTTGTTGTTGTTGTTGCTGTTTTTAAAGATTTATTTATTTATGCATACAAGCTGGGGTGTAGGCCAGAGGTGTGGGGCGGGAGGGGATGAGAGGACAGAGCGGAGAGAAGAACAGGCAGATCAACTGAAATACTCTGCTGAGGGGAGCAGCAGGTGAGACAGGAGAGGTCTGCTGCACCATGTGGAAAGCTTCCCGGCCAGCTATCAAACTCAAGTTGCAGTGGGTGCTGATACCTTCATAGTGCTGAGACTTAACTGTTGTGCCACCAGGGAGGCCCCTCGATTTGTATTTTCTAATAATTAGTGATGTTGATGATCTTTTCCTGTGCTTATTGGTCAATTGTGTAGCTACTTTGGAGAAATGTCTGATCAAATCAGACATGTGGGTGTTTTGCTGTTGAGTATTAGGAGTTCTTGATATATTATGGATATTAGTCCCTTATTAGTTCTATGATTTACAAGTAGTTTTGTAGGCTTCCTTTTGAGAGTGTCTGTTGATGCACATTGTTTTTTTGTGAAGTCCTATGTTTAGTTTTCTAAGAAACCAATAGATCCGTATTTCCAAAGTAGTTGTGCCATTTTATAACTTCACCAGCAATGCTGAGCGTTCCAACTGCTCTACAGCACTGTCAACACGTGGTTGTCAGTCTTTTTAACTTTGGCCATTCTACTAAATGTTACAGTGTCTCATTATATATTGAATTTGATGAATAATGGTATTGAGCATTTTTGAGTTTTTTGGCTATTTGCATATCTTTGTGAAATGTTTGTTCAAACCTTTCACCCATTGTTTTGTTGGCCTTTTTTTTTTATTCTTTGGTCCTCTTTTTATTAAGTTGTATTATTAGCTAATATTTCTCAGTTTCCTCATCTGTAGGCAGTGGGTATGAATTCTTTCACAACACTTGGGCCAAGAAATGCCAAGTTCAGGCATGATCTGCAGTGCCCTGACTCACAAGAGCCCACACATATGTCCACTCCCATGCAAGACATGTGGGAGTCACACCATAAAAAATTGAGGGGGTGATGCCACATATATTGAGGGGGTGGGCTGTGTCTAACAGAGTGACTTAAAGGAAGGCAGCATTCAGTCGTTCTGTCAAAGACGGGAAAGAGGACCAGACAGCCGTAGAAGCTCTCCATGGGAGGAAAGAGGGAGGAAAGGGAGGAGTCAGTGCCCCCCCAACACCTGGAGCCAGAGACAATGAAAATGCAGCACACATATAAGCCAAACTGAAAGCTCATAGCAGAAGGGCCTGCAAATGTCTCCCCACGGACTTTCTGCCTGTGAGGTAACAGGGAGACATAAACTTCCTGTTCTGTTTGCAGAGAGCCTGAAAAGCTAGCTGGCCATGACTATGGTGGGAGGAAGGGCTTTTCCTTCAGCTGCCCAACCCTCTCCTGCAGGGTCTTAGCTGAGCTTGCTGGCTCCTTCCAAGTGTCTGACAACCAATTCCCATCACGTTAAGGAGGCAGGATATCAGGGGCCAACCACTTCTATAATCACAGAAACTAACCCTCCCTGAGCTGCAAATCACAACCATAAACAAATTTTTTTTTTAAAGATTTATTTTTTATTTATACATACAAGCTGGGGTACAGGCCAGAGGCGTGGGGCGGCGAGAGGGTTCACCAGAGACAGAGTGGGGAGCAGAACAGGCAAATCAGAAATACACTGCTGAGGGGAGCAGCGGGTGAGGCAGGAGAGGTCTGCTGCGCCATGTGGGATTCTCCCCGGCCGGGCGTCGAACTTGCGTCGCCGCTGCCGACAGCTCCACAGCGCAGCGCCCAACCGCTGTGCCACCGGGGAGGCCCCAACAAATTTTTTAAATAAATAGAATTAAGCTTATAAAAGTTTATCTGTCAGGAGACAGAAACCATTTCCGTTATTTAACAAAGAGACTGTAACATAGGACACTGCTAACTACGTTCAAAGTTGTTAACTAGGTAACTGAAAATTTAAAAAAAGAAACAAAACAAAACAACAAACACAAAACAAAACAACAAACACAAAACAAAACAAAAACACAAACTTTAGTATCAAAGGAAAAGCAGCTGTATGAAGCAGCTACCAGGTGAGGGATCAAAAGAGGATGAATTACTAAAACTTGGAAGTTGGAGGAAGACGTTGAGAATTGAAACTTGAACTATGAGAGGGTGTGCCAACCTCCAGAATCATTATGTCTGATGGGTCACTTGAAAGCTATTTCTCCAAGTACAGGGGAAGCTATGAATTGGATTTGGAAATTGCTAAAGGGGGGAACCTTGGTGCTGAGCCCAGGAACCACACGCAGACAGGGGACAGACAGGAAACACTCAAGAGGCAGCAAATCCCTGCTTCCCCTCATCCTTGCCATCTCCCTCTCTTGCCTCCATGTTCAGGGTCTAATAGCACCAACTGACAAAGCATAAAGGGAGTTTACAGAATCCCAGCCCCTGGTAAATTTGGAACTGAGAGACAGTGACTTAGTAATTGGCACAAAACACCTAGTAGTATACAGAATGCAGAAACCCTGCAGGCAAAGAGGATCATTTCTAGAATAACTCACCCATCCTTTGCTTACCTAGAAATGTGAACATTATCTTAAGAGTGAATAGACCAAATATTCAAGCATCTGCACATACACAAGAGTGAGCCATTTTATTTGCTCAGGATGGATCTGTGAGTCAGTCACCTTGCCTGTGCCTAGCTGATCCTCTCTTCATCTCTGCTGGAATCACAATGGGACTGCAGTCCGCCAGCAGGGCCACTGGGGCCATATGGTCAAAGCTGGTCTTACACAGCTAGTGCCCCATCTCCACTTGGCTCCCATCCTCAAGGAAGCTGGCCCAGCACTCTGCATGTGGTGGCAGCAGCATAACAGGTGGTGAGCTCAGCTGCTGCGGAGTACCCAGGTTTCCCACAACATCAGTCCCGCTGCCTTCTATACAGGTAGACCTCATTTTATCGTGCTTCCATTTTAATGCATGCCATTTTATTGCAAAGTTTTGTGCAATCCTGTGTCCAGCAAGTCTATGGGCACCATTTTTCTAACTGTGTGTGCTTGCTCATGTCTTTGTGTCACATTTAATGAAGGTATGTACATTGTTTTTAAACATAATTCTGTTGCACCCTTAGTAAACTGTAGCATAATATAAGCATAACTTTCACATGCACTGGGAAACAAAGCATTCGTGAGACTCACTTTACTGTGATACTTGCTTTATTGCCGTGGTCTGGAAGGGTACCTGGATTCAAAGTAAGCACAATACCAGCCTGGATTCAGCAGGTGGGGAACCAGATCCCACCTTTGACAGGCGGAGTGGCAGAGTCACATTGGAAGGGATATGGGTTGGATAAGGGAAGAAGTTACTGTGGCAACTTTCAGTCAATTAAACCTACCTGGAAAATAAACACACAAAAGCAGATGTGGCAATATTAATATCAGACAAAGTTGAAGTCAGGGTAAAAAGAAAAAGAATGATTCTGTATTGATAAAATAAATGCTACAACAAGAAGGTAAAATAGCCCTGAACCTCTTTACATCTAACAACATAGATTCAAAACAGGCAAAGTAAAATCTGCTCACAGTATAATGAAAAAGTGACCAAATATCACAATGGAAATTTTAATGTATATCTCACAGAAACTAAAATATTAAGTTGTTTAAATAAAAAGTTTGAGTAACACAAGTTTGTCTAATAGAATCATTTAGAATTACATTAAGCAAAGAATACACATTCACCAAAACTTGCTATAGGCTAAGCTGCAAAGGAAATCTTAACATATCTCCCCACTGAAAAATAATACTTGGACCATCTTCACAAATCACAATGCAATAAAATTTAAAACAAAAAACAGAACAAGACAATAACCAAACAAAAACAAAACCAGCCATATGTCTAAAGATTTTATTAACAGCCTTATAAATAACTCAAATTAAAGACCTAGCAGGGTTAGAATCCACATTTCCAAATAGCTGGTATTATTCATGATCTAGTCCTTTTATTCATATAGCGTCATTTGTTTTTAAAAATCGGTTGAATTATAATGAAAGGCTGGGGAAGTAGAAGAGTTAGGAGAAGAGACACAGACCAAAGTGGCTTGAGAAAAGAATCTACTGGAGCAACTATTTGTTCATCTGGGGATGAAAGGGATCAGGTGGTTATCAGCAGCCAGCAGAGCCTAGAAGTTTCGACTGGACAGCCAGTGGAGGCCAGAGCTGGGCCCAGCAGGCAAGCAGGACAGGTTCTGGTGACCTCTGATCCCAGGTCAGAGGCTGTTTGCTTCTGATTACATGGTGCAAATGTGTTCCTGCGTGCAGAGGGCAGAGGTGGCTATTGTGAGCAGAAGGGAACCCGCAGGTCACTATCTAGAAGGATTCTGTGACTAAACAATACCATATATCTGGATCAAATGGGAATTGTCAGTTTTCTGAACACTGGCATCAAATGGTACCCAACACACAAGCTAGGAGGTTTGCCAATTGAATGGACTTGGTGCTTTATCTACACAGCACAAGCCAAAGGGCTTATTTGACAGTGACACTACAGCAGATAATTTAGGCTGTGTTTAGAATTAATCTGCAAAATTCAGACCCCAAGCTTTCTACTTGTGATCTCAATTATTTACGTTATTTGACTACAAAGATTAAAATACAGGGCAACTATCACTCTTTCTTGTACTATGCGACAGAACATCTGTTGGGTTGAAATCATTTTTTTTCCTTTTAGTGTGAATTCATTCATTTCTCTATCCACCCACTCACCCACCCACCCATCCATCCATTTGACAAACATTCAAGCCAAACCTGACACATGGTAGACCCTTGGTGTTTCACATGTCACTGTTTGCATCCCCTCTGATTACTTGTAGATGAGAAAGGTAAAGAATATGGTTTTGAGTTATTTTGGTGCCAAGCACTATTCTAGAGAGAGATGATTAGCAATTTTTTTTTTAGTTTAAAAATTCAAAATAACTGAAAAGAAAAAGGAGGAGGGAAGGGAGGGTCCCTGCAGGAGGTGGGTGGGAATCTTTTTTCCTGTCTATCTGGGTTTTAATTTGCACAGGAGCTTCTCTGGGTCCAAGGGTGTGGAGAAAATCAGCCCATTCCACGCAGCAGGGGAGGGGGGCGTCTGTGAGGGCAGGAGTTGGAGGAGTTTAAAATTTCTTAAACCCTCTAGTCCAGATTCTGGTTTCAGAGTCTGAGCTATTTTCCTTCTCCCCCACCCACCACTTCCCCACGTCACCCTCCAACACACGCGCGCGTTTTCCTAAGAATTCTGCGTTCAGAAGAAAGAGAAGACAGCAAGTGTCCGACTGTCCTTCCCACTCCTCTGCACCCACATTCGTTTATTCACATCCCACGCCCAGGGACCAGATTGCTCCTGAGGCCCGAGAATAACCCGGTTTAGAGGCTTTTGCGCGCCTTGATCTTTAGCACCGGGTTGTCCCTCCTCCTCACCCTCCGACCGTGAGATTTCTGAAAGCTGGGACGCCGATTGTTCATTTCTTTATCTGTAAAACTCATGTAAGGGACCGGAGTT
Source organism: Scalopus aquaticus (assembly GCA_004024925.1). Taxonomy (NCBI): domain Eukaryota; kingdom Metazoa; phylum Chordata; class Mammalia; order Eulipotyphla; family Talpidae; genus Scalopus; species Scalopus aquaticus. The sequence continues at coordinate 226,454 of PVIJ01000036.1, read as the reverse complement.
TGTCCCTAAGACCTGGAAGGAGCCCAGAAGAGCGCCGTGTGTGCCTCCAGGGAATGTAGGAGGGGACCGCACGCTCCAGCCCAGCACGCGCCCCTTGTGCTGCGCTGCATCTCCCCCCCCACCCAGCCCCCCGCATCCTGCCCGCAGCCGCCCCTAGGTCCTTTCCCCATCCTTCCCTCACCCAGTCAAAGACAGAAAAGCGGTGGCACACAATAAATCTGGCGACTCTCACCCCCGTCCTCGTGAGAGGATAGGGGACTAAGATGAATCCGGGTCTGTCGTGGCCGCTGTGCGACCCCGAAATGACTGTGCAGTTATTCCCATTTTTCAAGCGAGAAAACGAGGCTTCAATCCAGTGCCAGCCCTCTGGTGCTCGGATACCCAGATCTGGCTTCTCATTGCGGGATTCCTTTGTGGCCTCCCTGGGGCCCAGGCGGAAAGTCTGGAAGTTCTGGGTCCTGTGTCTCAAGCCTGTACAGGGCTCCCAGCTCTCGCACGGGGCGCCCCAGCTTGTGCTGGGGGCGGGGGGAGTGGAGCGTCTGACTGAGAGGCAGGGGCCAAAGGCGGGCAAACACAGGCCCAGGGCGGCGCGGGCTCCTGATCAAAGTCCCAGAGAGGCCACAGCGCTCTGGTCCCCAGTCTCCGCCAGCCAAGTGTCTTGGGGGGTTGTCCCGCCCTTTGGCCCCGGGATGGTGACTAACCAGGCGGCCAATAGGCGGCTAGGAGGAGCCGCGCCCCTCAGACTGCCGGGAGCCCCGGCTCTGAGACCATCGCTCCCCAGGTGCCATGGAGCGTCCCGTGAGAGTGAAGACATGGGTGGAAGAGAACCGGGCCTTCTTCCTGCCCCCGGTGTGCAACAAGCTCCTGTGAGTCCCAGGCACACCCCCATCCTCCTGCCGTCTGTCCTCTCCTCCTCCTCCTCCATCTGCATGCCTCACCCCTCAACTTCAGCTCAGAGTTCCTTAATCCTAAAGCCTGCCTTGGGGCCTGTCGTCTTCAATGTGCCTTCAGCGGCCAGGGCGGACTTTTGCCGGTTGCACCACCCTGGTCTGTTCCTCTTTCTGGTGACTGCAGTGGAGGCTGTGACTGACTTCTAAGGATGGTTGAGTGACTCTGAGGCTTGGTGTCAGTGGTTCCGCATGCAGGAGAAAATTCCCCTACCCCTCTGAGTTCTTTTTGGGTTAAAGAGCAAGCAAATGAACATCAGCTAGATAAGAGGAGAAAAAGACCAAATTGAATTACATAGGCATGGTAGATTTACATGGTTGTATTCTAGAAAAAATGGGACTAACTGAGTGTCTATATCTTGACTTAAGGAATGGGACAGGGGCCTGGAGAGATAGGAGGGGGACACACATGATGAGTTGGGGATGACTCAGTGACAAAACCTTGTCTCTAGATGCTTGCACTGCCATAAGATAGGTTTCTCTGAGTTCAGAAAAAGAGGGTTTATTTCTGGAGATGAGCTTAAATCTGATAGTCCTCATTATTTAAGGTAACCTACCATTTGTCCTGAAGCAGGCCCCCAAGGGGAGAAACAGATCTCCCCTCTGTCCTCCAGTGACTCAGAGATTTGGGGAGGTTCATTTCAAAGCCCTAGAATTGCAGTAGAACCTTGGTCTGGGGACTGCCCAATCCTACACCCCAATTCTGTCCAGGAAACTGTGGGTACAGGGCAAAGTTAGAGTATCAGTTTCTGTGGGAGCATCTTGATTTGTTGTTCTTCTAGGTCCCCTCTTTGCAGAGGTACACACACTCCCACTGGGCCTTCCCTGGCCATCTCTGTCTGCAGCACCCAACACTGCTGGCGGGGGGGCTCTGCAGTTTTCAGCCAGTAGACCTCTCAGGCCTCCAGGGGGGTCTTCACCACTCTCCCTGCTCCCCCCACCTCATGGTCAGCCTGCTGTGCTTCCCAACTCCAGACTCACATTCCCCACATTTGCTGTGCCCTCAGGACATCTCCAGGAGGGTAACACCTCAGACCACAAGCCAGAGCCCAGGCCAGGTGTTCTCATGTGACCACCTTTAATTCTTTCACAACAGCCCCATGAGGGGGATTTTAATAAGTAACTTCCTCACTGTCACAGGGTCCAGACTCAGCTCATGGAACAGACTCCAAAGTCCACACCTTGGCCACTGTAACACTGCCATGGCTGCCAGTTAACATCGCCCTGAGAGCGCCGTCTACCACTGTGGTCACCCTCATCTAACAGCTTTGCCATTGCCTCTTTCCTCCACATCACCCCTGTCCTCAGTCTCATCCTCAGTGCTCAGGCTTCTCCCCCTAATGGTGTCAGGTTCATTTGCTCCTCTCCTGCCCTGTGGCCACTCCAACACTGGCGGTTCAGGCTGCCCGCCCTCCAGGCTCCCCAGCTGCCCTCCGCAATGCCGCATGATTAATGACCGCACAGCACAGGCCCTTCCTCTATTCATTCGGTCAGTGTTCGATGAGCACCTACCACATGCAGCATTGTTCTGGACACTGGAGATGTAGCGGGGACAAAGGTCTCTCTCTCATGGAACTGACATTCTGGTGAGGGGGTGGGGTAGTTGGGGGAGAAGGCATCAAGAAATAAGAGCAAAGAGGGCCTCCCTGGTGGTGCAAGGGGTTAAGTCTCAGCACTATGAAGCTATCAGCAGCCACTTTGGCACTAGTTCAATCCCCAGCCAGGGAGCTGACCCACATGGCACAACAGACCTCTCCTGCCTCCTCCGCTGCTCTCCTCAGCAGTGTACTTCTCTCAATCTGCCTGTTCTGCTCCCCGCTCTGTCTCTGGTGAATCCTCTCAAATGCTGCGCTCCCCCCCAACCTCTGGCTTACACCCTCCCCCCCCTTTGTATGCATAAATAAATAAATCTGAAAGAAAGGAAGGAAGGAAGGAAGGAAGGAAGGAAGGAAGGAAGGAAGGAAGGAGAGCAAAGAGGGGGACTAAGCAGAGCAGGCAGACAAGGAGGACTACCGGGCAGAGTGGTGCTATCTTTACCCTACTTTGCTAGGATTTTCAAGGAAAACCATGTCTCTCCCCACTTGGGGTAACTTGGTGGCAATCTTTGCTTTCCTTGGCTTCTGCTGCATCAGCCCCATCTCTAGCTTCATCTTCAGTGACATTCTCCCTGTGAGTGTTTCTGTGTCCACGTACCCATCACCTTTAATAAAGACACCAGCCATTAGACAAGGGTGCCCCCATTCCTATGTTACCTCATCGTGGTTTAACCAATTACATCAGCAGTGACTTTATTTCCAAATTAAGCTTTGAGGTACTGGGGCCTAGGACATCAACATGTGAATTTAAAGAGAATAAAAATCTATCATGTCCCCAGCGAGATGAGAACCTGCTGGAAGCTCTGGGTCCAAAGAGGGTCATGATCTGGCTTATACATCTCAACCGGCGGGTTAAACTAGTCAAGCGCGGTCTCCTTCAAGAGCTTTCCATATGTGCCTACAAGTAAAGTTGATTTTTTTCTAACCACAGCACTTTCTTTTTTTTTTAATTGAGGTAATTTAGTTTACAGCACTGTATAACAGGTTTCAGTTGTACAGCTTCTCACCTCAGTAACTGCATGCATCACACACTGTACCCACCACCAAATGTCCAGTCTCCATCCACACCATCCAGTCAGCCCCCCAATTGTTCCTACTGGTAACCACCACTCTTTGTCAGAGTCCAAGGATTTGTTTTGTTCAGTAAAGTTGATTTTCTTTAAGATTTATTTTATTTATTTATGCTTATAAGAACTGGAGTGTAGGCCAGAGGTACGGGGGGGTGAGAGGGTTCACCAGAGACAGAGTGGGGAGCCGAACAGACAGATCTACTGAAATACACTGCTGAGGGGAGCAATGGGCGAGACAGGAGAGGTCTGCCGCGCCATGTGGGTTAGCTCCCTGGCCGGGGGATCAAACTCTTGCCGCAGTGACAGGCGATAGCTTGATAGTGCTGAGACTTTAAACTGTGTGCCACCTGTGTGCCACCAGGGACACCCTGTTCGGTAAAGTTGATTTTTAAAAACCCAAAAGTTTTCTAGGCTCCCTGGCATCCCTACACCAAGACCAAACTCCTTGGCTGAGTTCTGGAGACCTGAGGGGACCTGGTCCCCCATCCTAAACCAGTCTTCTTGCTATCACTCCCCAAAGCCATTCCCACATCACTGAAGACCCAGTCTTCAATCTTGGGGTCTCAGCACCTAACCTTCCCCTCCGCTTTCTTCCCCAAGTACGCACAGTTCTAAGCCTAGTAACTGGAGGGAAGAGCAACAGTCATGATCAGACAGCTCTGGAGGATGAGGGTCAGACAGAGGTCATTTACCCTCACACTTCCCCAACCCAGGAAGCGAGGCCTCTGCTCTGCTCTCCTTTAACGGAAGACCTTGGAGCAGGGATCCCGGCTGACAAAGACATAGACCCCCCACCACACTGCCCACTGCCGGGTCAGAGGACGGGGAGACAGACGCGCACACAAAAACATGGAGACACAGGGAAGGACACAGAGCACAGGGACTCTCAGAGCAGGGGCACACTGGGACGAGAGTAGAGGGGGGCAGGGGTGATATAGAAACAGCCCTGTGACCCCTCCCAGGCCCCCTCAGGCCCCGATAGGTTGCTGTGCCCCTCCAGTCTGCACTCGAAGGAGCTGGCTCAGAATGTCTCCCCCTCACCCACCGCAGGCACCAGGAGCAGCTCAAAGTCATGTTCGTCGGGGGCCCCAACACCAGGAAGGACTACCACATCGAGGAGGGTGAGGAGGTAGGTCTGCAATGCCCCCTCCCGAGCCAGCCCTGGCGGGGGCACTGCCCATACAAGGGCCAGGGCCTGGGATGCCTCTGAGCCAAGGGCAGACGGCCGATGGGTGCAGGGGGCACAGGTGAAATCACAGGGCAAAACTGCTGCCTCGAAGGCATGTGCGCCAGTGACAGCCCCATCTTTAAGGGAGCTCTGCGGGGGGAGGGCCCAGCCTCTGCGGGTGTCGGAAGCTCTGGCTATGGGGGTCACCCCATGGACACAGGGGCCATCCTTACTCTGGGTGGGATGTCTGGTGCCTCCCTAAACACGAATATAAAGATTGGCTTCCAGTATGAGACCCAAATGCTAAGGGGGACCTGGAGCCCCCCAACTCTTGTCCCAGGAGCCAAGTTCTCTGGGAAGGGTGGGAACTGGGTGTCCCCTGCTGGTCCAGTGACTTGGAGTTATTTGACTGGGGACTGGAGGGGCAGAGGGAGGGGGAATTTCACTGAATACCCTTTTGTACCTTGAATTTTGAACTGTGTTTCTGTACTACCCACCCCCAAAGTAAATAAACAAAAGTAAAATTAAAAGAAAAAGATGGACCCCCTTAAATATGGTACAAGTGGGTTCCCAGCTATCAGAATGTCTAGTGGCAGAGGATCTGTATAGGGGCTCCCCACTTACCATCCTGGGAGACCTGACATTGGGGTTGAAGGCCCAGGGACTAGGACGATCTCCAGCTAGTCCCAGCCACAGCGGCGACTGGAGGGAGCACAGGGAAACACTGACTCTGCGAGCGTTTGCTGAGCGCCTGATGTGCGCGGTGGGGGCTGAGGGAGGTGAGGGCGGGGCTAGTAGGGAGCAGTCTTGGCTGAGCGACTGGCCAACACCTCATCCTCCTCTGGGACTCCATACCTCTCCAACCCCCGCTTCACACAACATGCCCCAATGGAGACCATTTTCTCTTGTAGAAAAAGTCAGCAAAAAAATCAAAAACTACAAAGACAGGATGGACTGGGAATGGCTACGGTGGAGGGACAAGGCTGGTTGCAGGGTCTCTCCTGCCTGCCTCAGCCTTAAGCTTCACTCCATCTTGTCTTCCTGGTCTCAGTGTCTGCTTCTCCCATCTCCCTCCCTCCCTCCTTTCCCTTCTTGCCCCCTAACACCTCTGCCCTCAATGTCTCCAAACTGCTCTGGTGGGTGGGTGTCACCTTAGAGGCCCAGGTCAACCCCTGACTCAGCAGGTGGCTGAGAGATAGGAGGGCTGGTTGGAGGAGGTGCCCCCACTCTGGAGGGACACTCAGGTGGCCGAGAAGAATCTGGCTAGATGTGGGTTTGTGAAGCTTGGTCTAAGACTGTGGCAGAGGAGACACCTTCCGCGGGGCCTTGGGGGCCCCTTGGCTGAGGGTCAGCATCCTCCTGCCCCTACCTGTTCTCACCCAACCGTCGCCTAGGCACCCTCCAGGCTGTGCTATGGGAGTCTCCCGCCCTGGGTGGAAACTCCGCCCAAAAAGTGAGAGATTCTGATCATGCCTCTCACTCACTGAACCAAATTTCCCTCCTTGCTGAGCTCAGGACTCAGCAACAGGCCCATGGTGTCCCGTCTCCAAGTGTCACCTGTCCTCCTCTCTCCCCACTCCTTGCCTCGGGCGCACAGGTGGGCCAGATCGGGGCCTCTTACTAACTGGGATCTTGGATTAGTCACCTCAAGTCACCTCTCTGAGCCTGTTTCCTTGCAGCCCAGGGGGACGCTGGGCCCTGCCTAGCACAAAGACTCAATGTGTGGAGAATATGTGCACAGGACCTGGCCAAAGAGCAGGTGCTTGATACCCAGGTGTTCTCTGTACCCCAAGGCCCCTCTCCAGTCTCGCCTGCCTGTGAGGCCTTTCCAGGCCACCGAGGCCAGATTCAATTCAATATCTGCCAGATTCAATTCAATATCTGCCTGAGCCAGTACAGTTAATCTTCTGGCTAGCCCCAGGCCCCAAACATCATTTACTTCTTCCAAAGGAGCGTAATTCCTTTTGGGGTCCCCACGGCTGTTCGGGATTTTCTGCTGTTCAGGATCTGCTCTCCTGCTTCAGGTCAGGCCACCCCCTCATCACAGGGAAGGCCTCTGAGCAGAGACAAGACTGAGGAAAATTCCACTTCCTTCTGATGTTATTTGTTTGATGGAAGCTAATACTTTGTCACAGGCCTGGAAAGGGTTTGAATTTGGCCGAATCCCTCCAGATTCAACCCGCCACCCCTCCCCACCCCAACCTGGTTTCCTCTGATATTTGCTGGTTCTATGAGCTGTGGGACCCTCCCAGAGCTCTCTGAGCCCCTCCTCTTCTCCCTTCACCATGGAAGGACCTCCCCCCTCCCCGCAACAATCAGGCTTCCTCCCCCATTGGGAGGCAGAGAGGAGGTTTACAGAATTGCTTCCTAGGAGAGCCTGGTAGGTGTTTTTTTCTTGTTTGTTTTAAATAACTTGCATGGGTTGTTTTAAATAAGAAGAGTAAATATTGTGAGAAGTATTTCTGTATTTCTAGATGAGAAATAGAGAAAAGACAAATGAATATGTCATTCGTAATCCTTCCACTTGGGGAGCCACTGCAAACACTGCCTATGAGACTGTAACCCTGCCGGCATCAAGTATTGCTGCCTAATTAGAATCCTGCTGGGTGTAGTTTTGAATCCTGTTTTAACACAATAACTTTAGCATTTTCCATTCTATTATTCGAAAATGGGGTTTTTAATGACTGCATCATGTTCCGTACTTTGAATCCACCATAATATAGCGACATTTCTCTGTTATTATCAGCATTACCACTAGTGATGTTGTGCTGTTCCTGACATCACCAATATTAACAGCAGGAGGTTTGTTGAGAGCTGACTGTGCAGGTACAGCACCCCGGGAGATTTCACAGTGATGTTCTGAGAAGATATTGTCATTTTATAGACGAGGAACAGAGGCACAGATTGACTGAGTGACTTGACCAAGGGCACACAGCAACATGGCGGAGCACAGGGCCAGGCTGGCTGACACCAAAATCAGTGCATTAACCACCATGCCCTGGAATCAAGCACTCATGTATGGGCACCCCAGGCCGTTGCATTTCTGATTCACACTGCCCACCTTTGAGAGATGGGATACTAGGCCAAAGGCATAAGGTGGCCACCTGTCCTGAGCTTCCCTGCTTTCAACATGGAAGATCCTGCAGCCCCAGAAAACTTTCAGACCACCTATCGGGTGTGGCTCGTGGAGGGTCCCTGCCTGCTGCCAAATTGCCCTGCATAGAGCTTGAGTCAATTTGTCCCTCCTGGCTGACTGTCAAAACACATTTCTCTTGTTCCCCTGAATTCAGCTTGATTTCTCTTAATAGATGCTGTGTCAAGAACCTCTGTCTCCTCTAGCTCCTTATGTGATAATTATAATTATTAGCAATAACACAACTTATTTGGCTGGGGCATTTAATACCTGCGTAATATGTGATGGTGGAGAGAAAACATGTCTGCTTCCTCCTCTCAGCTCCATGGGGTGATCTCAGTAAGCACATTCATTTGGCACTTGGGATGGAATAGGAAAAATACAGCAGGAGCCACGATGGAGAAGCCAGGAGATGGGTGCTCCTGTCCCCCATTATCCGCAAACCAAACCAGCTCCCAGCATCACTAAGTCCACTTTGATAGGGTCAGCCACTAGCCAGGTCATCACTGTGGCCAGAGGACCAGCACCGGTCCCAGAGCCACACACGGGCCGAACTACATGACCTTGGCACATCGCTTTACTGAGCCTGTTTTCTCATTTCCTTTTCTGCAGAGGGGGCTGACAATACCCGCAGAGGTGGTTGTAAAGAGCTCTGATCCCGCACACGCGTACACTTGCTCTCTGCTGGCCCACAGCAGCGGGTGGTTCTCTTTAACTGGTGGATGGTTCTGAATTCTCCAGTGAGCATCTCAGGCAGCCTCCCACCCCCAAGCCAGGCACCAACTATCGTGTCCTGGGTAATCTGGTCATTACTGGTGACCAAGGATGTCATCCTTGGTTGTCCCTGGCACTCCTGTCTGTGGCCTGGCTCAGGGGAGGCTGGGGCCTCAGGTCAGGAGTGAGGGAGATGCTGACAAACCCCAAGACCTTCAGGGAAATTTTTTGGTTTCCTGGGCAGAACTCAGGGCATGGGCAGTGGCCAGGGACCTGGAGGTGGGAGTGGAAAGGGCGCACACTTACCCGCTACCCCACAGGTCTTTTATCAGCTGGAGGGTGACATGGTTCTCCAAGTCCTGGAGCAAGGGAAACACCGGGATGTGGTCATCCGGCAGGGAGAGGTGAGGCTGCCCCCCAGGGGCTGGAGGCCACAGGCCACCAGAAGAGGAGCCCACTGTGTCCACTCATCCTGGTCTGCTGAGATCCAGTCCTCCCGGCTTTCTCCTGCCATCCTGCCCCGGCCCATCCCACCCGGGGCACTTCCTCCTCTCAGTCACCTCCTCTTCACCTCACATTTCTGCCCGTTTCCGAGGCAAGGCTGGGCAGTGGGGTGGGCCCCAGTGGGCCCTGGGGGTCACGGGGAGGCCCAGGACACTGCTAGCACTGAGTTCTCCATGGGGGGTTGCAGCCTGGCTGACACCTTGTCCCCACCTTGCAGATATTTCTCCTTCCTGCCGGGGTCCCCCACTCTCCACAGAGGTTTGCCAATACGGTAGGGCTGGTGATTGAACGCAGGCGACTGAAATCCGAGCTCGATGGGCTCAGGTAAATGGGCCTGTCTGGAGGTTGGGTTGGGGGAAGACAGCAGCAAAGGAAAGGAATCCTAGAGAGACCCAAAAAAGCACTTTCTGGCCCTTGAGAGGGGCTGGAGGCCACAGGGAGCTTGTTGACTGTGGAGAGAGTTGGGTAGGTGTTGGGGTGGGTTTGCCGGTAGGGGGTGGGGGACCGTGGAAAGTTCTCTGTGACACCCTGGGAGCCCACTTAGCTGCCGACATTCTGGATGGGAGCAACACCTAGGCTTTCAGCCTGAGGTCTGCTGGGTGGGGGTGGGGGTGGGGACTTTGAGGATGCCAAAGTCAGACCCACGGGGTTTGTGCCACCTGGGACACAGCTGGTTCTCCCAGCTGCCCCTCCCCACCCACCTCAGTGTTTATTCAGCTCCACCAGCGCCTGCCTCTGCTTGCTTCAGCCCCGCTCAGCCCACGACAGCAGTAGCATCAGCAGTAACATTTGCGTAGCGCCTGCTTGTGCTGGGAGTCAGGCTAAGCGCTTTACGCGTGTTTGTTTATTTAATCCTCGCTCACGGTGATATTATGGGATAGGTGCTGTTTTCATCTGCACTTGACAGATAGAGAAACTAAACAGAGAAGCTGAATTTGCTAGAAAGGACTGGCATTAGAGAGAAATATGAAGTCGGGCTGGGACAGTCTAGACAGGAGTGAGTCAGCTCTGAGGAGGGGACAGGCACCGGGTGGAGGGGGACACTGTTTCTACGGCTGATTTCCCATTTGGTTCTTATCAGTTCCCATTATTATCCTCTGAAAGGAGAATGAAGTCTGTGACTCTGGGGGACAAAGATTTTTCCAAAATTTATTATCTGGGTATATTTTAACTAAGAAAATTAAATTTTCCCACCAAGTTATGTGGATCAGATACTTGTCCCATGTCTCTCGTCACAATGGACATTTTTCAATCCTGCCCTTTTTTCTAATTACCAAAGTCATATGCATTCTGTCTTGAAATCTGGAAAAGTACAAGAAAGCAAAATGAACAAAATTATAATTACTTGTCAGGAAACGGGTGAGTTTTATGATATTTGAGGGATATCGCAATAACACAAAACAAACAATAATAAAGAGAAAGGCAAAAAGATCATCACCCAATTAAACCTCACTAAGCACTTTCACTTCCATTTTGTCTTTTTCCTCTGCATAGCTACAGGTTACAATATCCAGTCTTACTGCATGCATTGGTTTGGGTTTTGTTTTTGTTTTTTTCCTTAAAAATACTCATGAGGATTTCTCATATTAGTAAATGCTTTTCAAAAGACACAATGTTAATGATTGCATCATCAACTGCATAATAGTGTGTTGTAGACACAGATGCCTGACTTTAAATTCTAAAAGAAATTTTTCACATGGGGTTTCATATAGAGAATTTTTAGTGATAGGGAGGATAGTGTCCCCAATAACATTTTTATAGCAAAGTCAATAACAGATTTCATCTGACTGCTTTTGACCTTTAATAAAAGCCAGGACTCAACATTAAAATGCCACTGTGAGGCAATTCCTGGAGGGCACCTCAGTCCCGTTATAAAGCTTCTGGTAGCCAGCATCATCCCACCAGCACACTCAGCATGATGGGTGGGGTGGCTGCTCTGTGTGTCTTCAAGCCATCCCCCACAAGCAGGGCCAGCCTCCGTTTCAGAAGGAGTTGAAGAGCATACAGTTGGCCTGGCCCTGGGAACTGAGCCCCAGGATCAGATAGTCAGTCAACAAACACTCCCAGCACTGACCCTGAACCTGAGGCAAGGCCGGTGGTGGAACCAAGCAAGGCTAAAGGCTGGGTTGGGCCTCAGGGAATCTACTAGAAGCTGGACACGCACATGGGCCTCCTCTGGGGAGAGGCAGCCCTTTGATCCAGTTCTCAAAGGTATCCATGATCCCAAAGGAAGGACCCCTCATCCCGGCGGCACCTTCCCCATGTTGGTGGGGAAGAGCAGCCTCCTCTGCGCTCTGACGGAGAGCAGAGCATGCCCCGGCCTGAGGCTCAGCCTCAGCTTCCTCTTTGGGGAAAATCGAGGCCGCCTGTCATCACCGTCCTCGATACTCCTGACCGTGAGCCCGGGGCTTCTGCCACTTACAGGCTGTGTACTCCCCGCCCAGTCGCCCTGCTTTGCTGAGCCTCAGAGTTCTTTCCACTTTGTAAATGCTCAAGTTTGGGGAACCTGCTATGGGGATGGCGTCAGTGAGAGTCCTCCCACCCCTCTAGGAGAGCAGGGTGGGGCAACTAGGTTGCGCTGACAGGTGAACAGGCAGCCAGCTCTGCAGGGCCAGTGCCCAGAGGGCCACAGGCTAAGCCAGGCCTGAGGGCGGCTGCCCAGGTGGGCAGCTGAGTTCCTGCTCTTTGCTCTGGCAGGTACTACTTGGGGGACACCACGGACGTCCTGTTTGAGAAGTGGTTCTACTGCGAGGACCTCAGCACACAGTTGGCTCCCATCATCCAGGAGTGAGTCCCCAGCCCCTGCCCCTGGCTCTCCTGAGGCCTCGTGCTCCTGGCGGGGAGAGCCGACCCACCCCAGCAGTGCTCCCCAGCACTTGCCAGCCTGGGGTCATCAGATCTAGGATTTAGGAAAAAATTCTGCCCCTCCCTGTCTGGGGGAGCCTGAAATGGAGAGACCCCTGGGGAGGAGAGGAGGCTGCTCCATGAGGTTGGGAAGGAAAGAATGTACCTGAGAACTGTGTGAGAGTGTGTGTGTGAGTGTGTGTGTGTGTGTGTGTGTGTGTGTGTGTGTGTGTGTGTGTGTTTCATTGGTTCCTCAGACAGAAACGCTGTCCACTCCTCCTCCCATTTGTCCCTGCAGGTTCTTCAACTCTGAGCAATACAAGACAGGAAAGCCCAACCCTGGTGAGGCCACTGGGAACCACCTTTCCCTTTCCCTCCCTCGCTCCCTCTTTCCCAGGGTTGGCTTGGACTGGCCCAGAGTAGCAGGGAGTAGTGTTTTGAGTACTCTGCCTAGTACTCGAGGTTTGAGAAGAAGGCATCAAATAGTGCCCCTACCTGGCCACTCAGTCCTCGAGCTGGATCGGAGAGCGTTGCAATGTGGGCGGTGTCCCTGGGAATTGGGCCTGCTGCAGCTGGGCAGGCGGGGGGCAGAGGACGCTGAGCACAGCTGTGCTGCCGGTGCAGACCAGCTGCTCAAGGAGCCACCCTTCCCCCTGAGCACACGATCCATCATGGAGCCCATGTCCCTGGAGACCTGGCTGAACGGCCACCGCAAGGAGCTGCAGGCGGGCACACCCCTCAACATGTTTGGGGACACCTATGAGACCCAGGTAATGCAGCCCTGGGCTATCCAGGGGGTCTACACAGTGGTGCTGAGAAATGGAAACTAATCATACACACACACACACACACACACACACACACACACACACACACACACAGGTTTGCAGGTTATAGACCATGAGCATAGTCCGTCCTGTTTCTTCCCTGACAGAGAGAATGACCGTTTCCTGTGAACAGGGGTCTGTGGAGGCTTATGGTCCCAGGCAATCTTCCAGGTTGTGTTAGAGTAGGGAGGTGCCCGTCCACAGACAGGTCCTGGGTTTACCACTCTCCTAGGAATGTCTGAGTCTTTGGCCAGTCACAGCCTGCGAGCCAGGTGGGAGAGAGGTATTTCAGGGTTGGGTTTACACCAACAAACAGGTAAAGACCCAAGTAAAGCTGGCCTTCTTTCATTCAACATTTATGTAGTACCTACTATGTTTCAGACTTTGTAGGGAAATAAGATAAAATCACTGACTCTAAGAACATATGACCTGGTAAACAGGTAAATTAATCAGCAATGGCCACAATCATGTGATAAATATGTTATTTGAGAGAGACGCTACAGGAAGCCATATGATGATGAAAGAAAAATGCAGGATAGGAGAGAAGTCAGGGAAGGCTTCTTGGAGGAAGTGATATATAAGCCTACATTTAAAAGTTAATATAGGAATTTGCAAAAGGAAGAAGGGGAGAAAGAGAGAGCATTCTAGGTTATGGGAAAACGTGAGCAAAAGCATGGAGGCTTAAAACAGCCTACCACTGCAAGGAGTTGAGGTTGGCAGGAGCCAAAAAAGCAGAGGTTGGGAGCAGGTGTGATTTCTAGGTAGCCAGAAAAGCAGGCAGTGCCCAGGCCATTGTGGTTCTCTGTGACTGGGAAAGGCACAAGGACTTATCCTGGAGACCAGAGTTTCACTCATGCATTGAACAGGGGAGTGACAAGGCCAGAGTGGCATTTTGCACACGCCTGACGCACAGGGATGCAATTAGGAAGGCAGGCATGCAGGCGAGGGGACCTGCTGGCCTTATACCTTGAAATGTGCCCTGGCACGTCAGGACTTTTTGAATCATCCAGGGGAGGGAAGCTCACTGCATACAGACCTTCCCGGGGAGGCCTGGCCAGCAGGGGTTCAGCTTACAGAGATAAGAGCAGGCACCACAAAGCTGCTGCCCCCATCATTGTTACATCCCTCAGCCCTCTGCCACCTCATGGCCCTGCCTTCTGCCTCTTCCACACCCCTGCTCCTCCTGCTTCTGTTTGCGCCCACAAACACGTCCAGAGTCCTGCTCTTGGCCAGTGGGAGTGCAGGCCAGTGGGCTCCAGGTCAGTGCAGATCAGAGAGGCTCAGACTCACGCTCGCCCTGGCTCAGCCCCTCCCATCTTCCTCCCTGGGCCAGACTCGAAACATTTCGTGGAGGAGAAGAGTGGGCATCCGCTGGAGAGCTAATGAGCTTGTGTTACACGGGTCTGCACTGCCGTGGACACAGACGTGTGCGTCCCTAGCGTGCCTCTGCAGCATGCTTTCGTCTAGGTCAGCAAAGCTGTGGTGTGCACCAGAGGGACCAGATGTGCTGGCTGCAGGGTCAGCCATGTGTGATCCTGAGCAGCAGGCGGGTGGCACCGTCTGCGGGAGGCTGCTGGAAGGCCTCTCCAAGTCCTGTCTCTGCTCCGCACACAGCAATCAGGTTGCGTGGCAGGCCCCGCCCGGCCCTGCACAGGCCTGGTATCCCGGACAGGTTCAAGGTCATCTCCTGTGTGTTACTTCCCACCAGGTGATCGTCCACGGACAAGGCAGCAGCACAGGCCCAAGACAGGATGTGGACGTGTGGCTGTGGCAGCTGGCAAGTGGGACTTGGGACAGGGTGACACCACTTCCTGCCATGGGAACTGGGCTGCTCCTGGGCTTGGGCGCCGTAGCTGGGACTGACGCCCAGGGCCTCCCTGTTGGGCAAATGCTGAGGTCTGAAAGTCTCCATCTGATTTGCCTGCTCCTCTCTCCCAGGAGGGTTCCTCTGTCGTGACGCTGGGGGGACAGCGCCTGAGCCTGACCCCCGATGACAGCCTCTTGGTGCCAGCCGGGACTTCGTGAGTACATGGGAGACTTGCCTCCAGCTGCAGGATTTCCTGTCTTCCCTGGGGCTCTCAGGGCTCAGCCTCATCTCACCTGCCTATCTGTGTCCACAGGTACACCTGGGAACGAGCACGAGGCTCTGTGACCCTGTCTGTGACCCAGGACCCCGCCCACAAGAAACCCTTGGGGTGATCCTCCTGCTGTGGGCCCGAGGCAGCCACGGGGTGGCCCAAGAGCCACTCTGACAAGTAATCGCCAGATGCCACCCCCTTCCTGGTGGCTTCTAGTGCACCGCTGCTAAGTGGCTCAGTGTCCTCAGCACTGGGCCCTGGACATCACTGTCTTCATCCTCCTCCTGTCCTCTCCTCGGGTGCCTATAGCTCCCTTCTCCTCTGAAACCCTCAACCAACTACCCTGTGCAGTTCCGCCAAGCGGGCGGCCCCCGGGGCAGGCTGCCTCTCTGACCTCCTGTCCCGCGGGCGCAGCTCGGCGCTGCCTGCCACCAGCACGGCTCAATAAAGGCTCCTAACCAGTCAGCACCCGTGGGTCACATGAGCGCGGCATTGTCCCCGGCAGACTTGTGTGCTCCTGTGGGTGTGGGTGTGGGGGCATGTGGGGAGGGTCGGTGAGTGTTGTGGGGTTCAGGGACACAGGGGTCCTGCATGTGTGGAGCTGCTATTATCCATGTCCCTGCCAGGGGAAGCGGCTCTCGTCACCGTGCGGCCCTGAACTTTGCGGACGCCATGGCTCGTCCTCTTCCTCTGTCCCCATTTATTCTTCTTTATGTAACTAAAAAACATAGTATCTGTTGCTCCCCGCCAAATAACAGGAGTGATTTTTGTTAATTACAGGAAGCATAGAAATAAATTAAAACACAAAATGCCCCACCCAGGGTTAATCACTGTTAATAGCTAGTGGTGTCATGAGCCCTGAGAGGAGCATGAAGCTGGATCAGGAGCTTGCTCTCTCTGTGTGTGTGTGTGTGTGTGTGTGTGTGTGTGTGTGTGTGTGTGTGTGTGTGTGTGTGTGTGTGAGGGGCTGAGCCATGACTTACTCCACCCCACCCCCACTCCAGTTGCTGGATACTAAAGGAGGGAGGGGAGAAACTGACTTTGCTGAAAAGGCTTCCTGCCCCAAGGGTCCCTGCTTCATACCCTAAGGCCTCTCCTCTCCTCAAACAAAATAAAAACACTTCCAGCATTCCCCAGACTTGAAAGCAGTAAATTGCAGTAAGGATAGAGCGATGCCCCGTGTGGGAGCTGAGAAAAGAATGTGGGGGTGTCCTGGGGAGGTCCCTGGACAGGGAACAGGTGCCACAAGAACAGTTTGTTCCCCGTGCCAAGAGCAGGGCTAATCCGAGACAGAACAGCAGAATACCAGCTCTGTTCCAGGGAATTCCCCAGTTCTTATGGATGTTATCTTGTTAATCCTCACAACTCTCCAGGAAAGCAGTGGAGCCCCACTTACCCATGAGGCTTAGAGGATTGGGGAAGCAGGCAGCTCTGTGTCCAGCCCAGGGCTGTCTGCAAAGTTCAGGCTGGCAGACTCAGCGCCCTGCAGCTGTGGGCACTATCTGCCCTCAGTTGCAGCCAGACAGGAGCCAGGGCAGGCTGAGGCCTGGAGGATGCTTGGAGAGAAACGAGTGGCCATTGTGCCCGAAACCCTGGGCCTGGCCCATGCCACACTGCTGACCACCAGGTGGCAGGCCTCAGAGCTGGGACCACAGTCTCCCATGACACTGTCCGGGTTATCTCAGTCCACAGGCCCAGCCCCACAGGCTCACGAGAACACCACAAAGCAAGGGTGCTGGACTTGACCTGGTCTGAAGCCAGCCCCAGCCTCCTGCGCCCCTCTGCAGTGACTGCTGGTGGAAGTGGAGTGTGGCACAGACAGTAGAGAAATGAGAGTTCTCGGGGTTGTTCTGTGTGTCTGTGGCAGTAGGACTTGCCAGAGCCCTCTGCCTGTGGGATGTGCATTGTCACACCCATGGACTGGGGACCACCACAGAGTTTGGAGCCATCAGTAACCGCAGCCAACCTGCGATACACAGCATGAGGCTGTGAACTCGAACCTTAAAGTGCTGACCGGACTCCCAGGCTCCACAGCCCTTGCTGCCGGGCTGGGGACAGCATGTGTGCAGATGTGCACTTGGGGAGAGCTGTCCCCACCGTGTGCGCCATCCCGAATCCCGAGCGCTGTGTCCCGGCCAGCTCCTGCCTCCAGGTGGGGAAGAGTCCGACCACTCTGGCTGCAAGCAGGCCCCGAGCAGTACCCAGGGGGCACTTCCTCCCACTTCTCTGAGCCTCCCTCTCACCTTTGTTGAAGTCTGCTCTCAGTTCACCCCTCTCTAGCCCAGACTGGGTTCAGAGACCACAGGGAAGTTGCACAGTACAGGGTGGCTCCGGGGTTCCTCTTTGCCTGCAAATGGGGATGCTGGGTGTTTCTCAGAGGCTGAGAGAGTGCTGATGAAAACCCCAGGATATTGAGTCATTGTGGTGATCAGCTGATAGTGAATAGTCACCCACTCTGTCCTGGACACTCATGTGGGGGCAGACGACTGAGAACTCCTCTCAGGTCCACGACCCAAGCAGCCCATGGAATTTCAAAACGGGACCTCTCTCTCCTCCTCTCTCTCTCCCACTTTCTCTTCCCTTCCCCCCACCACTGCTTTGGAGTCACCAGGAGAGGCCTCCTGGTGTCCCCTGACATCCTTACCCTCAGTGTCTGCCCTGCTGGTTCCAGTCCTGGGCGTGGAGTGTGCCCTGGGCCTGGTGGGGAACAGCCTGGCCCTCTTCATCTTCTGCTTCCGCATGCGGCCCTGGACCCCCAACACGGTGTTCCTGGTCAGCCTGGTGGTCGCCGACTTCCTCCTGATCATCAACCTGCCCCTGCGCATAGACTACTACTTCCTCCAGCAGAAGTGGCGCTTCGGGACCACAGCCTGCAATGTCAACCTCTTCATGCTGTCCACCAACCGCACGGCCAGCGTGGCCTTCCTCACTGCCATCGCGCTCAACCGCTACCTGAAGGTGGTGTGGCCCCACCACGTGCTGAGCCATGCCTCGGTGTGGGGGGCCACCCAGCTGGCCGGGGGCCTCTGGGGGGCCATCCTGATCCTCAATGGGCACGTGCTCCTGAATAGCCATCCCGACAACTCCTGCATTAGCTACCAGCTGAACACAAGCTCCTCGGCCTCGATGCAGTGGCACCGGGCACTGCTGATGTTGGAGTTCTTCCTGACGCTGGTGCTTGTCCTCTTTGCCATGGTGAGTATTGGCCTCACCATCCGGCGCCGGGGCCTGGCCGAGCAGGCGGGCCCACGGAGGGCCATGCGCATGCTGGCTGTAGTGGTGGCTGTCTACACCATCTGTT
Source organism: Scalopus aquaticus (assembly GCA_004024925.1). Classification (NCBI taxonomy): domain Eukaryota; kingdom Metazoa; phylum Chordata; class Mammalia; order Eulipotyphla; family Talpidae; genus Scalopus; species Scalopus aquaticus. The sequence continues at coordinate 208,273 of PVIJ01000036.1, read as the reverse complement.
TCTTGCCCGCCATCGTGGTCGGCACAGCGTGCATGGTGGCCTTACGCCTACGTGCCTGCCACGCCTTGCGCATCTGCATACAGCTCTTCCACGGCTCCCTGGCCTTCACCTACCTCAACAGCGCCCTGGACCCTGTGCTCTACTGCTTCTCCAGCCCCAACTTCCTCCGCCAGGGCAGGGCCCTGCTGGGCCTCACCCGGGGCTGGCAGGGCCCAGCCAGCGATGAGAGCAACTACCAACCCTCCTCCCGGAGCCAAAGCCAGCACCAGAGCCAGTACCAGAGAGGTAGCAGGAGCAGGAACAGGAGCTGGAGCCGGAGCAGGCGCCAGCAGGAAGAAAAGGAAGGCTGAGGCTGCCGGGAAGCAGTAGGCAGAGGTCTGGTGGGAGTGAGCAAGGCCCGCCCCCAGGACTGAGGGTCTGCTGCAGTGCCACAGGGCGAGGACTGCCAGGCTTTGGCCCGGAGGGACACGGTCATTCCCTGGACTGCTGCCACATGAGATGCCTCAACTGACTGGATAAGGACTTCTGCAGGAGCCAGGTGGGCAGCTGGGAGAGCAATCTCAGCCCCATGTGTCCCATCACTGAGCCCAGGGTGCAGGTAGAGCATGAGGGCGGGTGCTCAACTCAGACCAAGGCCCCCCACATCCCTGCCCAGGCCACATGAGAGCAGATAACCTTCCTGCTTTCGAAACTGCACAGATGCATTTTGTGTGATCTCTCTCAATACCAATAAACTTCTTTTTGAAAATATAAGCCTGTCTCAGCTATTCAAGGAAAACTGAGTTAAATGTCTGGTTCCAATCCAGTCTTGGAGGCAGTAGGGTTTACAGTATGTGCCCCAGGACTAGAGTTCATCTCCCAAGTCCTTTACTTAGCACATTTGTACAAAAAAAAATTAATTCTAAATGGGAAGGGCGTCCTCGACAAGCTGCTCCTTCGCCCTCTTCTCCACCCCTCCTGATGACATGTGGTTGCTGCGGCCCCCCGACTCCCAGCACCCTGGTGATGTCGCTGCCCCCAGAGCAGGTCCAGACCAAGAGGGAGAAGCACTTCTGAGGCCTGGTGGCTCAGCATCCTGCCATATGGCTCCCAGGAACACCCCGGGAAGAGCGTTGACCCACTGGAGAAGCCGGACTTGGGTTCACTGCCCTTGTTTCCAATCCTTGAGCATCATGATAGCTGTTGTCTTGGAATGTGATGTGCAAAAGCTTGAGTTTAAAGTTGAATTTCAGAATGCTCATAGAAAAGAACTAAACTTTTTCCCTTTGTTGACCTGCTTTGTCTGGCTTCTGTGAGAGAAGCATGGGCTTAAAAATGTGTTCCTCCCCATTTTCTGGCCTTTCCCATCATCCTCTGAATTTTCCCTTTCATCCCTCCCTCCCTCTCTCCTTCCTTTTCCTGTCAGGCCATTTTTCACATCTACCTCAAAGATACCTCAGGGTTGGTATCTGATAATATTGGTCCCTCCTCTTTCTGAGTGACCTTTTATTTTTCAGATGACTACAGACCTACTTTAGGTGTTTTTAGTACAATTTTGAACAGTAACTTTTAAAATGACACATTTCTGGTGTTAGGCAGGTGGCGAGTGCCTGTAGGTGAGTCTGCTGCTCTGTGACCGCCCTTGTTTCCCGCAGCCCCTGGGGAGCATGTTCCTTCTTCTCGTTTTGGCTGTGCATGTTTGGACCTTGTGGAATTGGACCACTCTGCCTGGCTGTGGGCTCGTGACAAGTGCCTCCTTGGGCAGATGGGATGCCATTATTACGCACAGTAGGTCTGCGGCGAAAGGGAGGGGGCCTGAAAGGGTCTTAGAAAGCTGGGCTCTCGGGACATAAAGGCTTAGGGAGGGACAGAGAGTTGGACAGTTGGTTCTGGGAATAAAAAACAAGCTCCTGGAGAATATATAAAAGGGCCACTGGACAAGCAGCCCAAAGAGGCCTGGTGAGTTGGGCAACGACACATCTAGGGCAGCAGCTGTCCCTGAGCTTGTACAGTTTCCTTCAGCAACCCTGTAGTCCAGAAGCAAGATCAGAACAAATAGAAGTTAAAACTTATCTGAAGAAACCTCTGAGGAAGTTCGATGTTCAAAACCAGGTCCTGACAATGGAACTCGAGGAAGGCACACCTTGAGAGGCCGGGCACGCCACACTGAGCTCTACAGATGAGCTCCCAGAAAGAGAAAGATATCAGAGTCAGGACAGAAAGTTTTACCCAGAGGGCTCCAAGAACCACTGGGCACCTTAGGACTTCATGGAGGTGAGGCTGCTGGGTTCCACCTTGAGGGCTCCCTCTGCTTCCGCAAGACCTCCCCTGAGCACTAGGGCCACCGCTGACCCCTCAGTCCCAAAGCTACACGCACGGACGCCACCTTTTCTGTTCTCATGTGTGCGTCTTACTTCTTTACTGAAACTCTTGAAAGAAACTTGTCTCTGTCTCTCTCAAATTTCTCACACATCTCAGCAAACAACGGTCATAAAGAGGTGTCGCTCACCTTGAGGGGCCCCAAGTCTGTTCACAATGAACTCAACACAGCAACTGAGGCCGAGACTATACTCAAAGAGGTGTGGGCCAAGGAAATACTCAACAGAGATGAACTTCTACAGCAGGTTTCAGCTCTCAGGCCTGGGAACACTTAGACCAGGGTGCCTGCACCTACATTATTTTCCTTTCTGACTTCACAGGCTGAGGAGGGTGGGGAGCAAAAAGTGGGTGCTGGACACCCATGTCTGTAAGATGCAGCGCCTGTGCCACCTCACTGCCCAGGAACCTTCCCCTCCCACGGGCACAGCATATTCCCTCTACTCTCTACCTGACCCCCCAGCATGTGCCCAACCACCCAGACCTGGGCGGAGCGCAGGAGTGGTTGATGGGGAAAGCCTGCCCACTGCTGCTTGTTAAAGGCCATCCAGTGAGGTAACCTCACAAAACCTCCATGTTCCCAGGATGTGGCTAAGGAGACAACAGAAGAAAATGCATATCCTGGGCAAAGGCCTCTGAGAGTCTTCAGTGTATCTGTTTAGACACCAGACTAACTAGCCTGGCCTCAGGTCTACACAGGAAGGGAACAGCTGAGGCCAGGAGCACAGGCAAGGGGGTGGAGGGTTAGGAAAGGTGGGAAGAGTGCATAACCCAGCCTGACAGCTAAGCCACTGTCCCAGCAAAGCACAGCGTAAAACCAGGCATCATTTCCAGAAATTTATTGGAAACACGATACAAATTGATTAGTAGATGGCATCTACTTACAGACAGTCCACGCACTAATAACACGCTCTGAATGGATTATCCTGGGGAAACACTCATGACCACTGATGCATGGATTGGGTTAGTGTTCCCTGGCAGGGAAAACCAGAGACTGGGGAAAGAGAAATGGGGAGGGGTGGACAGAAAACTGGGACACGGCTTTCCTGAGGGGAAAGGGGAGGTGGGGTCGATAAGTGGGTATATTCTCCCAAAGGAAAACAGGGACAACTGTTAAGAATAAAGGCTTTCTCCTCCCTCCCCAAAGCACTTTCCTTTCTCAGTGGGGCGAAAGGGAATCCACAAAACCCAAAGGGCAGCTCCCCCTCTACCCTCACTGCATCTTAGGAAGGCATGGGCAAAAACACCAGGCTCAGACAGGAGACAGAGCAGACCAAGTCCACGCAGGCTTAGACCCGCTTGCCCTTAGAACCAGTCTCTCCTCCCTGCTCTGCTCTGAGTGGTGGGGGGTGGGCGCTGCAGACCCTGCCCCAAGCTCCCGGGCCAGCTGCTTCCAGTTGGAGTTAGCTAATGAGGAGGTTTTTGCCAGGGATCTGGCCTCTTCATGGATCCCACAACGGTCCCCCACCCCCACCCCCACCCCCCAGTGGCCTTGTAGGCCAGGTCCTGTCCAGTCACCCTGCCTCCCAGGCTGGCACCACAGCCTCCGCCCAGTCCCATCAGCCTCAGGGGTGACAGCTGCCTGTTACTGTTTCCCATCTCTGGGTTGCCCCTCAGGTTCCAATTTTGCCTCTCAGCTCTTCTTGTTTCTGAGTTAAACAGCTCTCGGGATTGCAGCGTCCTCTGTTTTAAACATTTAGACTAGTTTCCGTTTTCCTGGTTGGTTGCTGATAGAAACTGGACTGAGGCAAGACAGAGCGGTGAGAGGTGTATTGAAACACCAGTCTGTCCTCACTTGCTCCGCCTCTGGGACAGACTTAGAGAGCTTCTGCCTCCTCACCCAAGGGATCCCAGCCCAGGCTCAGCACAGCACCCACCAGACACGTCTGCAGTGGGCCAGGCACAGGCTGCATGTCCCCCACTAAGGCACTGCCCAAGAGTGACAAGCTGCTGACACACACCATGGTGACTCGGCGGCCCCACACAGGGCCTGGCTGGGACGTTCAGAATGGCAAAGGCCAGTACTAGAGGCTCCCCGGCACCCTCTGTCCATCTCCTGGCGTGGCCAATCAGAATATTAGGGAGCTTGCCAGAGATGAGGTGGCAGTGTAAGATCGAAGCCAACATCCTGTTCCCTGGAGCACAGAAGTGCAGAGCTAGGAGCTTGGACTACATGGTAAAGGGGGAGCTGCCTCAGCACCGGAGGCTGCCCTCGCCCCAAAGCTAATGTAACCTGGAACCAGGGAGAGCCTCTCCCTATTGTTCCTCAGAACTGGCCTGGTCCCAGCCACTAAATTTCCAGGGCCTGGATAAGGAGGGTCTCTCCCAAGACAGAGCTACAGGCAGCTCACTGCTCCTCAGCTCAGCAGTCACCACTTCACGGGGGTTAGGAAAACAAAAGGGTGAGGGAACCGCTCCACCATCTACAGGGATGACAAACCCAGGGCAGAGGGACAGAGACAGCTGTCCCGTGCCTCTGTCATTAGAGAAGAGCACAGCACATAGCAGTGGAGGAAAGAGCCCGTTGCCCCCTCTCCTTCGGTCTTTCTGGAAGGGCTTCTCAGTGGGGACTCCTGAGGGCATTAGCTGTGCCTCCACTGGGCCCCCTGAGCAGCTCCCACCCAGGCCCCACGATTGGGGCGCCCAGCCAAGACAGAGAACAGCTCCAAGAGTTGGCAGTGGCGGGAACGTCCCCCAGTCACCCCCGCAAAAGCCTAAGATGAGAACCAACTCCTCCTCAGAAGAGAAGCCACATCTGCAGTACTGGCAGAAGAGGCAGTTCGGGCTCCCAGCCTCGCCCTCAGCCACCATAAATCATGTTCTCTTTGCTACGCTGAACCTACCCTGCGAGGATCTGGACTCCTAGAGTGTCTCCATCCTTTCTATGATACTTTACTGTGCTTTGGGGGTGAGGGGAGTGTCAATTCAATTGCAACCACTCTCCTGCAACTACCTGGCTATTTGGGGTACCTACTATCAGCCATCCAGTCACCTCCCAGTTGCAGACCCTAGGAACACCTGGAAGGCCAGACTCCGGGACTGTGACCCTGTACCTTACAATCTGTTTCTGCAAAACAGGGGAGGAGCCAGACTCACATCTGCTCTGGGAGCCAACAGGGCACTAAGTTTTTCCTATTCCTGCAGCTGTGTGCAGTCACAGGCGGCCAGCCTGGGATGCGAGCAAGGGTTGGTGCCCAGAGTACACAGGAAGAGCCCAAATTAGCTGACACTGGGCTACGGCTGGTCTCCTGGGCTCCCAGAAACCTGTGGGTATGAAGGGCAGGCACCTCACGGCATCATACCCATACACACAGACTCACCTGCAAACACAGTTCTCTCACTCCACCCTCTTAGGCCAAAGACATTCCATCTGCTTAAAAGAAACCTCGCTGAGCTGCGACCCACCAGGACCAATCTGACTGCGGCTCCTCGCCAGCCAGCCTGGCTGCAGGGACAGGACTGTACACAAGCGCCTCACCACGCCCCGCTGGGTTCCAACATTCGCTCCGGCCGCAGAGGTCTGGGAGCAAGCAGATCCCAGCAGAACACCAAGCTCTCCTCACTGGCACAAAACAGGTGGCAGGGGGCATTCACAGGCTTATCAAAGACAGTTTCGTCGGAACCTCAGGTAATTCTGTACCTTGGAGAGCCGGTAGGGGGAAGGGCCCATGGATGCAGGAGGCGAAGAATGAAATTTCCCCATTAAAAAAAAAAAAACAACTATGAAGCCTATTGAGAAAAAGCCAAGTGACAGTAACAGCAAAGAGAGGGGGAAATATCAGGAACTGCATAAACACTGGCACATTTCTTAAGAAAAATCCATTGAGAAAGATGCCGCGCCCCTCCTGTACATGATCCTACGGCTTGCAGAGAGCTGAGCTGACACATGCAGGGCAGCGGCAGTGCTCAGCTCTCAGCAGCACCACTGCCCGGGGTGCAGAGCGCTGGAGAAGGGAGGGGGCAGAGAGGCTCCCTCCGCCCCTCAATTCTCAGGCAGGCCCCTCTCTGAACAGCGAGGTCTCTGGGAGGAAAGCGAGGTGACATGATTGACACGTGGAGATGCAGCTTTGTAGGACGTGCACTCCTACAGTCTTCCCCTGCCCAGCGGGTCTTACGCGGGCACGCGCTGAAATGGGCTGGGAACGGGCTGCCTCCTTCCCCGCACGCTGTGAACGCCAGCAGGATGTGTAGCAAGTCTTGGGTTATAGGATGAAACAGGCATAGCTCAGTCTGACACACAGCATGTGAGTTCTGGAAAAGGAAACAAATGGGGTCACCGTTACACCAGTTCCGATGGCCGAGGCTAGAGGAGGGGAAAGATGGAGTCAGCCCTCCCGCCACTAATATCACAGCCTTCAAGGAAAGGACGTCGGGAGTTAATTAAGTCAAATAAAAGCTCACGATACAGTCTAAGACTGGAACTAAGTCAAGCTTCGTTGAGGCCAAGGAAGTATGTGAGTGGCACAGGAGGATCTCAGAGGCTGGGTCAGATGGGCGGGCTTAGTGGTCGCTGGCAAGGTGCTGCACCAACTTCAGGAACTTCTCTGATAGGGAAGGAGTGGGAAGCAAGTGGCCCGGGGGAGGCACAACCTGCCCGAGGGAACCACAATCAGTCTAATGACGTGGGCATTCAGTGGGCCAGGAACACGCTGTCCTCTAGGAGGGGCCTGGACTTCAATACCCACATGTCACAGAGTCCTCAGTCCCACTCCCTCCACTTTCCCCGAAGACCTTCAGTGCTCCTGCCCCAGAGCTAGGCATCTACTGACTCCTAAGAAAGGAGTAAATGAAAAGCAGAAGAAGCCTGCAAACCATATCGTCACCCTCTGGTGTTACTTAGCAGGTTGTGAAACCTTTCGCTTGGTTATTAGGAAAGTGGCTAGGAGGGAAGTGAGGGTTGTTTACTGAGATGGGGTCAGATGCCCCCACAAGGAGAGCTCAGATGGTCTCGCCCCACCGGGAGAGGACGTGGGAACGCTCACCTTCACAGCCTCCCGCCATCCTGAGGAGGGTCTGCAGGATGGAGCAGAGCTGCTCCTTCACTTCATGAGCCTTTCTAGAATAGGGGAGATATATACACATAGCCTGGTATTTGATAGGGCTCAGCAAATATGTGTTATATAAAAACCCAGATAATTCAGTTCAGGACTCAGGCTAACTTTTGCTTTAGTGAACCTACTGCAGATTATGTAATTTCCTTATTTAACTTTCACCAGAACCTAGTGAGGGTCAAAAGGTTTAGGAACTTGTTCATGGACACACAATAAGTGAAAGAGTCGGCACTAGAATCCAGATCTTCTTAATTCAGGTCAAGTTTTTCCTCTTTCACCAAGTGGCCTGTTCTCCATCTGGTCCAGTATTCTGCTAACAGCCAGCAATGGCCTACTGTCCTAGCTGCTGTCTAAATTAAGGGTTATGTAGGTGTCAGTATCCCTCAGAATCTTTTTTTTTTTTGAAGGGGCTGTCTGTCATTCATTTATTTGTACAACCCCCCCCCCCCCTATGGAATTAAACCATCTGCCAGAGGGTCACTTGTATTAGTTTTCCAAGTTTCTGACCTGCCGTGGTAAGTTGTGCTTTCTTCTATTTGTGCTAAACTTCCTGGCCCCAGTTTTAAGAGCTACCACTCCTCCCAGCAGCTCAGGGTCTGGCTCACACCTGCCTTCTCCACACTGGCCAGGTTTTAAGTTGAAACTTGTCACCTTTCTGCATTCCAGGCTGAAGACTCGCAGTGTTTACTCCCAGCGCTTGCAAGGCCATCACTAGCCCCTGCCCTGCTCAGAGCTTCCTCAGCTCCACTGCATTTGCTTGAAGAAAGGAACCAGGACCCAGCATGAGAGGCTGGCAGATGTTCCCATGCTGATTCCCAGGTTTCCTTCCTAGACAATATAGCCCAAGTCATTTCCTTTTTTTTAGAAATAAATTAATCTCAACTACATTAATCTACATTTGCTATTTTTGTTTATACTAATCCCAATTCACAAGCACTTATTTTTCCTTTTACAAAATTGTCCCTGTTGGTTTGACTATTCAGAAATACTTGGAGTCTATGGACTTGGAGATTCTATTATTCTAACCAACGAATGGGATCAAAGCAACCTTTCCAGCTGCTGGTTTCTATGTAAATTTCCCTTCCTCTGAGACCTAGAGGAAAAACTACCATTAGAATTTTGGAGGCTGGGAAACAGATAAGTAGTAATGGACTATGCACTCAAGAAAGCCACCCTGAAGCCACACCTGAAGGTTATTTGGAATTCCAAGCCCAATTTGCCCAAAGAATCCACAAAGGGCATAGAAATAGATACCAGTTACCTCTGGAAGTGGGGTAGGGGGACTGAAGCAAAGATGAGTTGACGGCTGTTGAAGAAGCAGCTGGACCCCTGGAAGCTCGCTTGACTCCATATCCCTAGGCAACCATCTGTTTCTTACAAGTCTGAGTGTCTATTCTCTGAAGACAAGTGAACTGGCCTAGGAGACACTAGGCACCAAGCACAGTTGAGGTCAGGGCTACCAATGCCAAAACTGAGTGATCAAGTGAGCATATGCCTACTGAATGGTAAGACCTCCATTCTGTACTGAGTTCCCAGAAAGCACGCAGCCAAACGTTTACCCTCTGGGGAAAAGATGGTGCTATGATCTGAATGTGTGGATTCCCTACAAAATTCATAGGTTGAAATCTTAATGCCAAAAGCAAGCACATTATGAGGTGAGGCTTTTGTGGGGTGCTGGGGTCATGAGGGTAGAGCCTTTATGAACAGGATTCACCTTCTTACCAAAAAGACCCTACAGAACCCCTAGCCCCTTCCACCACATGAGGACACAGGGAGAAGTCAGCAATCACAAGAGGGTCTTCACCCAAACCTGGCTAGACCAACACACAGATTTTAGACTTCCCAGCCTCCGGAATTATAGGAAATACATTTCTACTGTTTATCAACCACTGAGTTCATAATATTTTGTTATAGCAGCCTGACAGATGAAGATAGATAGGAACAATTTTTTTCTGGGTAATCTGATCAGCACATGAAAAAGACGAAAAGATATTGATATTTGGGCCACACAACCAATAGCCCAGATTACCATGACGTGCACTACAGGTCCCAACCACAAGCCTGAGCGCGGAGCTTCCACTCTAGTTTTTGTATCTTATTCTTAAACATCATCAGACAACCAAAGGTCACCAGGAAAAAACCCTTGAACACACGTTAGCGAACAAAACAAAAGTAATAAAGAACACGAACAGGAAGAAACGGATTATTCAGGGAGAACATTTAAAAAAACTACACTTTCATTAATATTGCCAGAGAAGTAAAAAAAGACACAGTGGGCCTCCCCGGTGGCGCAGCGGTTGAGTGCTGCGCTGTGGAGCTGTTGGCAGCGGCGACGCGAGTTCGACGCCCGGCAGGGGAGAATCCCACATGGCGAGGCAGACCTCTCCTGCCTCGCCCGCTGCTCCCCTCAGCAGTGTATTTCTGATCTGCCTGTCCTGCTCCCTGCTCTGGCTCTGGTGAACCCTCTCGCCGCCCCATGCCTCTGGCCTGTACCCCAGCTTGTACGTATAAATAAAAAATAAATCTTTAAAAAAAAAAAAAAGACACAGTATCCATGAAATACAAATAGCATACTATTTTTTTTTTTTTTAATAAAGAAAACCAAGGGGAGGTGCAGGGAGCCCGAAGGACTGAGAAGTTCTACTTCCTACAATGGTAGGTTCATTAGTATTGGACAAACCCTATACCAGTAACAGTGATAAAATGGGTTAAAAGAGAAAAACAACTGTTTGAAGTTACTGGAGATCAACCTAAATTAGGCAAACACTGGAGGAGATAAAGAGATAGACCTGTGAAAAAAGATGACATCAGGCGAGAGCCACTCTTAATTGGCTTTTCCTTTATGAGCATTTCCATACAGTATAGAAGGATGTAGTTCAAGCAGAAAGCTGCAATTTAACTGGGCTGAGAGATCACAGAGAGATCAGTATGAGGCTGCCATGAAGCTGAGAATTGAGGGAGGAGATTCTGGAAAGGAAGGAGACACACAGAGGGGGATCCCTCAAATCTGCATAAACATTGCCATCAAATCGCTGGCTGATTACTGAACTATGCATGTACAGTAAGATTCCAGAGAGCTCAGAGGAAAAATTAGCTGAAAGGCTAACAGTTAACAGTAAGGCCAGAAGCTGTCCAGTACTGGGAAGACAGAGTTTGGAATTCAAGTTCCACCAAGTTAGAAGGGCTAGCCAAACTATACATTATTTCCATTGAAATCCCATGGGACTAAGTAGACCAGACCTAATAAAGTTTTAAATCAACCCTCTGCAAAAATCAAGGCAATCTACCAATTTAACTGTTTGCTAGAACAAAACTCAGAGGAAAATAACAGAATTCAGCATCTCTACAACTTATCAATCACACTGACCAGTATTCATTAAAAATCATTAGACCTGGGAAGCAAGAAAATGTGACCCCCAATCAAAAGAAAAAGGTATTCTGTTTTTATGATTAATGAATGATTCAAATGGTAGAATTAGCAGATACATTTTTTAAATAGTTACTATGTTAAAGAATTTTTGGAAAAAGATGGATATAATGGGTGACAAGATAATGTGTTTTAGAAGAAATAGAAAAGAACTGAATGGAAAGTCTAAAAATGAAAAATACAAAACCAGAAGTGCATAATTTGTTGGAATCAGTGAACGTGAAGATAGAGCTCTAAAAAGTATTTAGATCATATACTGTACTATATAGTCAATTCATATAAAATTGTAGAAAATGTGAACTACTAAAAAAAAAGTAAACTACTCTAATGTGACCAAAAGCAGATCAGTGGTCCCCTGGGATGAGGCGGTGGAGATGGGAAGCAGTAGGAGGGTGGCATATAAAATGGCACAAGGAAATTTTTTAGAGTGATGGGTACTTTTACTATCTTGATTGTGGTGGTGGTTTCCTGATGTATACATGTGAAACTTACCAGATTTTACACTTAAAATATGTATAGCTTACTCAATCTCACGCATGCCTCAATAAAGTTATTTTAAAAGCAAATGATCATGGAGTATGACTTTGGAGGGTTTTTATAAACTTGGACTGCAACAACGTGTTGGCTTTAGTGGTGCTATAAAAATCACACATTTCAAATTTAATAAAGCTAGAAGCCAATCATTAAAAAAATTAAAACGAGGTGAAAAAAGCATGCAGTCAAATTAATATCTGACAAAAAAGATCTTAAGACATGAGCGTTAACAGAGATAATGAGGATCATTTCGCCATGATACGGTGAAAAAGGCATAAATATTCTGTCGCAGAATTTCAAATACATGAAGCAAAATTGACTAAATGGAGAAATCAATGAATCTGTTTTCAATATAAAGTTTGGAATGTCTCCCACAAAGTAGACTAAAAAGACATAGAGAAAGAAAACTGGAGAGGAACAAGAACACTATCAGGGGCTCAGGGCAGAAGACCCACTATCCTAACTTTTCTTTTCTGCTGTCTGACTGTGTCACCTGCCCCACATGTAGTCAGCCCTGTGGAGGACTCACTCTTACTGAGGCCCCAGAGGGGCTCCCACAGAGACTCAACGACGTTGCAGTCAGACTATCATGAAGAGACTTCTCGTATATTTTCTCCAACAAACAAAGATGCCTTCAAGCTTGCACCTCAGTTTCACATTATTTACCATTCATATTAATTTCTATGCTACAATTTGCTGATAAAAATAAATATTTCGTTGAGGGAAGAAAACGCATAGATTAAAACTCAGATATTTTCTGAGTTTAAAGAGTGCTCAGTCATCTGGAAGGAAAAACAGAAAACAGGGAAAGAAAACAACAGTGACCATGGTTGGGAAAGTTAAAATGAACCCAGTGGGATCCTGAAGTCAACCAAAGCATGACAAACCCTGCCATTTCCACTGTCCTGGGAGCTCTGCAGATTCAGAAGACTTCTCACTTCCTCACTGGGACCCAAAGAGATTGCTGAGGGAGATGTCTAAACCTATTGGTTTCCAAAAAAAAAAAAAAAAAAAAAAAAAAAAAATCAATTGGTTCCTGGGGTTAGTCTTTACTTCCCTGGAGCATAAAGACCCAATACTGATGTTCCAGTGACTTACTGAGACAATTGTGCCTGGTATTTTGATGGATGAATCAAAGCTTCTCCTAAGGAAAAGTTGTTTCTCAAGGCCCCATTACTTCCTTCTGCTGTTTTCTTTCCTTTCCTTTCCCAAAATCTACCCACCCCCCAAAAAAAAAAACTTGAGACCCAGCTCTCAAGTCAAAGGTTCACTTTCAAAGACTCACCCTCTGCATGTTCCTGAGAATGGGATGACATAGGGATAGGTTGGCTTAAAGGTTATAAGGACCCCTGCATGTAAACTTATCAAGGAGGCCAGAGATGGTCCTCACAGCTGAGGACCCTTGAAAAACTACCATAAACTTCTGTCATTCTTCTAAGAACTCTATATTGCTAAGATACCTGAGACATCTGGGCCTCTTTCAGTTCATACACTGATATTTTCACCAGGGATAGGATAGAAATGTTCTCTGGGAGAAATTGCAATATTAATAAACCCAGAAATGGTTCCAAGGTGGCCAATTTGGCATCCTTCGAGAGTATTCCAAAACACCAAGTTGTTGATTACGCATACTGAATGTACTTGGGAGCTTCATTGCTATGTTTTCTCCATGTGAGATAATACCCACTGCCCTCAAATGATGCTTCGATACTCTCTAGATACATTGGTACTCTGCTACAATGGCTTCATGTTCAATGAGCTGTGGGGCCATAATGATCCATTATAAAATACTACAAAAACTCAAAGGCACCTTTACTTACTTAACTTGGTTATAACATTATATTTTTGAGACAATGGGACCAAGGGAGAGTCTAAGGACACTTGATGGTCTTCCATAGAAAATGTTTAAGAAAAATTTTTTAAATCAGTTTTTTAAATGGTATAAAATTTTTAACAGAAGGCAGCCTGGGCCCAAGCATGCCTATGAGTGCCATCAGCTGTTCCTGGCTGTCTATTTTTATTGGGATTTGTGAAGAGAGCAGATGCATTCCCAGAGCTCTCTCACTGTTACAATGGCCCTCACCACCACCCATTTCCCAGCGTTGGGATGCAAACAGTTGGAGCTGTTGAATCACTGATTTCAGAAACAAGTCATCAAAAGGACAATCTTCACACCATGGATCATAATATTGTACTTAGAGGCATTCACATTAGATATCCTCTTCATGGGAGACTTAGAGAAATGAGATTACTCAATGCAGAAAACAAATAAGAAAAATAACTAGATCTACAGTGTACTCTCACATCCCAGGCAAAATAAGCCAAAGGAGAGCAGATTAAAAAGAAGTTTATTTGTACAATTACCCATCTGGGCTCAGATACGCTGGGCTTTGTCCCACTGAAAACTGACCTCTTTTTTGAGCCTGTTGCGCTGGATTTCCTGATACACTGAGCTTGTCTCACTAGTGCTCCCAGGACAAAAGTCATGTCATTTCAAGAAAAGGTTTAAGAGCACCTCCGGTTGATGTTCTTTTGGCCTGTATCGCTACACAGCAGAAGCTGTTCTCAAGGGCCCCCATTTGCTAAAGACAGAGACCTAGCTGGCAATCGATCACCTTGTTCTTGGGCAGCAGAGGAAGAGGCTCAAGCATCTGGGAGGCCTTCTTACAGGATGGAGAGAATGAGAGACACCTATGCAGCCCACCTGACACCCCTCCTCTCCAGTGTGTTTTTTCTGACTCAGCCTTCACTCTAAAACAGCCCACTGCCTCAGGGTCACCATGCTCTAGCCCCCCTGCTGCAGCGGCTAACACAGGAGCGAGTCCCCTCCATACACCTACCTTCCTGTCTTCACTACTCCTCAAAACAACTCAATCATGGCAATATATCTCTTTATATTTACTGAGTCCCCTCAGTGTGCAAATATACACTGAAACATATTCATTTACCTTCACGCAAACTCAAGTCATTTTTTGAGAATCATACTTTTAGGTAAGAATAAGTGTTTTAAAGAAAGAATTGACATTTTATTTAGATCCAATTCACATATGACAATCAAAACTTTGATATCTTAATAAGTTCAAAAATAAAACTTCTATAATAGTTCTTTTTAGAGGAGGGGGTAGAATCCTAACACTTGGAACACCTATGATGAGTCAGAGTCAATGCTACAAAGAGCATATAATTTAACTTGAACACATCTCACCTTTAGAAGATTCTGTGAATCTTCTCTTCTTTCTCTTTTCTTCCCCTCCCCAATACTAACATAGCTCCTATGTCCTAAGTTCCAGAAAAGGGAGGGAGTTTGGCAGAGGAGCTTCAGAGAGGCAGAAAGTGGAGGTGAAGTTTTGATGGCTTATATTTTACCAGCTGAGTGAAGAAAAATACTCACTGCATTCCTCTCTGTCCTTGCAAACACACCGAAACATAAACATCTCCCACAGACATGCTGTACTCAGAACACAATCCTGGGTCCTTATTCACCTGGTGGAAACAACACTTGATTTGATTTGAAATCTCATCTCTGCTACCTGCTACCAGTATATGACTTCGGGTGAATCCTTTTAACCTCTCTGATCTTTGTTTTTTGGTTTGCTTTTTTTTTCCCCATTAATAAAAAGCAGGTTGTAACACCTGGTTCATAAAGTGCTTGCAAGATCAAGTAATATAAAGTAGGCGAAAATTTTTTAATCATTAGAATAACTCCTTTAAGGCAAATGAAATCTGTACTTTACAGAGGAGAAAACGGGTTTAAAGAAACCAAGTGACTCACCTAGGACCACACAGGAAATCATCAGAGAAGTTGGCAATTAATCCTACTTGACTTCAAACACTGAGCTGTCCTTTAATTCTGGGGCTCAACTTCTCTCTCTGGCTGCCTCTTTCATGGGCTATCGGATATGGAAAGGCTCCACAGAAATGGCTCTTCTGCCCTGCTGACCTCAAGGGCCTTTTCTACTCTTAGTGATTTGGAGTCACCTAATCAGGTCAAAGAGATAGGTACTTGGTTTGCTGGCATAAAAAAATGTCATAAGGGCCTGCCTGGTGGCCCAAGGGGCTAAGTCTCAGCACTATGAAGCTGTCGGCAGCCACTGCAGCACAAGTTCAATCCCAGGCCAGGGAGCTGACCCACATGGCGCAGCAGACCTCTCCTATCTTGCCTACTGCTCCTCTCAGCATGTATTTCAGTGGATCCACCTGTTCTGCTCCCTACTCTGTCTCGGGTGAATCCTCTTACCCCACCCCCACACCTCTGGCCTACACCCCAGTTCTTGTATGCATAAATAAATAAAATAAATCTTTCTTTAAAAAAAGTCATCAAAGCATCCATAGCCAGAAAAGGAGACAGGATTTGGAAAGCACCACAGTGACATGACACTTGAGGTAGAAGACTGAAGTCTAGGGAAACCAGAAAGACAATGAAAAGGTCTATATTTTTAAGTACATAAATTATGCTCTTACCGCCAGAGTTAAGTTCCCTTCAGGTAATCATAGAGGTCTATGTGTGGCCTGGTGCCATGTGTTGAGCTTAAGAAAGTGACTCTCAGCCACCAATATACCAGGCAAAGACAGTGGTCTTCAGGAAGACAATAGGAGGCTTTTAATATCAGGCAAACTCCTTTATGGAAGCAGTAATCTAGAGACTCTTTTCCCCACATCAAGAACTTCCACCTGAAGGTAGAGGGTAAATCAAGGAGGCAAGCCACCGAGAAGGCAACACGAAGCCCCAAAGCAGAGAGACCTGGATATTTCAGCACAGTCAGAATTTGTTTTCAGTTGGATTAGTCCTGCCCATCAATATTCTATTTGGTGTGCTCATCTGTCTGGTGTGCCGGTAATTAAGTAGCAATGCTGACTGATTTTATTACTGGATGACACTGGGCAAAGCTTTCCTGTGAGTTTGTATCTGCCAGTTCCTACACATGATGGTATTAACTATCCCATGAAAACTCACTATTAGCCGAATATTTTTTCTGGTACTTTGAGTTTACCTTGGAAGCTCTAAGATTAGTTGGGATCCTATATTCTGAGGAAATAAGAAATAGACACATTAGGCCAAGGAAAAGATCCACTGGGGATACAAAGTGGGGATGTTTTCTAAAATGTGTGTTTCTGCTGCACTCTTGTCTGGACATTCATCCATCTGAAGTCAGCTTCCTGTTGCTGGGCCTGGAGTCTGCAAGCACTTCCCCTCTGCCATCTGGACCCGCCTACAACAGGAGGGCTGCCCGAGGGAACCTGCACGGCTGGAAGCAGGAGAAGGGGCTTGCACCTTCCTGTTCCCGTTAGGGTCACCCCAAGTAGCTGGAGTTTATTTCCAGTTCCCAGCTTCACTTCACACTTCCTGAACAGCCTCACAAGCACCACCCTCTCCCCAGGGGTCTAAGTTTCTGAGTTCCTGCTCCTGGGGGGCCTCCCTGAGCTTCTAACTTGAGATAATCCCAACTTCATTTTGCCCTCCCAACCCTAGGGATGGTGGCTGCTTCCTGCTTCTTCCCCATCCCCTTCTCCTTGTTAGCTAATCTGTTCTTCAATATCTGTCACATTGATTTCTTAAATTAAATTAGCTGTTAAAATAACTTTTATAGTATCTCCTTTGTTGACTAACATAGCACATTTGAGAGCCACCACTTTGCTTATACCAATGGTTAAAAAGGTAGACTCTGAGGGGCCTCCCTGGTGGTGCAAGGGGTTAAGTCTCAACACTATGAAGCTATCTGCAGCCACTGTAGCACAAATTCGATCCCCTGCCAGGGAACTTCCCACATGGTGCAGTAGACCTCTCCTATCTCACCCACGGCTCCCCTCAGCAGTGTATTTCAGTTAATCTCTCTGTTCTGCTCCCCACACTGCCTCTGGTAAATGCTCTCACCCTCACACACCTCTGGCCTAGACCCCAGCTCTTGTAAGCATAAATAAATCTTTAAAAAAAAAAAAAGGCAGACTCTGAGATTGAATCACATCTGAGCGGGCATTCCAATCCATCTGTGTTGTCGCTGGTAACTGGAAAATTTAGTTAGTCTCTCTAGGTCTCATTTTGCTCAATCGCTTTCATTTGTTTGATTACCATTTACTGAGTACCTACTAAGTTCCAGGCACTGTGCTAGGCAGAAGAGATGCACTGTTATATGAGACAGTAAAATTCCCAGATCTAGAGCCTTCTGCCATATGAATCAAAAAGAGATAACTCAGGTAAGAAACTTGTCATCAGTCTTCCTCTGAATACCATGACAGTAGAGCAAAGACAAATGTGTCTTGAAGAAAGAAGAGCCTGGGGTCTTCAGAAAATGAGACAAATGTCTTTTCCTCAACAAGAGTGAAGGCCTCATGCAACATAACACCAAGATTCATTGTATGTCCGTCCATTCTTTCTGTTCAGAGCAGAGAAGCGATGACCTCACAGCAGCATTCAATCAGATGAAAATGAGTCAACAGCCCCAGAAAAGGAACACTACAGGAGGCATTATTTAGACATTCCAAGGAGACAGGTCAACTGTGATACAAGGCAAGAGGAAGGGGAGCTCGCTGCAGGGTTAGGATTGGAGCCCAAATTATCATGACATGAGACACAAGTAGAAGATACCAGAAAATGGCTATTCCAGCATCAGTCACAATGAGTCTTTGCACCATAAAGTGGATATGTCTATATAGTAAGTTCTAGGTCATTTAAGAGCTGTATCTTAGAGCTTACTTTAAGCTTTCTGCAGTATGACTATACATCTGGAGACGCCAGGTAGGTGATGAGATGGAAAAGAAAAATTTCTAATTCCCTTTAAGCCTGAATCTGAAGGTCCCAAACTGTAGGCAAGGAAAAGCTGGGAGAAAATCCAGTCTCCATGTTCTGACATGTTCCTCGGTCTTCTGCTCTCTGGACATCAGGATCATTGAGGCAAGGTGACCAACGTTCTCAAGAAAAGGATGTGTTTCTGCAAGCCTACTATGCAGCCAAAACCACTGTCTACAACACATTGCTACCCTACAAGTGCAAACTAAACTCCTACGTTCAATTTTTACTCATTCTGACAATCCTGTGACCATCAAAAGTCATATAAAGGAAAACTACCATGGGAAATTGTTACTTGAAGGTCTATTCCACATCTTTGCTCTAGGGCCTCATTATTAATAATTTACTGTCACTGAAGGAATTCAGAGTTCCCCAAGACATGGAAAGCCTGGAGAGAGTTTTATTCATAAATAAATGCCAACATTTAAACAATCAAGAAAGCTTCAAACTCCAGGACTATTGAAATGAACCAATATATACTGCCTGGATGATTTATTATGCTTGTGTTTATAGCCCAAATGGGAAGATAATTCCACCTGAAGAGGCATTATATGGCCAAGCCCAAGAGGACGACTTTGGATAAGAAGTGACATTTCTCAGTTTTTCCATTCCAAACAAATTATTATTTCAGATTTCAGGACATCACTCAGGCAGTTCCTCTTATGAACTGCTACACTCTTGGGCAATTAAAAAAATTATAAGGTAAAAGAAGTAGGGAACAAATGCCAGATTCAAAATGATCCAATGAACACTAAAGAAGCCCTAGAGAGCACTGCTCTCTCAGACAGAAGGCCAGATAATCCCTTCTGCTCATGAAAACATAAATGAGCAGTGAGTATGCATCACAGCAAGAATATTATTATCCAGCAGAGGAACCTGCTAAATACAGACTTCATCTCCAAACAACCCTCCCAACAGGAATGTGAGCAAAATGGTCCCTCCCAACAAGATGGAGAAATAACACTTGGCAAAATAGCTTCACTGTGGCACACGGCAGCCTTCCCTCTTACCCCCCTCACCACACATTTAGTTCAACCTGGGCTCAGAAGGACCTGAACAGGCAGAGAACACACTGGTGCCAGCAAGGCCAAAGACGCCCCGGCTTATCAGAATAACCCCGGAATTCCTGGGCTTACATACCATCCAGGCCATTGTGATGACTGTAGTTTCTTTTCCCCAAAATGCTCAGAGATGTGTGATTCGGTGTAGTTAGCATCCGCTTGGTAGTTGGGGTTTGCAGGCTTGGTGCAGATCGAATTATATTAGGTTTCTTCGAAGGATGAATCTCTAACAGGGGAAAAAAAGGTTTCTCAACTCAGAACATGGAATTAAAAATCTCTGTGTGCACTCACGTTGGCTAATAGGCACACATCTCATGTCTTAATGAGCTGAGAGTCAGTTCCTCAGAAGCCAGCCTGTTTTCTCAAGGACTTGCATAATGAATCAGCTTCAAGGGCTGTTACCATGGCTTTGCTTATCAAAAGGGAGCTGGCTCTTCCCTGCTCGCTGGAGCTCTGGGCCTCATGTTGTGAGTGGGGGGGGTGTGTGTGTGTGTGTGTGAAGAAACTACTTCAGAAGGTTGCTTAAATGCGAGGTTTACTAAGTGAATAAGGCATCTGACTCTTCAAGGTGTTAGACATTCAAAGGTAAGCTACAGAGATCGCCTCAGAGAAAGGTACCTCTGTGCTCTATCAAACCAGGAAAATAGCATGTGGCTTGTCTGGTATGAGAGAACATCCTGGAAAACAGGATCCCTCCTGTCTCTGCAACTGGGGTCTAGGGCCAGGGTCAATCACTCCCACTCCAGAACATTTTGATACAGAGAAAATCTGACACCAAATTCAAAATGCTAGCGTCCGAGGCTGTACAAGAGCAGCTCTGGGGGAGGATCACTTGAGGTTCATGAGGCGTATGCGTGTTGAAGTGAGGGATGTTGTCAGTCACGTAGCCCAGAACTGCACTTTCTGCACAGTGCAAGGACAAGAACCGTAATACTGTGGGAACTGGCCTTAGGGACCTCAGTAGATTGCTAATCCTGGGCAACCTCTTCTCTAAGACTCACCTTGCTCGCTGACTATCAGGGTCATTACCCAGCAAGCTGACCTGTCTCTTCAGGTGACAGCCAGGATTTGTTGTTTTTTTTTTAATTGAAATTTAGGAACTCTTTAGGATTGTTGTAATAATTACATCTTAATCTGATTAAAATCCAACATTGCCAAATAAAGGCATGGATGAAATATTAATTAAAAAATAGTGATTTTTTTTCCCCCAAGTGGCACTGCCAATTTGCCGACCTCATTTTTCACTACAACCTCTAGATTCTGTGCTCTGTCTAGACCAGACAATTAGCCTTCTCTGAACATTTCAAGTCCTTGGGTTCATTGAGACCTTTGTTCATCTGGCTCATTTGGTCTCCTTAGGGGATATTCTTTTCCTATTTTTTATCAGTTCAAATACTCATACTTTCAAGGATGAAAACAAATATTACTTTTTCACTTAGTTGTCCTATCGCTCATCAGAAAGAATTACTCCATCCTCCAAGTGCCCAATGCATTTTACCTATAATTCTTTCATAAGATCTAATCCTTTATTTGTCCTCATCCATGTTTTCTCCAACAAAATAAGACTTTTGACAGCAAAGACTCAATCCTAAATCCCAAAACCCTAAATCACTAAGCACAATATCTCGTACCGAGTAAAGACTCAGGAATATGTGATGTAGGGGTGTGTTTCAGTTAATAAGGAAAGCACACCTTTGGGCTTATCTGGCAGCGACAGGACAGAGGGAACACACGATTCATGGAAAGACTGACTAATGTGCAATGCTATATTCCTTTTTTTTTTTTTTTTAGATTAGAAAGTCTGCAAGGGATCAGACAGAAAATTCTAAGGCTTGAGCACCACGACTTGGGTCCTGCCTGTGATGATATGTGATGTTTCCAGGGGCCATCAGAGTAATTCTTTAGCCCCTAAGGAATAAAACAAGAAATAAGATGGGGGAGTAACATCAAAGAGGGAGCTGTGAGCGTCTGATTCCTACAATGCTCTGAGGACCAGATAATATAGCAAGTTCAAGGCTACACTTTGATTTTTAAAAGATTGGATGTCTAAAGTCAGAACACTTCATAACTATAAATCTTTCTGACAGAGCAATAAGGTTCAATGCAACTCTGAGCACATATTTCACTTTTACAGAGAAAATCAAAGAGCAAGAACATCAGAAGTACAAAAACACGTCACTATAGCTTCTAGGTATATCACACATTATTATTTTATGAGTTGTTTTCCTTAAAACTGTGATAAAAAGGTTACTGCCTAGTAATATTTATACTATTTTTAATTGTAGTATCTCAATGTGATAACGGAGGCATCATCTTTGATGACATCCAAGTTAAATAACACAAAATCAGAAAGCAATACAAATGCTCCCTTTTACAATAACCTTAATTGGCATGTCAAAACTATAAATATTTTTTTAAGGTAGGTTAAAACTCAGTTTTTCTAATTTTTTTTAAACAGAAAGTAAACAAATCTTTCTCTATTTAAGGAAAGAGGTAAAGTAGGTTAGAAATCATGGAAGAATCCAAATCAGAATATTGACTATTCGTTTCTAGTTTGGTGATTTTAGTTTCCTCTTTTTGCTTAATCTGTCTAAACTTATATCCATAAATATACATTTTTATTCAATGATGTGGGGGGCAGACTAAGCCTACCCATAATGTGTTTGTTGTACATGTTTTGGAAATAAAAGTTTCTGAAACAAAATAAATTATTCATATGAAGGTATCAATTTCATCTATTTGAAATATTTGAGTGTAGTTTAGATAAGTCCATTTATAATAACCAAGTATTTATAATATATAGAAACTGTTGAGTTTTTCCTTTATTAGAAAATACCCACCTAAATACCCAATGATACATGCCAAAGGTTTCCTAGTGCTTTTGCTTTTCAGAGGACTTCCAGACAGTTCCGCATGTCTGTCTGCATCTGAGGAGAGAAAGAAACATGGAGACAACCAGTGAGGCTGATTTCTCTACCTACACTCCACACACGGCAGAAATAAAAGTTGCACATGGAAAACAGTACAAAATACCCACCAGATTCCTGCATAACTTCCTGTGGGACTTGAGAAAACCATTCCTATTCCTGGTTTCAAATTAGTGGATGAGGGGTTCATCTGGAGAATACTCACTTCAAAGCCCAACATAAATGCACTAATACACATCTCACATATATATGCTTTCTTTCCATGTGTGCCCACCGGGAAGCATATACCTCCCTTCTAGCCGGGGCATTTCTACAATATAGTAGACTTTTTCTGTAACATACAAAGCGGTATCAGTCCTACTGTAAGACCAGCCTGTCACGGAAGACAAAAATAACAGCTGGCAAAGGCAATACACGGCCATCATGACAGAGATGGAATGGGTCTCCACTGAGAAGTCTTTATCTTGGTGAAACTGAATTCTGCTAGATTAAGAGCTTCACCAGGGTAAAAACGGGCTACTTGGCTTTATCACTGGTTTTCTATTCTTCATATCCTATGATGTCACTAGTGCTGAAGCTTAAAAAGTTATCTGTACACAGAATATTTCATCCAATCGTCAGAACAGTAAAATACCCTAAGGACAGATATTACCTCATAAAAGTTCACATTACAGTCCTCATATGCTACCATAAAACAGAAAGGAAAAAATAAAGCATAGAACACAAACACTCCCTGAATTTTAATTAGCTTCTTCCAATTAGGATGGAAGTGGAACATGGCTGCATCTCCTAACAAGGAATTAATTTATAAATATAGAATTTGAAAGGCCAAAACAAAGCGCATATTGAAATATTTAAAATTGCAGACATTGTCATAAAGCGTGAGAGAGTAACTTTAACAGATATGTTGCTATGTCTATGCCTCTCCCCATCTTCACCGATTTCACAAAGATGTTCCAAAGGTTTCTGATACCACTGAAGAATCTGTCCTTTCACAGACTGAGACCACATTTTCAGGGATACACACTAGAGATTCCCTTTGGCAGCCATGGAAATTCTCTATTAGTGTTAGAATGTGCAGTTCAATCAGGAACCTCAAATAATTTAAACTTTTTCATAAGCTCTAGCCTTCAGTTTCACCAAGAAAACCCTTTTTAAATAAGGACTAACCAGAAAAGGTAAGAAAACAGCATTTTGAAAATATTAAAACAGACAAAGCAACACTGCAGAGAACCTTGAATAAGAATCTAAATATGTACCCCAAGCACTGTATAATTACTGTGCAACCACTGACAACTATAAATGATTCAATTTCTTTTTCTTCTATTCAGATGTCTTCCTTTAGGGAAAAAAAGTTACTAATCCTTAAAGCTTATCACCTGTTGTTGAAGAACAGTGAAGATACAGGCAGAACCATAATAAGCATCTTTTGGAGAAACAATCCAAAGAAAGATTAAAAAGCAGCTCAAACCCTGCAAGGATCAAACACCTGTCAAATCACTGTCAGTTAATACTAAATAATTCCTTCCTGATATTACTAATTCACCTGAACTTTAAGTTCTATTTGGGATAAGGATAAAATTTTCTCTTTTTTAAAATAAAATATAGCTGGAATGACTATTAGTTATTTCCTCAATGTTTTGGACAAACACAATTGCTTTATTAGTAGTAACAAGATTAACTTTGCCCTTTATTCCTTTGCCTTTATTAACTTTATGCCCTTTATAAGGTCCAAAGGAAAATTGCCAATGTGCTACAATTGATGGACTCCCACGTCACCATGCCATCAACTAATCCCTCAAAGGGTCACCAACACCCTCCCCAATATATTTCATTTTGAATTATACTACTCTGCTCTTAATTTCTCATTAATCAGATTAATGATGGGATGTTGCAAGTGACAATTTACAGAGCATCTGTGTGGAAAACCAAAGCTCTTAATAAAAAGATTTCTATTAATTGCTCATTATAAAGAACATGGTGGCAAGAATTACCAGTCTCAACTAGGAAGAAGTTAGGATGAAAGGTGCTAAAAGTCCCTAGTCACTGTTGAACATCAAAATGCAGCCATTCAGTAACATACAGTGATTACAAAAGAGAAAAATGTTCTGCTTCCAGGGGATGATCATAAACAAAGGATTATTGGGCCCACACTTGAGGAGGTTTAAATAAATCGGTGGCATTCAAAATCAGATCAAAATGACTGAAAGTGACTGTCAGTCATTCTTTCTCTCAAATTATTCATCTAATCTCTCTCGGCAGCGATAATTCATATTCATTAAAAGTGCACAGATGAAGAAAGCAACCTGAGAAATGCCCAAGGAACCCAGAAGAAATCAAAACCTGCCTAGAGAGAGGGAGAACATTTGCATCTCACTCAAATGTGACCCCAGGCACATCTTTTTGGCTTCCAAGAGGAGGCTCTACATCTCCTTGAGGTAAACTTGGAAAAACATGGCTACTTTTATTGCAACTCATGGCCAGTTTTCTAAAATGTTTTGAAAATATTAGGAGAGAAAATGAAATAGAAAAATTACACACTGGACTTAAATTCACAAAAACATCTTGCACAGGCTTTCACAATGGCTGTCAAAATGAAACGATAAAATTTTGTTCAAGGCATTGTAAAAGCATTTCTAAATGAGACACAAAACTCATACCATAAAATAAAAAAAGAAAAAATTCGACTACATTATTTTTAAAACTCTGCTTAGCAAAAACATCATAAAGCCAATGACATGGAGGAAGGGATGAATTCGCATCAGCTATCACAGATCAAGAACTTAGTTGAAATTTAAGTTCCCAAGTCAATAAAACTTCTCTGAAAACAGGCAAGTCAGGGATGAGAACATTTGACTAATAAAAATACAAAATACAAATGGTTTTTAAATATATGCAAAGATTTCTAGCTCATTCAAAATGAGAAATGCAAGCTAACGTAACTTACATCGTCACCTGTCAATAACACTACTGCCAAGGTCCTAGAGAAGTAGGGATCACACTGTGGGTGTGTGTAAGTTTTAGTTTTTCTGAGGACAACTGTGTAGTAACTATCAAAAATTCAAAATTCTTGTTCCCTGGCCCAGATGTTTTATTTTAGGGATGTTTCTGAAAAACATATTCACATATTCCATGCCTGCATGAAATCTGTATAAGGATATTTATTGCAATGTTACTTATAATGGAAAAAGATCAGAAATAACTGGAACAATGTCTAGCAGGGAACTGTTAAAAGTACAAAATAATTATTGTGCAGCTGATGTAAAAGGAACTATTTCTCAACGGACTGGTGTAGAACAGCCTTCAAATATATGATGTAAAAAGTGCAAGGTGCACCACAGACATTAACAACTATATAAAAACAAAAAAGAATACACCTACAAAGATTGCTTTACACGGAATTTTTCTACTTTAGGCATTGATGACAATGGTTGATTCCGGAGAGGATAAATCAGGAATGGGAATGGAGATGAGATTTGTAGCCATTTTTGTGCCTTCAGGAAAATGTCACATATCCAATTAAAAACAAGTTTTTATTTTAAAAAACTCTACCAAAAGTATTAAAAGGAGCCAAAAACAGCTCTCTCCTAATTCTGTTTCAAAAAGTGTGCATAATAGTAGCTTGCTGAGAAATGTCTAGAAAAACTCAAATCATTTTCTTATGAATATAGTTTGGGATACTTAGGAAGTTGAATTAGGACTTTCATCCAGAAAAAAAATGGCCTCTGGGAGAACTTCATATTGGAGATTCTGCTGCTGTCATTCAAATCTGGCGTTTTCAACTCAGAAACCACTCATTACTAATGTAAGCCCAAAGATGGCAGGTGCATCAGTTGGATCCACTTCTCTAAGCACTTGGGCTTCATCTACGGAACACTAGTACACCTTCTACTTAACCTTTGTCTCTAAGGCTCCTAAGTCTTAAATAGTAATCCTATGGTTGTTACGTGTCGAGTGATTTTATAGCTCTTGGATGATGTCATCTTGGTAACTCAGTGGTAATGTCTGATAGCAAGAACATGAGGAACACCATTACCACATCATGGCTTTTGGAACGTTAGGGAGAGTGTTACAGGGAAGAGACAGGTTCTCTGAAATTTGGTCAGAGTTAATAACCATGCCACTAGGCTGAAAATTTTGTCAAAAACAGGGTACCTCTCTGTGCAATGTTTTAGTTTTTGGTCTATCAATCCATTTTCAATAAGCATTATCTTTGTGGTAGAACAGGCATTCTACTAATATGCTTAGTGTGACCTCATATTCACACATGAAGCTATATTAAAATAAATATTTGGGGAATTTGTTTTCCCAATCATTTTCCCTATATATAACTCATATGCATTTGCATTATTTTTAAATATGTTGGCCATACTATATACTTATTTCAGCTTTTAAACTATTTTTATAAATAGGCAGTCTCTTCCCATGGTTCAAAACTAAAGGCATTTAAAATCATGACCAGGAGGGTCTCCTTGCAGCCCTGTCCCCCCAGCTTCCCACCTCACTAATGCCATTACTTCTGACCTTTCTTGACATTGCATACACATGCAGACCAGCTTCCTTTTTACTGTGTCATATTCCTCACTACCAACTTTTTAATGAAAATAAAAGCCAGAGTATTGGTATAACCAATAAAAACGTTTCCCTGAACAAGGATAAATTTGTAAGGATTCATTCATAGTTATGCTATGCTTCCCCCGATCTGAGTTTCTCTCCTTGGCACCTCACTTCTTCACTGTTACGTTAATTTGTCATCCCATAAACTGAGGTCATAAAATACTGGCTGTGATGGTGTTGTCCGGGGCAAATGTCTAATGTGCTTACAAGAGTCTCATAATTACAGGAGGAAACGATGCTCCTTCCCCAACATCACATGGCATTATTCTAAAATGCATTAGTCGGAGCTCTTGATCCACCATTATCTATAAGACTACCAACTTTCACCTGATTTGAAATTACATTCCTAATGAATCATAGTGATTATTAATTTGGGGTAGCTGTGGAAAGGGGTCATCACTGCCTTTGTGAAACCAAGAAAAGCTTACGAAACAAACAAAAACACCTATCCACTCCCTTTGGACACAGACATGGCTGCCAACGAACATCAGGTGACTAATACTCTGTCTTGCTAACAAGCCAAGGTGAAGGGAACTGTTGAGGTTATAACAAGTTACATATAAGGAAATGATGAAAGAATTAATTAGATGCTAGGAAAAGGGCCAGTTATCCATCCTCCCCCTCAAATAGTAACTGAGTAGCTGGCTGCTGAAGCTATCACTTTAAATCTCAATGTAAAATTAAATGAGAATTTGTAACTTGATCAATTAAGGTAAATATAAAATATACTCTTCTCAATCTCACCAACATAAATGATTTTGCTCCTTTATTATCTGTAGAAACTATATGCAGGTAATTGAGTCTTTTTAAAAGCAGTACAACATTTCAATTAAGAAAAAAATTAAAACGAGGTGACTGAAAAATATACTTCATTGAAGAATAATCAAAGACAATCTGCAAATTAGCTGAGAAACTAACAGAATAGCCAGGGGAAACAGAAGCTTCCCCAGCAGCCAATTCAGACGTTGATGGTTTCTTCTCCATTCGGAGGAACACAGATGATACTGGATCCTGGCCAGTTTTCATGGAAGAATTTCATTCATTTTCTTTCTCAAATATTTTATTAACCTTTTCATTTAAGTAATTAGGTATAACAGTAATTTTAAATGAACTAAGCAGTTTAGATGATATAAATATTTTTAAGTTCCTTGAAATGGTTAAGAAAGTGGTAATATAAACCTGTGAAACTTCACTGTAAGATAAAGTTCTCAAATCTACAAGAATCTGCTGTAGCTGAATTCCCCTCCATGGGACTCAAAGATTAATAGCAATTTTTGCTCTTTTCTTGTAAAGCTTTTACCTGTAAGTTTTAAAGTCTTTCAAATGTTCTGCTGAAATTATCTTTAGGAACAAAAAGTATTCTTCAATCATTACTCCTTTTATGGATCCCCTCTTTAAATGAAAATGGGGCATCTCATAATAAGAAATTTATTACCTCACAAGAAAAATCACCTACTGAATGACTCTAGGATTTCCTGTCTGTTCAGCGAGGTGGCAAGTTTTCTTATTCTTTAAAGGACAAATATTTGGTGACATGCCGACATTGACCAGGAATGTGATTACAAGTATCAAGACTAGAATCAGAGTTAACATACAATTCATGAACAGATTCAGGGGGACATCTTACAGAATAATCTACAAGTCTTTCGCAAATATGACCTTTGTTCTAACAACAACAACAAAATGAAACATAAGCAAGACTCAATGTGTTGAAAATGAGAGTAATAAAGTCACATAAATGTTATGTGGTAATATTTATGATATATGATTATGAAATGGAAACCAAATTGGACAAATAGAAAGAATGCTCAACCCATAAATTTGGACACTATCTGGTAAAGCAAAATAGGTATTTTCAAAAATTCACCCATAAGACTTCAAACTTTATAATTTGCTAAATCTTCTAATAAATATAGTATTTGGTATGAAGCACAGTGAATATACACAATATTATATAGGACTGTAAAAGGTTTGTGAGAAAATAAGAGGTTTATAAAGACATACAATTTCTTATTAGTGCAAATTGGCAAACTTTATTTAAACCTAATGAATTCATGTAAGATTGGACTGCATGTCTCAATTATGGGGTTTCACTAATCCTGAGGGATGATACTGTGGCACTACCTTGTAGGTAAATGTGCCTCGATTAGGGTTGTTAGCAATTCCATCACAAAACCCTGTTGGGCAGCAATACCTCGACCAATCTCTTGTTGAGCACTACTCTCTCATAAAGACTGCAGAAGGTTCAGTGTTTTTCCTTTCAGGTTGGCATGATACAAATGGCAGCAGACAAAAAAAAAACAATGTTAAAAAAAATAAACCAAATAAAAGGCTGTACACAAGAACTTATGTTTATTGCAAACAAAAACAAAAACGAGAGAGAGAGGGAAAGAAAGAAAATGGCCAGAAGCACAACATAGAAGGTTAAGAATTTAAAAGCATCTTACATTCTGCCCTAATGGCAGCATAATTAATAGGAACAAACGGCCGTCTTGCTGCCTGCCGCAGCCGAAGGGTATTTTTGCAGACCTGACGAGCAAATTTTGTGAAATATGTAGTGTGAAGGAAGAAAGCTTGGCGGGTCTTCACTGCAGACTTTGGGCTCCCGGTGTTTCGGACCGGCATCCCTTGCGTGGCCTGGCGGGACATGTGACTTCTAACACGGGAGTCCTGCAAAACATTCACCAACAAACATGTAAAGAGAATCTGTCAAAACTGCTTGCATCACCCTTAGTGAAAAATGCAATAGTGAAGCCTTCCGCTGAAGCCCCATAACTAATGAAATACCCTGTCCCCAAAGTAGAAGACTGAACAGTGTGTAGTAATGGGAAGAAGTGGGTAGAGAAGGAAACTGGGATGGAGGGGGATGTGATCACATACTTCTGTTTTTAAATTAACCCTAGCAACCCGAAATCACAATCACAAGAGCAAAAAGAAAAAAAGAAAGAAAGAAAAATAAAAAGCACTGAGGAGGTTAATATTACTACTTTTTAAAAGCTTTCTAATGTTGAAAGAGCCCTGAGATCAGTTTAGCACTCAAAAATAGTCTCCCCAGGTAGACATCTTCAATCTCTGAGAATTTTACCAAAATCACTTTTTCACCTGTTGTTCACCTCAGGATTGAGCCCACACCTTCCCACCTCTCCTGTAACACCCTGAGGCAGAAAAGATGCTCAATTTGTATTTAATACTTTATAGAAGACACATTTTCCAACAGTATCTAAAGGTTGCAAACTGTTTTCAAAGAAAGCAATTAACACAAACATTTAATTTGGAAGCTCTCTACTTTGGCTAACACCTCCTACACACATTGTTCTCCTTTTGTCTGAATAATTTCACAAGATCAATATTTTGA
This sequence comes from Scalopus aquaticus, assembly GCA_004024925.1. NCBI lineage: Eukaryota > Metazoa > Chordata > Mammalia > Eulipotyphla > Talpidae > Scalopus > Scalopus aquaticus. The sequence goes on along the minus strand of PVIJ01000036.1, from coordinate 178,162 downwards.
ATACCTGAAATTTTTTTATTTATCCCTGTGCTACTCTCCACCACCACAATGAATATTGTGGTGCTATGTTTAGCTATAAAAATAGCTTTGTTTTTAAATTACCCCATACTGTCCTTCTGTTTCCAAGGAGTGATCTAGCCATTGAAAAACGTGACATTTCTCTACAGCCTTCCCCCCACCCAAAAGAAGGGCTGCTGCTTATGTACCTCTGTAGTCGGGCTGGGAGATAACTTCTCTTCTTCTGACTGGGTGGGCATTTTCAGGCCTCCATATTTTTTCCAATAGAGCCAACAGGTTGCACATAATCTACACTGCATGTTGGGGGGCCCCCAAGAATACCACTGATGAGACTGTGTAGCTAAAGATATAGGAAAAAGCAAATAATGCTATAATTTGAAATGTTAATATACATATAACCAAATATTTAAAAAAATACCCCAAAGCCATCTTTTGTTTACGATCCTATTTTTCTTTCCCTAGCTTAAAAGCCAAATGTGAAAAGCTAACATATATACATAGATTTTCCAAGACTCATAATTCATTAAGTCATTTCTATTTACATCTCTTTGAGTGCAGCAGGTGAGCAACCTGCATTATACGTTGGGCTGCCGAGGGAATTTGTATTAACTCAAAATATTTTCTATTTTGTAAATGTCCAGAAATAGTCATCACAAAAGTATTAGTATTAGTGTTTAAAGTCTACCGCCAGGTCTTCAAACCTATGATTCAAAATTATCTCAGGATAATTTTGCTCAAAGGGGCCCCATTGATAAAGACAGGAATCTGACAGAAGCAGGTATCTGCTTTCCATTCCTTTATTTTAATCAAAAGACAAAATAATTATTTTAAAATTCTCCCTTTAAAAACATAATCCCGTTTATGACTGGAAGTCCATATCAAGTCAGCACTGCACAGCTGAGCTCACAGCATGCTTAAAACCTAATGATTCGGTTGATTTATCACTTTGAAAATACTGCAGGCCTGGGTTAGTTTTGTTCTGCACTTTAAATTACTGCCATATAGCATCTAAAGTCCCTCCATGGATCTGAAGTTTAAGATAGAAAACACTCATGTTGAAACATTAAGTTAATGAGGTACATATCACTGTAGCATAAATTAGCCTTGGAAAATATTCTTCCCCTGGATCTGTTAAGTTACCTTCCTCAGTTCTAGATGTTCAGATAGCACATCAAGGCATGAACACTTCACAAACCAATCTCAGGAAGAGGAAATACAGTGGCTATAATAATCAAACTGCCTTTTAGTTTGCTGAGACCGTATACCGTCAGTGTTATTTTTGGAGGGCTCCTTGCAAACAGCAGCCTGAAGACCTTTCCTCTTATGATTTAAAAATCAGTAACAAATGTGTTTCTTGTTATATAATAAACTCACAGTCAGCTAAAAAAATAACAAATAGAAAACACTAAATTATGTCTTTCTACAAAGATTAAGTATTATTTGATATAAGGTGTATTTTATGATAATTATTTAATATATGGATATAAAATATTAAAAATTAATTTGCTTATTTGTAATGCACACACAAAAAATAAAACAGATTAAAGCTACTACCATTTGTCTATAGGATTATTTTTATTTTCACTTAAATATAAATGAAATTTAAAATCTAAGAATTTCCAATTCAAACATTTTTATGATGTGAACTATATAAAGTCTTGACCAAAAGAACCTAATTTTCCACAAACTATTTCCCTTTCAGCTCCAGTGGTGCAGAGGGTGGTTAGAAAATGTACCATTTCTATGAAGTCAGTAATTTTCTGGCTCACACCTTCCTTGGTCTCAGGAGAGATAATTAGATGATTTGGTTTTAAAAGCCTTTTCTAATGCTTAAAGCTGGTGTGGATGGAGTAAGGAGCAGAGTGGCAAATTTCCCTTATCCCTATGTGTTAGGGCAACAGGGCATATCCACCCCAAAGAGCAAAGAGACAAGAACTGGGCACCAGGTAGACTTCTGTCGAACTTTAGTTTCCTTCCCTCTTCCACTCAAGCCACTTTGATAGGAAGAAAACACAGGTGATGTCACCATTAAGCAAGAGATTTTATATTGTGTGAGATTTTAAATAAATATAAAAGGTGTATCAACTACCTAATAGTGACCTCCCCAACTCAATTTAACACCTAGGGCAAATAATAATACCATCCCCTCTGGTAGGTCTCTGACATGAAAAAATACTTTGTGACCCTGAGGCCAAAAGCCAAGTATCACAGAATATAAGTACTCCCTAAACTGGTGCCTAAGGGAACCCAGTCTGAGATTATAAACAGTACTTTGTCCACATACAAGTCTTTCCTACATAGAATTACTTGGAGTCTTCAACTTATCAAAGTATAATGAGACACACCAAAGGGGCTTTTGGTACCTCTCATGGGACAGTAACAACTCTGACAGCAGCTTAACGAGTGCTTCCTTGGGTAGCCAACAAACACAGGACCCCAGAGAAGTGAGGCAAAGGAAACACAATGCTGAAACTCGTCCCGTCCAGGTGCAAGATGAGGATGGGATTCTCCTTACTCAGAGACTGTACTATTCTGTCCTCTGTGCAGGACCCACCTCTCCCCTCCACTGCACAAATGAGCATGCTTTCCTGTACTTCACCCAAGGCAGGCCACAAGCCAGAAAAGACAGCCCTGTCGGGGAAGACTTACCATAGCAGCTCTCACAGGCTCGCCCCAAAAGAGGATTCTGTGGCTGGAATGTGGTCCCCACAGCTCCATTCACAGTGCCAGGCTTACCATTGCTGGTGGATATTTGGTTGGGATTTGGTTTGCTGCTTTCAATGAAATATAAAGTGAGGTGATAAAAATGAATGTATAACAAAGGCAAAAGACTTTATAACACATTACTATCTGAATGTTTGGTGAAGGAATAAACCAAACTAGTTAAAGCAAGGTGTTAAAATGAACCCAAACCATCTTTATGAAACAGGGCTAAGTAAAAACCATTCTCTCATGCATATCACTCACAAAATAGATACAGCCATATCTCTTCTCCATCCAAATACAATTTCCTTAGAATATTCTGTGATATTTTTAAAAAACACGTTATTAAGCTTTATCATCACTTATCACAAATTCTTCTGAGATAATGATTTTTTTGAATCAAATAAATTAAGCCAAAGGCAATGTGCTTTGTTCAGAGAAATCATGCTCCCGTTCCTGCTGCTGGTGTGAGAACTGCTCACTCAATCCACTGGCTCTCGAGGGAGCTGCGCAAGAGCCACACGTCCAAGAGACACTGCGCTTCTCAACAGGCCAGACAGCTTCATTAGCGTTTCAGGAGATTTTTACTGCTCACCATAATTTCTATTACCATGAATTTGTATGAAGACTATACACAGCACTTGAACATAGAAAAACTAATATATGTATTTTGAGGATTTTCATTTAGAACATAAAATTTTTGGAGGACAAAAGTTTACATGCAAATTTCCTAGAGCTGTATGTAATTCCTCAGAAACATATCTCTCACACTAAATGTGGAAACATGGCTAACTTCCTCATCTAGGACACACTAACTCACTGTGGATCAGTCATGAATACTACACAGGTACATGCAGCATGTCCTCAATAAACTCATTCATTTAACATGTACTTATCCAGTGCCTAGAGTAAACAAAAGTGCCTGACCTCAAGGAGTTTTCATTCTAGAGGAGCTTTCATGTCTACTGCTAGAGAGAAAATAAGCAAAATAAATCAGCAAATTATTTATTTATAAGAAATAAATGCTGCTGGACTGAATGCAGACTGTCTTGCTGTGTTTCAGATACAAGAGAGTTCACAACTATCAAACACTTGAATTTCAAAAGAGCCGGCTCAGTGTTTCCTCTTTGCTGCCTCCCTTTCCTACAGTTCTGTTTGCCAGTGAAATCCTAATACGTAAACCTGGCATGATGGCAAATTAAAGTTTCTTCCTTACATCACTGCTCTGCCTCATAGGTGACACCTCGCCACCATCTCAGGAGGAACCTTTTAACCCCTATGAGAACTGAGGTCCCTATTATTTAAATAGGGGTATTAGTTACGCTTCTAAACTGCCAGAAATGTGTTCTGAAGACAGATTGGTATTAAAAACACATTTTAACCAAGGCAGAATTGTTTATCTTCTTACAGTTTTCAGTTGAAAATATACACAATGAAAAGTGGTGATCTAGAATAACCAAGATTTTCAAGGGTATGTAATAATATTCCTGATTTTTAAAAATGTACTACATATAAATGATGGATTCCTGAAATCAAATGACTGATAAAATGTCAGAAGGCTTTCCAGAAATATAAAAATGTTAAACTAAAGGCTAAATATACATATTGAAAAGGAGCTGATACAAATTTACAGTAGAGCTACCTGAAAAAAAAAAATCACAAATTTAGTTATTCAACTGAATACGTATCATCCTTTTATTTACTAAACCACCGGTCTTAATTATAATAATCATAAAAGGAAAACATGTAAAGATTGACTATAGATTTAAAATGTGCTATGAAAATTAAATACCTACAGATTCACAAGGGACAAATAATTGATGTCTATGTGACTATCTGAATAAACATTTACTGTAAGACAAAACATAGGAAAAAATGCTTTCAAAACGGCATTATATGAAACTGCCCTTACTTTTACCTCATGCCCAAATCCCTCATCCTCTCTCTAGTGTTCCAGATTTCACTCTCCAGCCCTCTTGAGAATTTTCCACACTTGATTCTCTTTCCTGGAACCTTGTCATTACCATGTAAACATTTCTGCCATTTAAAAAACTCTTCCATTGTTCTATCCCTACCACCCCCCACCCCCAGCCAAGAACTCTCTTAACTGCCCTTTCCAGATAGTTTTCTTGAGAACTGTCTGTACTTCCTCAGCTCATACACAATCCTCACCACTACATTAAAGATCCACAATGACCTCCATATGTTGCTAAAGTCCTCGGCAATTTCTTATCAGCACTATCAAGCACAATATGACACTACTGGGCTCCTTCCCTTGTTGAAACACATTCCTCTCTGCTTTTATGAGAATGCACTCACCTCCAGATCCTTTTTTAGCTACCATACTCTCTCTGATATATAATCACTGGTTTTACTAAAGGCTTGGTCTGAGGTCCCTTTTCCTAATGCACTCCCAAAGAAATTTCACCCATAATTTCAAAAACAATATTAAGTGCTGATGAAAAGCTCAAATTTGCAGCTCTAGCCCAGACCCTTCCATGAGTTCGAGGCCAATATATCTGGCAGCATATTTTACATATCTCTTTTTGATTAGTGCAAACTCAAAATGACCTATCCTGGTTCACTGCCACAGTTTCTTAGCTTAGTGAACAGCATAGGAATCCACCTAGCAATGCTAGCCAGACACCCCCTTCTAACCACACCAAGTCAATCACCTCCAAACAGCACACCATGTCCAGGGCCACTGCTCTGTCAGGATCCCACCATCACTCCTCTCCAAGAACCTCATACATAGTCCATACACCCACTCTTCCTCTCCCCTTCTCCAGATCATTTCCACGGTACGGCCAGTGGTATTAAAGTACAAATTTGCGGGCCTCCCTGGTGGTGCAGGGGTTAAAGCCTCAGTGTTATTAAGCTACAGTCAGCCACTGTGGCCTGAGTTTGATTCCCGGCCAGGTTGCTGACCCACATGGCGCAGCCAGGTTGCTGACCCACATGGCGCAGCGGACCTCTCCTGCTTCACCCACTGCTCCCCTCAGCAGTGTAGTTCAGTAGATCTGCCTCTTCTGCTCCCCACTCTGTCTCTGGTGAATTCTCTCATACACACACACCACACCACACCACACACACACCTCTGGCCTACACCCCAGTTCTTCTATGCAGAAACAAATTTTTTTGAAAAAGTTATTCTTCTCAACTGTCACACTGGGTGACTAGCTATTTGGCCTCTATCTCCCCTCAAGAGTATCTATGCTGTGCAGAAGGTAGCCTGTCTTCTTAATCTTTCTAACTCTAGTACTGAACAGAATGCTCTGCATATAAGAGACTGCCAGTCTCAAAAGAATGAGAGAATAAAATAATTCTCAATCTATTATTTGTTTTAAATTATTTCATTTCACAGCCACTTAGGAAATTCTTCAAAGGAGTCATACTCTTACCCAACTCAGTAATGCAGCTTCGTCTCTTTTATTTATGTGTATAGGCTTATATAACTTTTTAAAAGTATGATTAGAAGCTCTGTCTTGATCTCTAAAACCATTCACTTAAATCAGGGGTTGGTATAGTAACCTTTGTGGATATTTTAATTTCTGCTGCAACCACTGAACTCTGCCACAAAAGCAAACCTAGACAACACAAAACCGAGCAAGGCCGCATTCCAACAACACCTGGTTTACAAAACAGGCCGCAGTCAGATTTGGCCTGGAGAGTATAGTTTCTTGGTCTTATGACTTAGATCAAAACTCCAAAGTCAATGCAAGGAGAACAGAAGCAATTATCTGTGTTAGTTGTTCAAGATTGGTTCAACGCATTTTCCTCTGCTATGACACGCTGCAAAGTACAAGAAAGCTGGTGTGCTTGCTTCTGAAAGTCGAAGACAGGTGGATCACAACGGTGTTTTCTTTAGGGAATGGCTCTTTTATAAACTAGTCAAATAAAAGATATAATTTTCTAAAATATTAGAAACCACTCTGCAGAAGGGACATTATAGCTCTGAGTTAAAAATTATAGGCCCTGTAAATTACATGTTTTTAAAATTAAGCTAGAGTTATCTGCTTGAGATAAAAGATGAATAAGAAATATTACAATTCATTATCTATGAATAAAATGTATTATATATAAAAACATATATTAACATTTCAAAATTCAGTTAAAAAAATAATGCTGGGTATAAAACAACTATACTGAACTCAAAGAGAGGAAAAATCTTGTGATACAGAACTCTGTAGTAAATTTCATTTTAATTCCCAAAGACCCCCGGATAGCACTATATGCCCAGTACTCAATAAACAAAATTTTCCTGAACAAATGAACAACAGAATTCTTAAAGATCTGAAGGAAACATTACAATTCATTTAAAACATAGCAAGCAGTGCTTGCTTTGGCAGCACATATACTAAAATTAAAACATAGCAAATGAAAAAGAAAACAGGCATTCACTTGGATAGGACAATGATTTCTAAACTCAAAGGATGATACTGATAAAAGGCTAGGCACTAGAAACAATCAAACATCTTTATTTCTCCCAACATTTACCAAAGTATGATCCTGATTACTTTCCCTAGTCTTTCCCCCAAGCAATGCACATTACCCAAACAAAATCCATTCTATAACAAAGTCATTTCAAAAGTTGTTAGCTTTCTGAAACACATTTGCTTCAAACTATAGACTTTCCTGACACTTTCCCGGCATTTGATGGCAGAACAAAATATGGCATTCTTCCTTGCTACACTTTTTGTCAGTGTCTACCTGCGGTCTCTCCACCAGCCATTTTCTTTCTAAAAAACCACTCTAGTGGTATAATGCCTCATGCTTTGAGTATAAGAAATTTTGCTGAAACTGACTGACATGACATATTTTGTATTGACAGAATTAACACCACAACAAATATTTTAAAATATCTCCATTACTTACTAAGTTGGGATATACACTTGTTTCAGCTTACTCTCAGCTTCCGCTGCTTTTAGACGTTTCTAATTCAAAAGATAAATAAAACATTTTACATACAATGCCTAATAATTATAATCTCATTGTCTTTTTAAAAAAATCACAATAAAATGAAATATGCAAGCATAATTTAAAAACTTCCATTTTAAGATTGGCCTTTCATGTGCATAAATTGTAGTAATTTATAAGCAAAGTAGCTAGATTCTGAAGTATAGAACTACAATCATTAAAAACATCTTAGACATGCATTTAAAAACCTAAACCAAGAACAACTTCAGTTCCCATTTCTCTGTGAGTGAATTCACAAGACTTCTAAGAAGCCATATGAAGAAACCATTCATATTTAATTTCTACTTTATTTCTTTCCTGACTTTCTGGGAGAAAAAACCCACAGTCTCTGTCTTTGGAAAGAATATTCAGAAATGGTTAGTTTCCAAAGTCCAAATATTTATTAAATACTTATAATTAAATAAGTATTTAATAAATAAATAAGAATTTAATTGTACCTCAAATGGTGGGTGATAAGCAGAAAATTTTAAAACTTGGCTAAACTCACATCATATTTTAGGAACCAAGTAGGAGTCAAATGCAAGGAAAGAAATGGAAAAAAATCAGACATATATATGTATATGTGTATATATATGTATTATATAGCTTATATATACACATATACTAAAAAAATCCCACACCCTCTGAATCCAGAGCATGGATAATAATGAATGCAAATAGAGAAGGAAAAAATATGGTAGATAACCAAAACTAAGACAAACCAGAATATAAGGTAATCTTTCATTTTCTCAATGAGAAGAAAACAGAAATATTAAAGGGAACAACTTAAAACTTTTAAGACGAAGTTGAAATTTTTGTAAATAATTTTATCCAAACACATTTAAACTATCCCTGATACCATCACCTCAATCATCTTTAGAGACTCCTTTACTGCTTTGGATAAAACAGGTTTCCAGGGCCTCCCCGGTGGCTCAACGGTTAGGCGCTGCGCTGTGGACCTGTCGGCAGCGGCGACGCCAAGTTCGATGCCCGGCCGGGGAGAATCCCACATGGCGCGGCAGACCTCTCCTGCCTTGCCCGCTGCTCCCCTCAGCAGTGTATTTCTGATCTGCCTGTTCTGCTGCCCGCTCCGTCTCTGGTGAACCCTCTCGCCGCCCCATGCCTCTGGCCTGTACCCCAGCTTGTATGTATAAATAAAAAAATAAAAATATATCTTTAAAAAAAAAAAAAAACAAAACAGGTTTCCAGAGTACATAGCCTCTGTTTGAAATAAGCATTTTTTTGAGTTATATGACATCGACACCAGAAATTATTCAACAAGCCACAGTATCTTATTCACTTTTCATATCTCTACAACACATGATGGTAATTTTTAAAGTGATCCCTAAAGTCTGTTTTTATGGTATCCAAGGCTTGTCACCGTGTGAACACACATTTAGGAGAAATAACGTCTGTGTTAAATATATTGCCCATTTCCTTACCAGTTCTGACATGTGATCAGAAGGATATAAAAACAAGTGCTGACTGAGAGGTCCTGTCAGGAAAATGTACCTTTCTCCAAAAGTGATACTACTCAAAATAAAAACTTCAAATTGGAACATTGCAGAGGCACTCAAAAATAAGTAACTCCCTTTTAGAAATAATTTTGTAGAAAAATTTATGTACAGTACCAAAAAACCAAATTAGGAAGATTAATTACTACAGTTAAGATGAAAGACTTGGGGGATATATATGTTACACAAATAAGATTTTTAGGTGTTTCAAAATAAGACTGTACAGTTGATGACACTAGCCTAAATTTTCAATAGTTCATAAAAAACACTCGTTCAAAGGTTGTGCCAGCATCACATCTTAGGTCATTCCTGTCAACTTTCCTCACTATCCAAAGAAGCACTGGATCCCTATGAAGTAAAGTGGTTGCTTTCCCTGTCATCTTTCTAAAGCATTTGTCATAAAGAATTCTGAAGTTTAATATCAAAACTAGAGGGCCTCCCTGGTGGTGTAAAGGGTTAAGCGCTGTGCTGTGGGGCTGCCAGTGGCTGCAGCACGAGTTTGAGGCCCAGCCAGGGAGATTCCCACATGGCACAGCAGACCTCTCTGCCTCGCCCGCTGCTCCCCTCAGCAGTGTATTTCGTTCGATCTGCCTGTTCTGCTCCCCGCTCTGTCTCTGGTAAACCCTCTCATTGCCCCCATGCCTCTGCCCTGCACCCCAGCTTGTATGCAAAAATAACAATAAATCCTAAAAAAATAAAAAAACATCAAGACTAGAATCTTAACATGTTTTAAGGGTATGAAATCATGCAGTTTAAAATAGTTTAGAACAGATAAAGCAAGCAAAACAAATTTTCAATTAAGTATACTATTAAGAAATAATAAAATATAAACCAAGTTCATTTAAATGCAATCATATTGGTCACAGTATGCAAACAATTACCTGCTGCACATATCTGTCAGTAGTTTTCCACATGTAATAATATTCAATGATGCTAGTCAATGATTTCCAAGGGAGCTGAAAAAAAAATTTAACATGATAATGAAAACAAGCTACTGTATAAACTGCTCTCTTTCAAAACCTCTTCTTTAAAATAATGAGGTAATATCCACATGGAAGATTGGTTCTAGAGGAAATGTTTGAGGAAATTTAAGCCAATTTTTAGCAAAGGGTATCCTGAGCAAGTTAGAGACTCAAATACAATATACCACATATTTTGTTAAAAATTATAAACATAATGACAGACAATATTTCATGACTTACTCAGGAAAGTTGTTTTTGGGCTGGGGGGCGGGGGGGTTTGAAGTACAGTTTTTAGAAAGGATATTTAAATAGATTTAGCCGGAGCTGCTTAACTTCCAAAGATACTACCTATAATTGGGTGTCATTACATCTCCACCATAATATTGTCTGTCCTCTTCAAAACTGCTCTATTTTGACTTACTTTGTTATAAATAAAAACTTAAATCTCTAAAAAGTGTGGTTCATATTAGAAAAAATAGGAATAAACTGCTCTCTTTCAAAACCTCTTCTTTAAAATAATGAGGTAATATCCACATGGAAGATTCGTTCTAGAGGAAATGTTTGAGGAAATTTAAGCCAATTTTTAGCTTGATTTTGCTATTTGCCATAATTATCCAAAAGTGGTCAAATGAATTACTGAGACCCACAATCAAAGAATATATTCAATGTTCCTCTGCAAAGGGAGAAATCAGGACAGGCCAAGTCTTCATACAAAATGACTGATGACACGTAGCTGTTGTGGCAGATGACACAGACAGTGACTCATCACTCTGACTCCCACCTAACTTTCCCTAATACACTATTTTGAGAGCTAGGGAGTTAAAACAGTGCCTCCCAGAGCAGCTAGGGATCTATTGTGTGACTTGTGTACAAACTCCATGCCAAGCCTTTAACCTCGACATTTTTAACCCACTTGCTTGGTCTGAAGAGCAAACAGATGGGAGTTTAGAGAAAGTAAATTATCTTAAGTTTAATTGGGTGGCATCTCCAACAATACTTACAAGTATGGTCTCCTTACAGGACCAAATCAGCAGTCACTGGCATTTGCACTGCAGTTACAACAAATACAGATTTTTCCCAATCCTACAAGGAAGCTAAAGTTCAAAATGTCTGAGGGATGGTGTAAGGCGCCTGTTAGGCGAGACTGCACAGGACAATCACTGACATGGTTCCCTAGCATTTTAGGCAAGCTAAGACTGCTTCAGCTCCAAAGTACTTGTCTTGAGAAACAGCCCCTGGTATGCAACTGCACAGAAGTCTGAGAAAAGGAAACCAAATGACTTTGTAAACTGAGCCAGATATTATCTAAAACGACGTCCTAATCAGCTGTGCTCTCAGCAGCACCAGTCTTATCAACAAGTGACGGTCAAGAAGGCAGGTCTAACACATCCCAGTGTCCCTACTCTCGATGGAGCCTCATTTCTCCACCATCATTCATAGCTTCATGGGAGTTCCCTGTGACATGTGAATTAAATAGGAAAAATTCTACTATGGCAGCTGACATTGCAGCATACACTGGCACTCACCAGAGTTATACTGCCATATCATTTCAGCCCCGAGTAGTAGTGGCTCTGAAGCACACTGAAGGGAGATCCTTATGGAGGACAGAACATTAGGGTGAACACCTGATTGCCTACTTAGAGTAGAAGAGATGGCCAGAGGCACTAATCCATACCCATTGTGCTTATTTAATTGTCACAGTGATCAGGGTGAAACGATGAAAGGAGTCAGAGGATTCCAAACTCTGAGGCTTGGGAAAGAGGCTTGTGGGAATGGCAGTCTGGGGTGGGTGTTCTCTGCAAAGGATGTTTTCAATAGGTGAGTAAGACTGTCTTCACTGTGGCTATCAGTCTTTCCCTAGTCACACCAATGATGGCTCAGAGGATGCATAAACACCTGGACAGAGAGACAAGGAGACAGACTGTCCATGGGACCACTGTGTGGCTGTCCTCTCACCCAACCTGATCTGACTACTGCGGGTGTCCGATCTGTGAGGAGCAGAACACCCAGGGCCTCCGAGCTGGCACCACTCCTTTTAACACCTCAGTTACAGTAGACCCTCGGCAGACTGGAATGGCAGTTATCTATTCTTAGTGAGTCAGACAGTTATTCTAAATATGATTTGCCTTTTCTGTCTGTAATGCACTGGCTAGAATCATCCACAGACCCATGAATGACTAATTTCCAAAGAACGCTGAATATAATCCAAGGCTCAGAACCCTCAGGAATAAAGGTTTATGTCACTTATCAGACTAAGAATTCTGGGGATCTAGGGAAGACAATAGTGGGGAAATCTGATTTTGAAAGCCAAAGAATGAGTTTCAGAAATGGAGAAAGGAATACTAAAGAAGCTACACATATTTCCACCCTTGCTTGGTATAATTATTTTCCTTCTATACCACAGTTCCCTTTCTATTTTTACGTAAGGTCTGTAGGTGGAGGTTTTACCTTTATAATTTAATGCAAAACTTACAAGCTATAAAGAGAGGGTTGTATCTAAGACCAGAGAAATAAACATCACCAAGAGACAAGACTATGGGACATAAAATTTGAGCCTCCCACCCCCGACAAAATGGTGCCACAATTTCTATTGATTCAGGGTAATTACTATAGTTTAAAAGTTGATAGATAGGAAGAAGTTTCAGAAAGCAAAGATGGATGTTGAGTAGCCAAAGAAGATGGTGGTGGCAGTTACTATACACCCATTTCCAAGCCACTTGCAGCTTACCTTCCTGAAATTCTAAACTACGCTTTTCCAGACACCTGCGAACAACGACACAGACAAATGAGCCAGGCTTAACCGAACTGACAAACCAGAATGAGGTTTAGACATAGAAGTGAGCACATCAGGCTGAGAGGCGTGCAGGGAGACTGGAGCATCTGGCAAGAACATTGGTTGAGGGACCGTGTTCTTTTGGGTTCTCCGTGGGACATCCAGGATGCCAAGCCATGGAGGGCGCGGGTGTTTCCACTGTTTCTGCAAATGCTGCATCCAAACCTGGTTGTCCAGTCTCCCCAGAGATTATATGAGAATCTAATATCCTCTGTTCCTTTCTACCTGTTATTTGAATGTCTATGTCCAGCAGTTGTATTGGAAGGCCTCAATTTTCATGATCTGCCGTATCTCTGAACCTCACAGGGCCCCAAAAGGTTAACTGTGAGTTCCCTTGCTCCCACCAGATATGCCCCTTAGCCAGCAAAAAAGGCTTCCCACTTGGTTAATGCCCCTCACACTGCATCCAGTCTTCCACCTAACGTATTTCACCTTCCAGTCACCCTGCAGAATTCTTCAAATAAGCCCATCACAGCCTCCCATGGGAACCTTCCTCAGAAACCAGGGTTCCCTCACACTCACATCCACTGCTCATTCTCCTCAGGTGCGTTCCCTGCACAGCCCCAGGGTGTCTGGCCATGCCTGGTGTGCAATGTGCACTGTCCTTTCCTGCTGGTTGTGAGTCTATGTGACTAATAAACTACTATCAATCTCATCTATGTGTGACCACCTTGTACTAGCTTGGGTTGGAATCGGACAACTAAGAAATCGTTGTAACAAGCATCACCATTCTACCACTGAGTTGGGGGAAACAAGGAGAGGCTCTGTAGCGCAAGGACCACTGAGGCTGGGGCAGGAATACTGAAAAACTCCTGCATTCTAGGTAATGAGACACATGGGTAAGAAAATGAAGTCTGTGAATGTTCAGATCACCTCCTATTCACCCCTGAAGTGTGGGAGGACAACCAATAAAAACTGAAAACCAATCAAGTCCAAAGTTGGCTCTTGGCAAAAATCAATGCAATTGATAAAGTACCAACCAGTACCAACCAGGATAAAAGGAGATGACCCAAAAGACCAGTACTGGGAATGTGAGGGGGACATCACTGCAGATCCATCCCACAGGCTTTCACGGGATGGTATGAGAATGATGAATGGCTTTAAAACAACACGCTAGACAACTCAAGAGAGAATGGACAGGGAGAGAGATGGCAGCAAGAGAGGAGGAGAGACCACTCTCTGCCCCCCACGAAGAACGACAGATAGCTGTCAACAAATGAAAAGAGCCCTGGGAGGGCTTAAGTGTTCAATTAGGAACCTACAGCAACACAGTAAAGCAAAAAGCTAAGTAATAGCACAGAAAGGACTGCCTGAGACAGGGGCTTAGCAGAGAAACCTGGAAATGCACAAGTAAGGACAGAGGCCATCAGTATACACCATGCCCCGGGAGGGCTCTCAGTAGCCTGCTCTGCAGAGCAGCCGGCAGACTTTGCCAATGAGGAACTCGACAGCCCCCGCAGCCATGGAACCCCTGCAGCTTTTAAGGCAGAAGACTCTGAAGTGTTTATTGGCACAGACCTCAGCAACCTGCTTCAAAGAGGAAAATGGCAGTTTTTGTCACTTGAGATAACAGAAATTGTTGCAGTTGATCTTCTAGAAAGGGAGACACTGCTGTGTCCTCAACCAGGAGAAGAGCTGCCAGCTCCACCTCCAAGCCACACACAGCCTGGATCCCAGAGCTCGGTGGCTGTTCCACACGGACCCACATTTCAGACGGTGGTTCCACTGCTGCTCCACGGGTGCCCTTTTCTCAGGTATCAGAGCCATGGACAATGCAGGCTAGTCAGTGCCCTGTACAGCTATCCCAAGGAGAGCATCTATGCTCCACTCCCAGTTCTGCAGCTGATCCAAGTGTGCCGAACCCGGCACCACCACTTCAAGGAGACTCCAAAATTAGACCTAGAGCCAAGAGGGGTTTGACCCTGGTCATGATATAACCCATGAGAGAAAGTGAGATCGGGAGGTCCCGGAAGTTTATGCTACCAAAGACCTCAAGAGCCCCCCCCGTTGCTGGCCACAAAGGACCCCTGTAATCTGTACCATCCTGACCTCAGCTAATAAAGTCCAACACAGAATTTTACAAGAATTTTATTACATCACAAAAGTAACAAATACCAAGCAGTAACATAATTACTGTTAATTCATTTGATATTTTATCTCATATCAACTTCAGCTTCCATATCTAAATATATTAATATCAACCTACTCTTGCAAGAGTTTTTCCCTAGTCCAGTGATATGGAGTGCCCACGAATTCTGTCTACAAGCTTCATACATCAGTGTATACTTTTCTCTTTTCAATACACTGCTTTCTCCTCTTATCATCAGAGATCCAGCTGAAATGCCTGTTAACCTGGGAGGCCACTCCTGAGTTGACTGGCACAACTAATAGTTTCCTTTCTAATATTCCCATAATACTTGTCACACTACTGACAGGATTACATGCTATTTCGCTTGGGCGTATGTATTTCAATTTCTTGGTCTTGAGGATGAGCTTATTCCCTAGAGTGAGGAACAAGATCGATTTCTGGTGTGTGCCTAGAACCTGCTGTAGCTAGCATTGAAGGCACGGCATGTTGCAGGTAGTCAATCAGTAAATAGATGCGGAACTGAACAGCTTGATTCCCAGAACAAAATGGGCATGCCGCACTCAGTGCAAGGAAAAGGAGTCTCATTTCAGTGTTTCTCACCTTCTCCTCCTTTATCAGACCTGCAGATTTTGTTCTTCAGGGGATTTTGTTTTTGCAGTTTCTATCTAGTGGTATGGCTGTGTGATATTAATAACTACTATATTAATAACATTGCATTGGTGTACTATTCTGACTACTTGAAGCTAAATGCCACCAATGCATTTTAAATTTTCAGCTGCACATCCTAAATGAAAAGATCTAACAATCTGGACATGGTGAAGTTTTTCCATTAGAAAAAATGTCAATGACACTAATGGCTTCAATTATTATGTCTAGGATTTTACATACCAATTCATGTTGATGAGTAATAATCTTGCTGCAGAAATAATTTAAAAAATGCAACAACATAAGAGGTAGGACATATTAGTTTACATCAAATGCTTCCGTCTATAAAAATTCTATTTTCCTAACTGAAAATGAATGGCTGCTATCGAAAGGTATTTATGGAATTATCAAATACAAACTTCTCCATTTAAAAAAAATTGTAAAGAAAAAAATTACATAAATTTCAAATATTAATATATAATGTAGAAACACTACATATATTAATATATAACAAAGGCATATATAATATAAACAAAGACAAAAGGAAGTACACGATAATCTAGTATTTAAAACACAAATAAAATACTGCATATCATTAAGGAGAATCTAAGACCTAAAACTCATGAAGCCAATTATTACACTCTACTTTGTATCTTTCAATAATAAAGGTCCACATCGAATTCAGGCTCAATGGTTAATAAACAACTAGAAAAATATCAGAGGTCTAAAGCAGAGCAACAAACTTAAACAGCAGAACTCACTGCATATTTAGTGCAAATGGTTAGAGGAGCTGGACCAACTTTAGACCTGGAATTCAGAAAGAGGTGAAGAGGATGAATTCATACTGTCCAGGTTTAGAGTATGAACAAAGATCTCCTGACCTTGATTGAGCCTTACACAAAATTACTTCTCAAAAAATATCAAATTCTCCTTCCATCAGACTGTCTTCATTCTATGCTGAGCAGATGAAATTACTGAAAGTCAAAGGCTTGCTAAATGAACACTTTAAAGTTTGCCAGGTTACTTAAACAGATAAAATATTCCCACCTCAACATTTTTTTTATTCACAATTTTCTACTTACAAAGTCTTGACGTATGTCGTTGAAGTCTTTGCCATACTTTTCCAGTGCCTCTTCAAATAAACTAGCTTCAGAGGCCGACCATTCTTCCATTTCATCTCTGCATAAAACAGGTCCTCCAAGGGGTACTAAGACACTAATAGCACTGCTCAAATCATAACTGTGTCTGTACAGGGTATCCATAGCATGAAACTAAAGAAAACAAAATAGAGAGAAAAGGTCAGCCAGAAAAGCAAATTTGCTAGATTACTTAAGAACAGTAAGACTAAAATGCATAATGTATTTAATTGACAATTACATCTTTAATGCCCTATTTAAAAAATATGAATATCATTTATTGCTTTAGAAAATGCTGATACACCTTTAAAGGCATGAATTTATAAAAATACATCCATTTGTTATAGTAACGGAACTGTGAAGATCCAGGACCTCAAAATATTAAATTGGAAACCCAGCATATTTCACCATGCATATGATTAAAAATAACAAAGTGACTTTAGCTACAGCCCAAGGTTGGCACAGCCTTCTTTGACCAGGGATAAAAAGAAATGTATTACAGAGTGAAGAAAATTTTTCTCAGGATGGAATAAGAAAATGATATTCTAAGTATAAGATATGGAAAGAAAAAAAAGAATCTGAGAGTGATGATAAGAAAATAATTACACCTTTATGTTAAGCAAAAAAATTATAGATCCATGTTAAAATTATAATTTGGTTGACTTTTTTAGGATTTATTTTATTTTATTTTAATTTATTTATGTATACAAGAACTGGGTGTAGGCCAGTGGTGAGGGGGTGATAGGATTCACTAAGACAGAGTGGAGAGCAGAACAGGCGGATCTACTGAAATACACTGCTGACGGGAGCAGTGGGTGAGACAGGAAAGCTCTGCTGTGCCATGTGGGTTAGCTCTCTGGCCAGGGATTGAACTCATGCCCCAGTGGCTGGCAATAGCTTGACAGCACTGAGACTTTAACCCCTGCACCACCAGGGAGGACCTAGGTGAGGTTTTTTAAGACCAAGAATAGATGAATTGGTTTGCCTGAAACAGGCTACTGTAGGTTTCCAATATATTTCAAGAGAGAATGATTTTTTTTTTTTAAGATTTACTTATTTATGCAGTCAAGAGCTGGGGTGTAGGCCAGAAGTGTGGTGGGGTGAGAGGATTCACCAGAGACAAAGTGGGGAGCAGAACAGGTGGACTGACTGAAATACACTGCTGAGGGGAGCAGTGGACAAGACAGGAAAGGTCTGCTGTGCCATATGGCACCATCCCCTGGCTGGATCTAACTCTAACTCTCCTGCTGCAATGGCAGCTTATAGCTTCATAGTTCTGAGACTTAATCCCTTGTGCCACGAGGGAGGCCCCAAGAGAGAATGATTTAAAGAGTAATTCTAATGCAGGAAAGATAGATTAGGATAATATAATTGGCTTTCTGCAAAAGTACCCTGGGCAGAGGTTATCTAGAAAGCATTTTCCAATCATCAGAAGCAGTGAATAAAGTAGGTCCCAAAACTTCAGAAGTTTTAGGTTCTGAAAAACTTTTGATGGTTTTTCTACCGGAGAGGAAGAGATTCATTCATAACATGTATGCACACTTGTATACGTAACAGGAAAACTGCTCATGGGACAATCAGTTCTGGCTGTGCCAAATAAGCACGTAGGTGTGGAAGAGAATGGTTTGCAAGGTAATCAAATCATTGCCAAGGGAGAACTAGTTTGTCAAAATTGCTAACATATGAAAACCAAGCATTGTATCTTTTACACACAGTACCTTCTAATATTAAAAATGTCACAAATAAAGTTCAAAATGGGGATAATGTCACATCTATGTGAGATAACACATCTCTTTAAAATATAGCTTATTAAATATCCACTAAATATCTAGTAGGCGGTAGTGGACAGCTCCCTACTGGTACAAAGGCACAAACTTAGTTCAAATATCAACTTACATCTATTGAAGAGAAAAAATTATTAGCAAAAATATATGCATTAAAAATATGTCCAGGGCCTCCCTGGTGGCACAAGGGGTTAAGCCTCAGCACTATGAAGCTATCAGCAGCCACTGAAGCACAAGTTCGATGCCCGGCCAGGGAGAGTCCCACATGGTGTGACAGACTTCTCCTGTCTAGCCCGCTGCTCCCCTCAGCGGTGTATTTCACTCGTTCTACTTGTTCTGCTTCCCACTCTGTCTCTGATGAACCCTCTCACCTCCACACTCTGGTCGACACCCCAGCTCTTATATGTATAAATAAATTAATCTTTTAAAAAAATACGTATGTCCAGTGCCTGGAACTGTATACTAGTATAAGACACTGACTAAGGGCACAGAGTATGAATTTGTTGACAGATACAAAGGCAGGATACATAGAGATGTTAAGGGACAGTAACCGACTGCTTTAACAAAGGCTAACATCTCTCTTAAATCACTAAATTCCATAAAACAAATTTAAGTGGGGATTTAATTATCAATTTCCTAAACCACTGATCATGTGTAGTCATAACTTCAACTTTCAAGAGAAATTCTTACCCTCCCACACACAGCAGGGGTTACAAAATGATAGAACTGATCTTTGCTCTTTGCTCATGTTCTGCAAACTTCAGAATCAACTGAACATCACTTCTCTAGCTGTCCTCATAGACTTGGCAGTTTAGTTGTAGCATTCATGTTTAATACACTTTCACATCATCTCTAAAACTAAATCACTGCTGTTTCTAGATAAATTATCTATGAAAAGAAAGTTCAATAGCACTTAGGGTCCCTTTAATCAGTAATACATTTCTACAAATGGTTATTTTTTTAAAACACCTAAATTTACAATGGATAACAAAACTGAGAAAGATTAAATAGTATTCAAATCAATAATTATACAAATTAACTAGGATGCTGAGATCCCTCAGAAGGTAGAAGTAATTTTTATGATTAACAGGTGCTGTAAACTCAAAAGTCATAGATTAAGTGAGGTTTTCTCAGCTAATATTATACCAACCACTCAAAGCACGAATGGATTTTCAGCCTTTTGTTCATGTTAGAGGGATGAAAATGCTTTTCTTATAGGCACTTTAAAAATGATGATGGGCTGTTATCTAATTAGGTTTCAAAGAACCAAAGCAACATCTTAGCCTTTATAAGTGATTATGACCAAATCTTCAGAAGACTAATTCCTGCTGTATCACAAAATCAAATGGAAAAATGGGTCAGGCTTTTAGCTGACCTGCAGCTAAGAAACCTCCCAAGCCTACATGCATCTCATAGCCCAGAGGAAAGTGCAGCAACAATCAGCATATGTAAAAAATAAGCAAACACCCCATCAGGCACATGCTCTATGGGATTCCTAGGCAACAAGCATGTTGGAAAAACGAATGACCAAATTCGCATCATCTCACAATGTTTGCCAGGAGTCCAAATGAACTCCATCTCTTTTGACACACACACACGTTTCTTCAGAATGAACTTTTATATAATCATACCCTAAAGAACATTTGATAAAACACAGACTGTACTTTTCATAACAGAAAATATAACATCCAATCTTTAAGATTCAAAGAAATAAGCTAACAAAAGACACAGAAGTTTAACAAATAAACAATGAGCTATGGTTTATCAGTAAGACAATAAAAACCTGAAGAAGCAGACACATTAAGAGAACATACTGGCTGACTCCATATATGTGAACTTTGAGAAAAACAGTGGTGAGAGAAGGGGAGAATTACTGACTGAGGAGATTCATGATGGAGCCTTTTGGGATTCTGGGAATGCGCTACCCCCCCACCCCCCCGACCTGGATGGTAATTACATGGATGTATAAATATGTAAAAATTTTTAAGTGGTGCACCTAAGTGTATTTAATACACCTCACTGTGGTCATATCCCAAATTAAAATAAGATAAAAAAATTATAAATTAAATATAAAAATAAAAATAAACTAAAAAATCTCCCAGATACTTTGCAAAGATACCATCTTTTCAATAGAGATACAGATACACATAAGACCCATTCAAATTCAAATTTTAAAAAACATAAGAACTCAGCACAAGCTGTTCTCTCTGCCAAACAGCAGTGAAGGTGTTGTCACATTTCATCTCATTCATAGCAGATGGAGATGACAAACAGAAGTATTTTAGGAGAAAGACTGACAATGAAATCTTGGCAGTAGAAATATCATCTTTTGTTCATTAAGTAGACTCACACTGTGGTAGACTGGACTGTTGTTCAGCAAATATTCCCTCCCTCCCCTGGACCTTAATAGCAGGGTATTTATTCTTTCACACCACTGCGGTTGGCCCTGGCCGCGCAGCTTATGTGCCAACCATGGTTTTATGTGCTAAAACCACGACTGAGCAAACCTTGACATGTGTCTGTGCATCTGGACTTGTCCTCTTGTGTTACTGACTTTTGTCAAGAGAGGATGACAATTACATAGAGCAGATCTGAACTTAACCTGCAGTTTGGCTCCTAAGTCACCCCAGAAATGAAAAGCTATTTATAACTACAGATTATAGAAATGTTTCTAATTAAAAAAATAATGCTGACAAGTTTGAAAACTTATGGGCACTCTCCCAGACTGACTTAAGTGACCACAACAGACTTAGGATAAAAGTCTATTCCAGCTATAATCAACTTATACCCACAACCCAAGAGGAGGTACAGTCTATAATATAAGTGATCTACACTTTCAAAATGCCATTGTCATGAATGACAGAAAGAAGGAGAAACTTTTCAGGATTGAAGGAAATTATTAAACAGTGATGACTACTAAACACAGTAAGTGACTCTCAAGCAGGGCATGGAAGAGAAAAAGGGTTTTTTCTTTTGTCATAAAAAACCTTATTGAGACAGCTAGCAAGTCAAGTCTCTAGATCAGATAATAGTACTACAGTAATGTTCATTTGCTGCACCTGAGAGTTGTACTGTGGTTATATTCAAGAATATTCTTGCTCTTATGAAATACCTCCTCAAATATTGAGCAATAAAGGGACATCCATTCTGTAACTCAGTCTAAGACTTTCCAAAAATAAGAATATATAGAGAATGATAAGGAAATGTGGTGAAATGGGGACTGTGGGTGTAAGAAATACAGAAGTCGTCTACTGTTTTTGTATTGTCTCAAACTATAAAGATAATGAGTTAAGACATTATAACTCACAGCATTCATTAACTCATACTTGTAAATTCAAATCTCTTTACCATAATCCTAGACAAGTTAAAATGATTTTATTGTATTTCCTATAGTTCAAATAAACAGTCATTTTCTGATGCTAAGTGTCAAATTCATGGGGCAGAAAAAAGTGAGAAGCAATCTATATTTAAAAAAAACACCTAATTTAGGCTTAAATTTAAACAAGAGATGGATAAATAGACCTAGCTCACACAACTCTATGAGAATTTGCAATGCCTCTAAACTCATTTAACAGTATTCTAAAAGTCTTATCTGCAACAAATCATCAAAGTGTGCCTAATGTAGGTTATTGCCTTAATGATATATTTAGAAGGAAGGAAAATTTCATGTTTCATATTTTTTACTGCAGTGGCAGTCTATTAGTTCTAATTCTAATCTTACAGTCTTAGAAACATGGATAGCACTTATAAGCAAATTGAATTTTAAAAAATGATATGAATTCTCATTTTGCCAATTTATGTTCATTTTGAAGACTAGACTTTTGGTGTAAGTTGATAGCTAAAATTTTAATCAAATTATATGTTCTATTAAGTACATTTTCTTTAAATGATGTAATGACTGCAATTTGAAAATTATCCTCAAATCTCCAGTACCCTCAAGGCCCTACATGAAATGTGTGATTTGAACAGGTCTCACAGAAAATAAAGTACATGATTAATGGCTAGCATTTTTACAAAGCACTAATATCTGAAAAATAAAATTACGGTTCATTATATCAAGTTTCTTTTATCAGGAAAATAAGTTAATTATTTTTCTAAGATTTCCCTGATGGGAAAATTTTTATTATAAAAATACACTCATTTTAAGAAGACCTTTAAATTTTATAGTGACTTCCTTTTAACAATTTTATTTAAAGCCATCATAGCTTAATGGTCATATTCAAACTGTATAATCTACTACAGTGGCAGTAAATATAGCATGATAAAATTCCCTTTAGACAATCAATGATGCCATAAAATCAGAAGAAAAATGAGACTCAACAAAGATAAATGAGGTGGGGAATCAAACGTTATCATCTCAACATTACTAGTGTTTATTGAGTTTCCACAATGTTCTAGTCACTGTTCTAAATGATTTATAAGGTTATCTCATTTAACCCTCAAGTTGATGCCACATGGCAACTCAGACAGACTTTTCTGAAGGCTGGAGAGAGGGTGCTGGAGATCTGGTTCAGAAAACTGGGGCAGCACTTGCTTTCTCACCCAGCGAGAACAGGGCTCACTGTTCAAGAATCAGAAGAGCCCAGTGTTTATGACCATTACCTTAAATTGATGTGCATATACTGTGGAGTGCAATTTAATGTTGGAATAGAAGTAGATGAAAGTTCAAAGTAAAAAGATTTGTGACAAAGCAATAAATCAATTTTCTTCCACCCAAGCTGGACAGTGGATGTCAGAGTGGTTGATGTTCCTCTGAGAAACCACGAGCCTAATAGCCCAGAGGCATAATATAGGGTGCCAGTGCAGTTTGATCAAGTTCTATAGCCTTGGGTACATATATCAGGCAACTGACAGAGGTATGTCTGTATTCCCTCTTCTGTTAAACCATAAACTCTCTGAAGCAGTGTATATTCTATTATTCCCACTGGAAATGAGGAACTAGGACACAGGAAAGTTTACTAACTTGGTCAAGGTACATGGACCATACCCTATAAATTCAGGGGGGAAACCCACAGAACCATAAAAGTGCATAAATCTGTATACCCAAGCTCATGGTAGTATTATTCACAAAGGTGGAAGCAACCATCTATAATAGATGAATAGATAAAATGTGGTATACATATAAAATGGAATATTACTCAGCCTTAAAAAGGAAGTGTTACAGGCTACAACAAATGTTTTTTTTGAAGAGTTTATGCTAAGTGAAATAAGTAAGTCACAAAAAGGCAAATGTCACATGGTTTCACTTACATGAGATACCCAGAGTAGTCAGATTCATAGGGACATAAAGTAGAAGCATGCTTAAGGTAATCTGCAAAACATATTTTTAACCACTCCCACTCATTTTTATTGAATTGCCCCAGAAGCTCATATTTTAACATCAAAGTAAAAGACAAGATACACTGGGGCAAGCAAGGTTAAAGGTGCAGGTTACAGCATCTGAAATAACAGAGTTATCAACTGCTCTCTGCTTCAACGACTTCTAGAGGATGACAATTTTATGGTACCAAAAATGACATAACCTCAACCTAAGAACAACATAAAGAGTCCAAGTAAGGTTAAATTTAGAGTAGTTAGAACAGGAAACCAAGGCATTTAGATGTTGGAGATAAAAGAACATCTTAAGTATTACCAAATCCAAGACAAAACTAATGATCTTTCAGTCCAAGGCATTTTAATGAGAATGAATAAGAGGGCAGGGATAACAAGGATAAGCGGTTACCTGGTGGAGCAGAGAGAACTCCTCAGTGGAGTTAGGAACAGATTCACATCCTATCTCAGAAACCAGCTGTATAAACCCAATAAAATACTGTCCTGAGCCTTAGTATGCTTCTGCTGTTCAATCAGTCACCAGCAGTGGGAAGCAGAGAGCTGCCACAGTTGGGAATCAAGACTCACACACCTGCTCATCACCTGTCACACCCATCTTTTCATTTTTAGGCAAATGAGCCCCAGCAGTCACAGAGCTCTGTAATCTCAGAAACAGGCTTTCCACTCTCACTCTTCAGTCAGAGCAGAGGGAATCTACTGATATATATAACAGGGACAGCACCCCCAATTAATATGGAAGCATTATAACGACAGTGTTAAGGCCACAAGAGACTGCTTATAGAAATAACAGCACGAGTGACTCATGAACAGGGCTGTGGGTGGAAGGGGACGGGGGGGGGGGGCAACTAGTGTGTAGTCAAAACTCTGCCCGTAACTCATTGCCAGGGCTCATTATCCGTGGGTTCAGCATCATTGGATTCAACCAAGTGACAGGCAGAGTTGGTTGAATTCAAGAATGCAGCACCTGCAGAAAGAAAAAAACCTGCACATCAGTGGACCTGTGTTGTTCAAGGGTCAACTGTATCTATAAGGCAAGATCATACAACATTAGAAATAAGCTTTCCTAACATGGAAAACTAAAAAAAACAAAAACAAAAACAAAAAAAACTTTCCAAGTTCTTATAATGACATGAGAAAGTGTTTCTATTGTTAGTGAAAACACTGGGCTGAGAAGGCAAATTACAAAACTGTTGTAAATGACCACAACCACCATGCATTGAAAAGCAAGTTCACATGGGGCTTGTCTTAGTTATCCAAATTTATTATAATGTGTGCTCAGATAAATAAATCAACAAAAGAGAACAGACTGAAAGTCCAGAAGTAAACCTAAGTGTAGTTGAGATCCTGAAATAAGATAGAGGGAGCATTACAAAAGTATGAGGAAACAACAAATTCAGTAAAAGGTATTGTGATGATTAACTGGAGAAAAACAAAATTAGAACCCCCTATATCTCACTGCATTTAAAAAAATATATTCCAGATATAGTTATGGTTTTAAAAATAAATAAAAATTTAAAACTGTTAGAAAAAAACTAGAATAATGCAAATGAAGAATGGGCAAAAAATAAATCTAAGATATAAGAAAAAAAACCCTGGAGAGACAGTAAATGTATGTAAATACACACTCCCAGGAAAATACAAATTAAAATGAGATAGCATCAAGCTAGTAAAAATTTTTAAGTCTGAACATATCAAGTGCTGTAGATATATGAACTGGATGAAGAATGAAACTCTCATTTATTAACTGCATGTGGGAATAAACATTTTTACCATAATGTGCAGAATAATTTTGCTGCATGTGGTCAAATTCAAAATGAGCACCGCTCTATGAATCACTGCTCTATGGAACTATTTCAAATCTAGTTATAGCCTAGAAAGCTCATGCATGTGCACAGGAAAGGGACATGTGTTGGAATTTTCAACGTGGCATTATGGGTAACAGCAAAGGAAAAATGTTTTTTAAAGCAGTCCAGAGTTCACTGATAAGAAAATACATAAAATAACATGGTGCAGAGTATTCATAAAAGAAGATACTACAAATACTAAAAAGTACTTAAAATGGGTAAGCTAGGTATGTATTTATTAATCTCAATAATAGGCAAATAGCAAATGTTTACGGAGTAGATTTATGCTAAACAATCAGCTGATTTGGATACATGGATATATAGTAAAACTACAAAGACGTAAGTAAGATACACAGCAGAGGTTTATTAGAAAAGCTCTCTCCTGACCAGAGGCAGGGGTAATGGGGGTCAGAGGTACAGATAGAGGACCGGGAATAGGACTAGGGGAAAATATTACAATTTAAGAATTCAACATTAACTAAAATGGCTGAATATTTTTCAGTCCAAGGAACTAAAACATTAATAACATTTGTTTCAGGTGGCATCATGTGAAGTTTAATTACATTATGCTCTGTTACTATTCTGTAATTTGCTGTTATTGTTGTTTCTAATGCACAAAAAGTCCCTGAAAGGAAATAACAGAATTCTAAGAACAGTCTACTCTGGGCAATAAGAACAAAACATTACAGGGGGCAGTGGCTATACTATAGTTTTCATAGTAAGTATACATTCATTTTAGAATTGGGAAAAAAGTCCTTTTTTTCCCAATCTTGTGTGTGTGTACACACACATGCATACACATATAGGCAGCAATTAGATTCCATGTAGTTTTGGCTCACATAAATATGTACTAACAGATTTTGAAGGTTTTTACAAATGTAACTTGTATACTCTTCTCCAGTAAAATACTTTATGGGTTCTTAAAATACCAAAACACAAAACTATTTTGAAACCCCTAAACATTTATACAAAATGTTAACGTACCTAGAGAAAAGAAAACCTGCTTCTACAAACATTTTAGTCTTTGAAAAGAGAAAGGGTTCCACAATAGCTATAGACTATTAATGTTTTATAAAGCTTTATTGGCTATAATGTCCATTTATCTACAGTATGCAAAAATACAAGAAAACATTATAATGAGAAACAAATTTGGTGTGCATTCCAGAATGAGTTTTTACATTATTGTGGTAGCTTTTGGAAAACATTTCAAATTGAAATACAGTAAGAAAGCAATAAAATCTCTCACTGTATTCCATTCCATCAGAAAACGAAGTTCAAACTGTCATTACATATACTGAATATTGTTCAAATAACCTCACCAAACCTGTTTTCTCAGCTGTAAAACGAGCATCCTACCATGCCTATTTCAAATTGAATACAGTAACTTCAATTGGCAAAAACTTGCAGATCTCCTTTGCAGGTGCAGCTAAAGCAGCAAGTGCCAAGTCAATGCCCCGTCACAGCAAGCTCTAGTGGTATAATTAAAATGAACAGGGGAAACTTCATTTGATCACCCGCAGGAAAAAAGGAAGATAATCATAATGTGATGAAATAACGTAAGAAAACAACCTCTTTCCAATGCAGACAAAAAACTTTTAAATATTGAGATTGAATAATATAACAACGGAATAACTTCTACAGCAATGGTTTCAAGAGGTAATCATTTCAATTAAAAAAATTGCAAAGCATTATGTCTGAGCTATAAGTCAACTACTTAAATACATAGATCGAACAGTTTAAAGAAAAAAAGCACAAAAGTGAAAACAGATGGGTCTGAATGCTGAATGGTGTTCCCCAAAATATTTTTTACCATTTTGAGTAACTATTGTTCTTACTTGTCTCAGTTCACAAACATCAGTGGTGCGTTAGGAATGAGACATCCGGGTTAGCCAACCTGCCAAGTGAAACCACCCCAGTGCACAGCAGGGCCAGGTGCCAAAATACTCTCATATCTACGATGTATAATGTTATAGTGGTTTTAAAACTAAAAAGAGCAAAAGAACTAATAAGCTCAAACTTTTAAAAAGCATCTTACCAGAGTGATGTCTCGAGAAGCTGCAGCTGCACTCATATGCAAACTAGGCTGCCTCACAGAGCTACTGCAATCAAGGGCGCGGGCAAACGTCCCAACAGCACTGGGGAGGAGAGAGAATTAAGGCTGATGCGTTTTTATATTTAAACACGCACACACACACACTTGGGCAGTGAATGAAAAAGAGTTAAGAGAAAAACCAAATTATTGGGTGTATATCAGAAAGTATTTTCTAGAAGATTTAAGAACTGACCAGCCAATGTACCACAAATGGGCCATTATAATTAAGAAAAAGTAGCTTGTGTGGCATATAGAAGATAACGATTACTATGAAATGCCAAGAAGTAAACAATTTGACGTTCAAATCATGCTCCAAACAGGAGAAGCGAATTAGCAGCAGAGTTTAACTATTACAGCAAAGCAAGTTCTGACCACGTTCTCAGCCCAAATTTTGCAATCCACAAATTTTTCCTTGAAATATCAATTTGAAGCACCCTCTTCCTAGGAGTCAATATATATTAGCAGATTTCCATTAAAAAAGCAAAGCCATTATCACATCACTTTCACTCACTACACCCCCTTTTCCAAAGGGCAGCACCACCTGGACTCTAACCACACAGATTTGTTTTGTGCATGGGAACTTAAACAGAATCACATGTGTGATGTACTGTTTTTCGTGTCTAGCTTCTTTTGTTCAAAATTATGATTGCTGTTTGACCCATGTAGCACGTTCATCCCTCCCCCAAGGCCCCCACCACAGCGGATGCCTCCCTCACCCCCAACTCCACTCTCTGGATGGACATTTGTTTCCCGTCTGGGGATAGCTACAATGCACAGCGCCACCAATGCCATCTGTATAGGTATCTGTTGGTGCAAGGGTGTAAGGATGCATTTCTGCTGGGCACATATTTAGTAGTGAAACTTAAGGGATATGTATGTTATGTGACAGCAAATAGCTTTCCAAAGCAGCTGCATACCAACTGACACTGACCCCCTGGCAGGATGTGAGAGCACCGGCTACTCCACTGAAGATGGCACTGCTGGTCGATTTTACCACCCTGGTGGAGTGTGCATGGGAATTTCACAGCGGTGTCATAATTTCTATTAAGTTTTTTTTTTTAAATAAAATTTGAAAAAGACACTAGATGTATCGCCTTGGTGCTTCTCATGCTTGGCAATCAAGAAGAGGAAAAAGAATGAAAACCAAATATGAAACTGCAATGTCCACTGAACAATCCAAAATCTGGGCAACCTGTCTGGACTGACTCTCTAGACCATGGTTCCACTGTTGGCTCTTTTCTACTCCTGAACCCTCAGCCTTTATTCCACTGATGGGCTCCTTCCCAAGAAGTACATCAAGGCTCCTCACCTAACTACTTAGTGTCTAGGTGAGGGGGCTCTGGAGTCTGAACACCAGGCTGCCTATTTGAGGTGACTTCCCTGAGGACAAGCACTATGAACAGTGCTGTCTAAGTGCAGGCTACAACTCTTTTTCCCCCCTTTGTATAATGAAAAAAATCTCATCAGAAAACTAGAGGGCCTGTTGGCCAGGAGCGCCACACAGTTCAAGAGGCCCTCATACAGGCTTTCCACCGAGGTTAAGAAGTGGCTCCTGCCCAAATACGACCGTCAAGAGGCAGGCACTCCACAGTTGGACTGAGGGAGTCACAGGCCTCTATCGGCCCCAGCTTTCAGAAAAGTCTGAAGGATGGAATTATCTTAAGCACACATGAAAAAGCTACAGCTGGGCTCAGACCACAAAATCAACAGCTCCATGCGGAACTGCCACCAACCAGAAAACCTCTCCAACTTCATCAACACCATGGCTTGCCACGGGACAAAACCTGCAGTCCTGTTCAAGGCCAATGACCTGTTTGAGAGCAGGAACATGACACAGTGCAGGTCTCTTCTGGCCCTTGCAGGGAAGGCCAAGACAAAGAGGCTGCTTGTCACACTTGTCTTAGATTTGTTGTCACAGATGTGTGGGTCCCACGAGCGGTGTGGATGTCAGTGTCAAATATTCCGAGAAGCAGGAGCAGAGCTCTGATGATGCCACAATGGAGGCAGGCCAGGGTGTCATGGGGCCCCAGATGGGCAATAACAAGTGTGCCAGCCAGTCGGGCAGAACAGCTTATGGCACAAGAAGACATCTGTATGACCCCAAGAACCATATCCTGCCACCCATGGACCACTCAAGCATCAGTCTTCAGAGGAGGACCAGCAAGTGTGCCGGCCAGGTGGGCAAGACCGCTCCTGGGACCCGTACATCTGTGACAACAAACCGGGGGACAAAAAGGGTGACAACATCTCCATGTCCCTCCAAGTGGGCTACCCCCAGGGCACCAACCAGAGTGGCCAGGTCTTTGGCCTGGACTGGCAGATATATGACCCCAAATACTAACCATAAGGCCCAGAGGTGTTGGGGCTACCACCACTGAATGCCCATGCCCAGGGGAGGCCCTGGAGTTCCCCTTCTACTACCAGAAGGAGGTGGGCTACTGAGGGTATAGGGTGTTTGTGTGCTACATCACTGTCCTATTCAGTTTTCAGGTTTCTCCTTGTTTTCCTCTTGTTTTTGTACATGTCCTAATGCTGCCAGCTAGCGGTCTATGGATGAGGGGTTGGGGGCCCCTGGCAAGACAGCAAATTTCCCAGAGCCTGCCCAGCAGGCTCTGGGCAGCAGTGTAGAGGGAAAAGAAACCTGCTCAAATAATTTCCTATTACTTTTCCCAGTGATCTCTGCTGATCAGTTTGTAGTTTCTGTATATATAGAAATGTCAGGCAGTTTTAACAGAGTTAACTTCCCTCACACAGGAGACTGGGGTGCAAATGGTGGAGGAGGTACCATGAAGGAAGCAAGTTCTCTGGGATAAGGCCAAGTCACAGTCTGAAATCTCTTTATGAGTCCTGAGAATGAATTTCCCCAACACCTCCAGACCATCAATCCGGGCCTTTCCTAGGGACGCAGTGGGAACAAAGAGGCTCAGGCAGGAGAATGGAGTTCTGAGTAGTTGAAGCAAAGCCAGATCCTCTCTCTCCTAAACCCCCAACTTGTTTCCATTCCCCTTCCAAGGACTGAACAGGGGCCCTCCCCCCCACCAACCTGGAGACCTCCAGGGGACCACCCCCTAACCACATCCTGAGATAATGTGAAATTCCAACTGTGGGCTAAAGGCAATAAAAACTTACACACACACAGTACGTACATATATATATATACACATACATACATACATACATACATACCTAGAGAATAAAATGAAGACCCCTCTAATCATGTCTAGATCTAGCTGATTTTAATATTTTACCATGTTTGGTTCATTTGTCTAAAGCAATATTACAAATTTTGTTAGAGTCCTCTATATTTTTTCCCAGAACTCACACACACATACATATCCATGCCCAATAACGAAATGACATTATTCACCCATTGTGAAAATTTTCATAGGGGAAACTACTGAATGTATTGTCATTCAACATTACTTGCAAGATTTATCTTTTTGCTACATAGAGCTCTAATTTATTCACTTTAATTGCAGTAAAGTAATACTAGATTACTTAGTATATCTCCATTCATCATTTGCGTACTGGTGTACTTTTAAGTTTTTTCCGATTTTTTCATGATCACAATGCTATGATAATCTTATTTTACTTTCAACTTTGCAGCAATTCCCCCATGAGCATTGCTTATTTTTATAACTGAAAAAATAAAAATAAGTTTCTAGCCCATTCATTTTCTCAAGAAAAGATAAGAGGAAGGAAGCAAGTCAGCCAGGCTTAGAGTTCTCAGAGGATAGCGTGTGCTTAGCAACAGGCCTTCCTCACACACAGGTATAATCACAAGAATCTGAGTGTGCAATACTGACAACTGAACACTTCCTATCCAGACTAAAGGAGATCGCTGCCTTAACTGAAAATATGAGATTTCATGTGTTGAATTTCTTCCCTGTAGTAATTAAATTTTATAAGACGTATTTATTGTCGTCTTAGTAAAAACCTATTTTTATTTTTAAAATAGAAACTAATGATAATAAATCTTATTTAATTCAGGAAACAGAATGACAGATAACAGGCCTTTTTACACGAACAGGAAAAGAATACAACCAGTGAAAAAGACATATATCTATACATTCTTTCATAAAAAGAAAGTTATTTCTCAACCTAGTAGCACCATACTCACCGTGCTACAACTAAAAACTGGTCGATCTGACGATCAGTAAGTGGGCTATTGGGATCCCAAACTTTGACTTCCAACTTCGACTGTTCTCTCTCATCAGATTCTCCTGTCAGAAGACAAAGGAAATGAGTCTCATCACTCACAAGGCACACTGTCAAATATCACTGGTGAATGCAGTCATCACAGCATTCAAAATATAAGTTAAGTGGCCACGGTCTGGGTATATTCTCTCAGGCAGGAGAGGTACAGCACTCTGTAAACACTGACAAAAACACAAACCAACCAACTACAATTTACCTTCATTTCATCATTAATGAGTATTTTTGGGCCTCCCTGGTGGCACAACGGGTTAAGTCTCAGCACTATGAAGCTATCCGCAGCCACCGCAGCACGAGTTACATCCCCGGCCAGGGAGCTTCCCACGTGGTGCAGCAGACCTCTCCTGCCTCGCCCACTGCTCCCCTCAGCAGTGTACTTCAGTAGATCTGCCTGTTCTGCTCCCCACTCTGTCTGGTGAATCCTCTCACACACACACCCACAACTCTGGCCTACACCCCAGTTCTTATATACACAAATAAGTAAATCTTTGGAAAAAAAAAAGGTATTTCCTGAGGACCTCTACTATGTGTGCGGCAATAAGCCTTTTGTCATAAAGACAAAAGAGAGCACACCTACCACAAAGACACTACAATAAAACTTACACATTAAAAAAATCCATGATTCAAAAAGAAAGAAATGTCATCAGAGACATACAGATATAGCTGTAAGATTCCAAAGATTAGAGGAACCGTTTCAAGACGCCATTGCATCGTGAAGGAGGTGGCATTTCTACTAAGAACTGAAAGGTGTGAAAATACTGGCAGAGAAAGAAGACTTAAAGAAATGAGGACTTGAACAACATCACAGGGCTTTAAAATGCAGGAGAGTAAAGTAGTTCGTTTCGTTAGGAGTATATTGAGGGGAATGAGATGCAGGAGTTAAGAAAAATGGTTTATAAATATACTACTGAAGATGCTACACAGAACTGCTGAATAGATTTTATCTGGAGGTAAAGAGAAGCCTTTGCCATGTTGGTAGGAAAGTAACCAGTTCAAAACCAAACTTCATATCACACGCTTAGCTATGGTACATATCTGCTCTACAAGGACACTGATGAAGACAGACATGGTTTTAAAAGTGACAACACAGAGCAAAGAAGATTTTTAGGAGCATCAGTGACAGGCTGGATGTAGTTGGCAAATTTCAAATCTTGAAAACTGTATGGACAGTGTTGGCATTAACAGAAAAAAGGAAGTAGGGCCTCCCTGGTGGTGCAGCAGTTAAGTGCTGTGCTGTGGAGTTGTCGGCAGTGGCGACACGAGTTTGATGCCCAGCCATGGAGACTCCCACATGGCATGGCAGATCTCTCTTGCCTCGCTGCTGCTCCCCTCAGTAGTGTATTTCCATCGATCTGCCTGTGCTGCTCCCTACTCAGTCTCTGGTGAACCCTCTTACCGCCCCATGCCTCTGGCCTGTACCCCAGCTTGTATGCATAAATAAATCAATCTTTAAAAAAAAAAGGAAGTAGGGCTTCCTTGGTGTGGGGGTTAAGTCTCAGCGCTATCAAGCTATTGCTAGCCATTGCAACATGAGTTCACTGCAACCTTTGTTTCAGGACTCTCTCATATAGAGATCTAACCACCGGGCAGGTCTCAATGTCTAGACAAAAAATAGCAATGGAAAATAGACTTGGGAGTCAAGTGGAATTTTGATTTATAGCTAAGGATTTCATATTAAGGCTAAGGGTTTTATCTGTGTTTTGTTTTTGATCACTGCATCTGTAACATCAAGCAGAGGGCCTTGCACTGGCTGACATAGTGTGAAGGTAAACATTCCCTGGGTGACTGACAAACTCAGGTTATGACTTCTAATTCAGGTATACGTAGGCATCTAAGGCTCAAACAGAGAACAGTGAAGGGAGAATCAGCCATTTTACATGCAGTCTCCTACCTAAGTCAGTCACAGCTATCAGGTAGGGGGCTTGTCCATTCTGCCCCATGTTCAAAGGCAGGTAACAGAACACCAATCACAACCCCCAACATAGAGAAACAGAGCAGAGCAAGTATTAGGTTAAAGAGATCAAATGTTTGAAATAATTTCAGTCTACAATGTTTTTGCTTACAATTTTTTTAGCACGTGGAGCTAAGACATTCAACATTTGGTTCATCTTTTAAAAAGTTATAAACCAAAAAGTTTACAAATTGCTCGAACTTGAGAAGGACAACATTATCAGTATACTTGCCTATATCTTCAAATAACACATTTTTTTAAGATTTATTTATTTATGCATCCAAGGGCTGGGGTGTAGGTCAGAGGTGTGGGGGTGCGAGGATTCATCAGAGACAGAGTGGGGAGCAGAACAGGCGGACCGATTGAAAAACACTGCCGAGGGAAGCAGCGGGCGAGACAGGAGATGTCTGCTGCATCATGTGGGTTAACTCCCTGGCAGGGGATAGAAGTTGTGCTGCAGTGGCCACTGATAGCTTCATAGTGCTGAGACTTAACCCCTTGCGCCACGAGGGAGGCCCCAAATAACACATTTCAAATAAGATTTTAAATAATGGTTAAAAAGAAAAACAGAAGTAGAAAAAATAAGTCTACATCTGAAATCTGTTTTTTTTAAATAACACAAGATAAAATGATGGAGCTGTTCAGTATTAAGCTCCTTTCGTTATATGCTCCAGAATGTAAGTAAGGGTAAGGATAATGTAAGTAAGGGTAAAACTAATATTTACTTTTCAAATTCAAGTTATTTAAATTGATAAATTTCAATTCCATCCATATATTCTGCAGCTCACAGCAGAAAGAGAATTTAGTATAAGAATTTAATTCTCTACCAAGATAAATGAAATACTCCTGGATACATTTCTACTACCACCTAAAATACAGACAGTCCCATGGAATGAGAAAAAAAATAATAAAAACAAGAATATATACATACAATGTTTTACATTAGTCAATCTAAACTAAATAAGACTTCGTCATTTTCGATTCATCATATAACTATATTTATGTCATAGTTTGATCACTTCACTGAGAAAACCTTTAAGAAGAACTTGAATTTATTTAGGCTATGTACGACAAAATCCTAAACTAAGCTAGCAGTAATCTTTGGAATGGTCTTAATAACTGTGCTATGAACTGTCTAAGATGATTTGAGTAGATAAGGAATAAAAATTTAAAATTTTAAGGATATCACATTTTTACACATGTACTTCAATATAAAATAATAAAAAAGGATCAACAAAAGCACAGATGTAGACTAGGTCACATAATTAATATTTGGAATTTTAAAAACTGTTGTAATTATGTAGACACTAACATTTACTCAGTGCTAACTGTGTGTTATGAACCTTTTAGAACAGGATTTCTCATTCTCTGCACCACTGACACTTTGGGCCAAATACTCTGTTCTAGAGGCTACGCTGGGCATTATAAGATGGTCAGCAGCATCCTGGTTTCTACTTGCTAGACGCCAGTTGTATCTTACACTCCCCCAATTGGTACAACCAAGACAAAACTGCCCCAAGTTGGGACTTACTGAGCTACATGGTTGCAATCAATACCTGCTTACACCTATATGGTATGGGCTGGTGTTTTGGAAGTTGGTGAACATTTACCACATGTAGAAACTACATTCAACAAATTCACAAACAAAAGTTACTGGGCTTATAGAAAAACAGGACAAAGCTTTGAAAACCTATAAAACTCGGTAACCAAAGGACTTAAAAAAAAAAAAAAAAGCAACAATCACCACAAAAATACCAGTACAGTTAAATCTCCACTGACATTTGCAACAAGCACAAAGATCTTCTATCTCTTATCTCCTTAAGCCCTAAACTCATGCTTCTCCCAGAGATATGTAGGTCATTATGTACAGCTTCAACAAAATTAAAAATAGAATCCAGGCAGGGTACAGGTTTTTAGAACATGGGGAGAAACTTCTTCACAGCCCCTTCATACATAACTGTAAGCTGCCCACATAGTCTTAACAGAGTGGAAAGTGCCACAGATTCTGAGGCCACTAAATCACTCTACTTGCAGTAGGTTAAGTTACTTTTGTAGCATTTCCATCTTCTTTTTCTTAAACTGCTCATGTGTGAGAATACTTGCTTGGAAAAGCCTCATATGAACTAACACTATTACTATACTACACTGACATTTTACTATTTACTGACTGTATATGAGCTAATTCATTTTTAAAAAGCATTACTGTAGCTGAAGAGACTATGACTTTTTAAACTCTCAAAGAAAGACCTCCTAAAATTCTCAAACACAGAAAAGTTATTTAGTTAGTAGCAACAGACAGTGGTGGCCAAGTGAGAAGCAACTGGGAGAGGCAACACTGAACGCTGGGACTGTGCCACAGAAATCACTTCATCATCACAACATTATGATGGACATACGGATTCCCTTTTTAAGGAGAAAAAAACCGGGAAAGGAGGGGGGTTAAATCGCTTTTCCAAGGTTATTCAGAACACAGCATAGCCAGGTTTCACCCAAACCTGTGAATCCAGAGTCATTAATTTAATAACTTACTATTATAATGCTTTTCAACAGTTACAAATTTTAATTTAATATGCACACAATTTCATTCTTAAAATTCCAGTGTTAAAATATAGTTACAGAATAATTGAAAACATCCCACGGATGACATCTTCTCTATGAAAAATTTCCTAGGTGGTTTATCCAAACTCAGTTAAAGATTTAAAATCTCAAACTTTTACTGGCCTTTGCAAATGACATATTTGATCTCTCTAGATCTCAAGAGTTTGTTAGAAGATTAGTGAACATAACAAATTTGAATATTCTAAAGTGACAAAAGATTTATTCACTAAGTGCCACAATCCATCAAGACACAGTCACCAAGAAAGCAAGCCA
The DNA here is from genome assembly GCA_004024925.1 of Scalopus aquaticus. Classification (NCBI taxonomy): domain Eukaryota; kingdom Metazoa; phylum Chordata; class Mammalia; order Eulipotyphla; family Talpidae; genus Scalopus; species Scalopus aquaticus. Next base: position 141,218 of record PVIJ01000036.1, on the reverse strand, counting down.
GTAACAACTCCTGGCCCAGCCAATGTTGCCATCAACTCAAAATACTAGTTCAGGTTCTACATCTCAAAAGCCAGTGCATGAGATTGGAAAACTGGTCACCGATTAAAATGTAGTCCCTCAAGAGCATCAAATAGGTTAATAAATAGCCACACACTACAGCAAATCCTAGGTATCTGTTCACGAATAAGATTTTGTCTACTCTTTAATTTCTCTAAAAACAGGTACCAACTAAATGAGCAAGTTTCTATGATGGCAATGTCCATGTTTTTCATAAATGGCTTAACTGTTAGTTTGACTATTTGTCACCCTACACCTTTTTCCACCGGAAAAACAAACATTAGGAAAAAAGTGGGGGAGGGAATCTTTAAATCTTGCTTCTAGAGGTTGCCTGATTACTAGTGAAAAGACACATTTTGAATATGCTAAAAGCTATATGCTTTAAGTTGAAATAATGACTTGTTCATTAATACTAAAAATATGGTACTTTTCTTTGTTAAAGATGAATAATTAAATGTTAAATAAAGCTAACAAGTTATAAACTTAAAAACACACTCTACAAAAAAAATGTATAAAATCTGTATAAAAAACTAAAACATTCACAAGACCCTAAAGGCTTGAACAAAGGGTAAGGTTAGAAAATTGAAAAAGCATCAAAATATCTATTCTCCCCTAAATTAACTTAAATTAATGGCAACTCCAAAAAAACAGGGAGATTTTTTTTTCTTCTGTTGTTAGGCACATTGATTAACAAATTCATTTGGAAAAATAAGAGGGAAATTAGGCTTACCAGATGCTAACATACACAATCCAAAGCCTCTGTAATTAGAACTGTGTTACTAGAGCATGAACAAAACAGTGGAACAGAATGAAAACCTCAAGAAACAGACCCACATACTGCTAATAGTAAAAAAGGATCAATCATTTCCCAAAATATTAAATGATATTAATTAATACATTTGCAATCAGAATCCTAATGAATCTGGAAGTAAAGAAAATGACTAAAGACATTTTTTTTTTAAAAGCTACTAAGATGAGTCTCCCCCAACACCAAGAAATTCTAAAGAACAATGAGGGGAAAACTTACCCTACCATAAAATATATAATAAACAGATAACATAAATTTGGCTCTACCATACAATGGAATATTGTATAGACTATAATATCATGGAATTCTCTATATTTATGTAACAGTCTGGGAGAACATGCTGAATTAATAACAGAGGCTAAGGCTGGGTTAGAAGAAATAATCTGAAGGGCTACTACTTATTGTTTCCATTATAACTGCATTTTGTACAATTCAGAGTTTGCAATAAAATAAATTTAAAGATTTAAAAACTGGGAGAGAGCGCCCTCTGTTAAGTTATTTACAAAAGGACTTCACCGTAAGTGTTACAGGGTAGGGAGAGGAGCACCCCAGAACCCCCACTCCTGCCTGCTCTAAATAGGTTCTGCCATCCACTGCATTAAGACAAAACATGTAAAACCTTTACTGTAAAGACACTTTAATACAATTAGTGTGCGACACAGAAAATACAAAGAATATAATTTTCAAATCCAGCACCCAAAGTTACCCACCCCCTCGTGGGTAAAAGTTCACCCAAATGGGACTGACCCAAAGCAAGGCCCCAAAGCCTGCCACAAGTCTAAAGTACATCCTGGTGGGGACCCATAGAAAAGGGTCGGAAACAGACAAGTCTGGGAGGAAAAGAGCAAACTCGAAATCAAGAGCTGACAAATGTCAGCCTCTCCACTGGTCTCTCACCCGCATCTGTTTCAACCAGTCCAGGACCAAGAAGCCAGGGCAGCTTCTTCACTGCTGCACTGTCTCTCTGCTCCTTGTCTCCTCCAGGTCACCTTCTGGCTCTCCATCCAGCTTCCTCTTCAGTCTCCTCTCCAGCTTCCCCTCTTCTCGCCTCAGTTCCACCCTCCAATGCAGGGAATCTGGAACTTCCCCTTTTTCTAGGGACCACCCTCTTACATAAGTACTTAAAATTGTACAAAGTTTATTTGGAGATTTTGACTCTGATGACAAGACGGGATTCTAACAGCACCCTTCAAACTCATTCTCTGAGTCCTAAGCTGCACTGGAGTACCTGGGAACACTCAGTTGGGACTCAAGGTCCAGTTTTTCTTATTTTATTTAGGGTTATGTACAATATTTCACTTAAAGAAAGGGTTCTTGTGCTCAAAGTCTGTAAGCCACTTATTTATGTTAAAGGCAATTAAAACTTGTTAATGAACTATAAGATCTATTTACATTAATGAATAATTTAGTCACATTTTATAAATACAAAGAATGCCCTTGTCAGATAACTGGCATAACTCTTCACGTGCTGCAAGCGTTTATGAAACATTCTTTTTACAATGGAAATTAGACTTTCAATGAACATAAATGTAGCATGAACAGATGCTGCTTTACAATACTGTATATCTGAAACCTATATAATCTTATAAACCAATGTTACTTCAATAAAAACATCTGCTTAATTTTTTTTTCATTTTTATTTATGTATTTTTACATCATCGTTTGTTTTTGTACCATGTTTGTACAGGTGTTGTCATTGTTCCCACACAATTACCACCACCAAGGCATCCTTGAGCAGTCACCATGGACTCTGTGCTCTTCCCTCTCATTTTGATCCCTCTCCCTCCCGGCTACCCTGCTATATGTCTCCTGATTTCCTGCTAGTTTTGTATTTGGTGGCGCAAAGAGTTAAGTTTCAGCACTATCAAGCTATGGGCAGCCACTGCATCATACAAGTTCGATCCCTGGCCAGGGAGCTTCCCATATGGCGCAACAGACCTCTCCTGTCTCACCCACTGCTCTCCTCAGCAGTGTATTTCAGTCAGTCTGCCTGTTCTGCTCCCAACTCTGGCAAATCCTCTTACTCCCACCTCTGGCATATACCCCAGCTCTCACACGCATAAATAAAAAATTTTTAAAAAAAAATTTTTTTAATGACTCCATTTACCTGCAAGAACCTCAAGGTTCTCACGCTTGAAACCCTCAAGTCCTAGAAAACTATAGAATAATTTACTGTCTTTTATATTTTGTTTTGATTACTAAAATAATATATTTTAAGTTCTAAGTGAGATAGATACTTTCCAAATTACATCACTCAAACTGGCCTTCCTTTACATTTTTCAGGGGCAAATATCATTATTTAGTTTTTCAGATAAATGGGAACTTGTGGAACCGAATTTTCTGCCTATTATTACTTGAAACATCCCAACTTCATTGATTAATTTATTATTACCTTAGCTATACACAAAAATTTCTGGGCTTTTCCACATATTTGCTTATTTACATTGACTACTCAATAGAGAACCACACAAACTCAAAAAGTACAAGATGTTGAGTCAAAAAATAAAATGGTATGTAAGACTGCATGAGTGACATATGTGATTACAGGTGATTGTTCACCAGATTACATGGCCACCTCAGGCAGATGTAAAGGCACAAGCATGTCCCATTAAAACACACTAACACTCTTAAAGTTGTACCTAGAAGAAAAACACAGCTAGGAAACTCACAAAAATGTGAAAACAAAAATGAATAAATGATGAAATAAGATATTGTTAATGGTTATTTTTCTAAAATTAGAAGAACTACCAATTCTTCAACTTTTGCCTAAAAGTTGTTTCTCTCCCATATAAAGAAAACGATATTTGAGTTTCAAAATAGATTTGTTTTCATAGGTCTTGAAACCTAAAGAAAAACATACCTTCTAAGAGCATTTCTGGAATGTCTGCTTGATATCTAGGTCCCACTCTGATTTCACCTTTGTCAGCTAATAGTGTTTTCACTGAGGGATCATAGACCAATGAATAGAAAAAGGAATCCTGAAAAATAATGACAGAAAATATCTAGGTAAACTTAATTCTTTGTAATTTCTGTAAAGAAATAAATTAAATGTTACAGTAATGAAACTATATACTTCAGAATATGTACAAACTGTCATATTGGTAAATAAATTCCTAAATCCCTAAGGAGAGCATGATGTTATTATTGTCATTATGTAAAACAGTATAAAATTAAATGAAGCCAAAACAAGTAGCTGACCATAAATGCAAAGTTTCATGAATTTTATCAGTTTAAAAGAAAACCATTTAACTGCTCTAAAACAGGATTTTGAAAAGCCAGAAAAGATAAGCCATAAATCAAAGGCAGGACACCTGGAATCAGTAATCATTTAAGCTTCCAAGCCCAGGACAAACAGTAAAAGTAGCTTTATAGATACCAGAAGCTCTGACTTTTGGAGTATGCATCCCATATTTTAGCAAAAAGAAAATGGACACACATTTCACTTTAAATAAATGATACTACAGTTAAGCTTATATGCAGTTTACTAATTAAAATGCCATACTGCTTAATTTAACACCTGTTAATTATAATTCTGTAATTCTGCAATTCTTTAAATTCTGTAGCAGTCATGTTTATATACATATAGGCATATAAACGTAACTTTCCATGCCACTAAGATCACTATATTTACCTAACTTTTCCATGGTTCCTTAAAAGACAAGAATGCTCTAGTAGCTGAGCCTCATGGATAAAATGTCCTGACCACAAGTCCTTTGCTGAATTCTGCACAAACAGAGTCTCTGCTTTCCACTGTAATTCTAAAGGTCATCTACTGCATGACTCTTGTACTATATTCTGAAAGGGCCTATCCCTGCCATCAGCACTTTAGTAAGACCCAGCTGAGCACGCTGAAAACAAATACTCTGTCAGATGGTAAATCTCTCTCTTCTTTAGGTCTTGCAGACTGTGAAAAATGGGAAGGAGAAGACTATAGACGGCAATACACCCCTTAAAGAACTCTAGCACTGTGTTTCAATCATGGATCACTGTGTCAGGAGGAAAGATTAAATAGCAGAAATGTTTAAAAGTCACACCAGTGTGACAATTTATGCATGTAAAGAAATGCCATCTAAGGGAAAGAAAAAAAAATCAGTAGGGATATATAAACCAACCTGCTTAAATGGATGATGTGGGGAATTCAGTACGTAATCGTTTTTTTGTTTGTTTGTTTTTTTAAAAGATTTTTTTATTTATGCATACAAGCTGGGTTATAGGTCAGAAGTGTGGGGCGATGAGAGGGTTCACCAGAGACAGAATGGGAAGCAGAACAGGCAGATGGACGGAAATACACTGCTGAGGGGAGCAGCGGGCAAGGCAGGAGAGGTCTGCCGTGCTATGTGGGATTCTCCCTGGCTGGGCACCGAACTCGCGTTGCTGATGCCAACAGCTCCACAGCGCAGCGCTCAACCGCTGCACCACCAGGGAGGCCCACGTAACCATTGTTTTTTGACAGGAGCAACAAAGAAAGTTACTAGGTAACTAAAAGCTACTGCCACTGGCTCAAATTGCATCAAATTTAAAAGTACAGATAATTTACAGTAAATTGAAATGAAATTATTATTTAGGGCCACGTATAAGTTGCTTAGAGATGGAGATTTACAAGTACTGATGTAACAAAGTATTCAAAATGTTTAGTTAAAATAGAAGTTGTAAAAAAAAAAAAAAAAGGAGTTCCAAAATTTGCTTAATATGCCAATTTCAAGAATATAGAGTTAGAAAGAAAAAAATTATGATTAGAAAGTTGCCCTTTCGGCCTCCCTGGTGGCGCAAGGGGTTAAGTCTTGGTTGGCGTTACCAAACTATCACTAGCCACTGGGGCATAAGTTCAATCCTGTGCCAGGAAGCTGACCCACATGGCAGAGCAGACCTCTCCTGTCTCGCCCACTGCTCCCCTCAGCAGTGTATTTCGGTGGATCCGCCTGTTCTGCTCCCCACTCTGCTCTGGTGAATCCTGTCACGTCCCCGCACCTCTGGCCTACACCCCAGTTCTCATATACATAGATAGATAAAAATAAATCTTTTACCAAAAAAAAAAGTTGCCCTTTCATTGGAGCTTTGGGAGAGGGTGATTAAGCAGGTACATATACATAAAGAGGTTGAGGCTATCCTCCCCAAATTAAATAGTTATGCAAAAATTGGAAAATCAATAAAATTTGAGAAGGAAAAAATGCTCTTTCAGTCACTGTCTTCAAATATGCCAATCTCAAGAGTTTAATATGACTGAAAAACAGGACAGATTTCTCTCAAGGACAGCCTTATAATAATAAAGTAAGGAAAATAATCTATATCACAAAAAGTATTTTTCATATTGAACATAATGTAAGCAGTTTTGGTTTTCCTAAACTGCCCCCATCTACCAAATTTAAAAAAAAAAAAATTTTCCTTAAATATACTGCTAAAAGTCAGTCCTATTCAAAGACTGAGACACTGACTTAGGGGTTAAAAATCAAGCAGATAAGAAAAATATCCGGGCCTCCCCGGTGGCACAGCAGTTGGGCGCTGTGCTGTGGAGCTGTCGGCAGCAGCGACGCGAGTTCGACGCCCAGCCAGGGAGAATCCCACATGGCGCGGCAGACCTCTCCTGCCTTGCCCGCTGCTCCCCTCAGCAGTGTATTTCTGGTCTGCCTGTTCTGCTACCCACTCTGTCTCTGGTGAACCCTCTCGCCGCCCCACGCCTCTGGCCTGTACCCCAGCTTGTATGTATAAGTAAAAAATAAATCTTAAAAAAAAGAAAAGAAAAAGATCCTACAGACATTTGCAATTGTTCATCTACTACAATCTTTAGACTATACGACAAATTAGCAGGCAAAAAATAATCACTAGAAGAAAAAAACTCTCTTTCTTACAAGCCAAATGCACTAAAATACACTTCAACATACTGAGTGTTTCTTTTTATTTGTTTCTGTGAACTAGTGCCAAATCTCTCAGCATCATCATATTCATATTATTATCCATCATTCTGTTGAACTGACAATAAACCCTCCTTATTCTAAATGTCAAAAGCCTACAGTTACAAAAATTATTAATCTTTTTTTCTGCCTGAATATTTACTTTTCTTTTTCTTCATAGATTTTCCTAAAGCATAGTATTAAAACTGTCTTTTTTCTGGTGGAGCATATGACATTTTTTAAAGGAAATATGTCCATTTAATTCTTAAAAAAAAAACACATGTAATAAAGATTTTGGGAAAATAAAAATAGCATGAGACAATAAAGGTTAAATACTGAAACATCACCAATGTAAATTTTTTTTTATTTTACCATAATCAAATGATAAATCACATAAACTGTAAAAATGGGATATTCTGTTTTACAAGAATTTGCTCCTGTCAATGAAGTACTAGCTTGAATTTAACTTGTTAAAAACGTATCAGAAATGTATCTTGCTGACGTTCTCAGAAAGAAGTATTTTTATTAACAAAGCTTATTAGGATTCCAGGAAAGAAAGCAGATCACCAATAATAACATCTCATTTGGAAAAAGTTTGAAATTTATTTTAAAAAAACATGGAGGACAAAATAAAGTCATTTATTTCATAAAATCAAAAATACATCTGCTACAAACTAAATCATGTAATTTATTAAAACTTTATAAAAACTTCCATTACCAAATCAAAAAGATAGCGAGATAGAAGAATTTTTGCCGACCTTCATTTCAGTTACCCAGAAAAATTTAATTACCTGAATGCATTCTATTCAAAATAAGTTTACTATAGTACTGCTACCAAGGGGTTCTAATTTGCTACAAGAAATAAATTCAAAAGTATAGGATTCACGGGAAACAAAAGGCGAGAAACAAGTACAACTGTTAGTTACCTCTTTATCAAGATATGACAATACAGACTCTGTCTCATTCAGAAGGGCAACACTGCATTTTCCCCTGCCAAAAGAGGAAAAAGTGAATATAAATGAGGGAGAATCCACCTTACCTTCATAATGACATATACAAAGTTCAAAATATTCAAAATATATTAAGAAATTAGATGGCAGTTGGGAATATACACATAAACACATACACTTAGACACACTTTACTAACCTAGTGTTACGTAACTTAAAAATAAGACTTTCTATAGATGTTTACTGAGAAGCTAACCTGTGGAAGGAACTGTGTTAGACAATAAATTCTTATAACATAAAAAACTTCACAGGCATTTCCTAACTATTCAAGGAAAAAAGTATAATGGAACTGCAGATGAACTGTCAATTTCTCAATCTATCAAAGGTTAATAAAAGGTAATTTTAAATAAGAGAACTTCAAATTAAGACATCACAATGCAAACTGATGCATAAAGTAATATACATTCATATCAGGATTAACTAATTTATACCCTTAATGAAAAAAGTTCTAAAGATTAGTTAAAATTTAAACACAAGGAACGACTATACAAGGAGGGGCAAAATAAAGGTCTACAGATCCACAAACCCTGAAGTCTGATGGTGTTTCACCTCTGATCATAGCTCTGGGTGTGAGATTTTAAAAAACTTGTCTAGATTTCAGAAAAGTTAAGGTTGTCCATATAGAGGCATTTATTACAAGCACTTTTGTTGGATCTTTTATTTTTTTTTAAAGATTTATTTATTTATGCATACAAGCTGGGGTACAGACCAGAGGGAGGGGGCGGTTCACCAGAGACAGAGTGGGGAGCAGCACAGGCAGATCGATGGAAACACACTGCTGAGGGGAGCAGTGGGCAAGGCAGGAGAGGTCTGCCGTGCCACATGGGAATCTCCCCGGCCGGGCGACGAACTCACGTCGCCACTGCAGAGAGCTCCACAGCAGACAGCTCCACAGCGCAGCGCCACTGGGGAGGCCCTATTACAAGCACTTTTAAAATTATTCTCACCAGTCTGAAAAATTCAGTAGCGCTACTAAGTTGGTAATTTTGACAGATTATTTCAGCTGAAAGTATTGGTCAAGTCACACAAAATATTTTTAAATGTCATAATATAATTTGATTTTTCTAAGCTAAAGTCACTATTTCCTGTACACGAAAAAGAGCAACAACAAATACATCACATATATATTAAATAGGAAGTGCGAAGAGTCACTTGAATTATCAGAATGAGATACAATTCAAAGGAAAAATCTACCAAAAGCACAATAAAATAGCAAGAGTTAAGTGCTACCACATAGGTTCAAATTAGTTTTCTAAACATTTTATAAGTAATAGTCCTTAATTAAAAAAAAAATCCCTTCTTAAAAATATCATTTTCTGGTACTCATCCTAGGTCAGTAACACTTCAAATTATTTCTCTGCGAGCATGTGGTATTTCCATATTATACTGTAAAATTTCTAATTTGGTAACCAGAGGTTACCAAATAAAGGTTTGTTTTTCTAATATATTTATTCATATTCCTGAAGTATAAAAATGAACATCATTAGGGTCTCCCTGGTGGCACAACGGGCTAAGTCTCAGCCTATGAAGCTATCCGCAGCCACTGCAGTACAGGTTGGATCCTCGGCCAGGGAGATTCCCACATGGTACAGCAGACCTCTCCTGCCTGGCCCGCTGCTCCCCTCAGCAGTGTACCGCAGTAGATCCACCTGTTCTGCTCCCCACTCTGCCTCTGGTGAATCCACTCACCACTCCACACCTCTGGCCTATACCCCAGTTCTTGTATGCATAAATAAACCTTTTAAAAATGAACATTATTATTTCTGTACAAATAACAACATTCAAATTCAACATATACCTGACATGCACTTACAAAAGACAGAATTTTGAGCAGGAAAATTGCTATGTTGCTATTAGCACATCTACAGCTGTCACAGAAGAACTTCTATGACCTGTGAATATGCGGCAGGCTCACGTAATAAACGGAGTTTTCAAAAATAGTTCTCATTTACTTTTTTTGCCTCAATACCTTGGTTTCTCTTCACATCATATAAATTTTTCACCTTTCACTTTTTTGCCTCAATAAGAGCTGACAAAGCATTATTTCTGATTCTTAATACTTAATCACCTAGAAGTCTTTGTAAAACGTCTATGAAGTCATGTTATTTCTTGTTTTTAATGTGGAGGAATAAAACTGCTAAATGTCATTTTAATAAATGTCACTTTAACAGTTGAATTTTAAGGGTTAACAGATACTGAAAGTTCAAGAAGTTCAAATGCTTGTGTTCACAGTAAGAACACTGGTGACATGCCTAAGCCATTCAGACTGTGCTTGTCGAGACGCCACTGCGTATCAGACGGCGCACGTGCTCCATTCTGCTTTACATGGTGGAGCTGCTAGGTGGGCCCAGGTCAGTGGGGCTGGACGCAGGGTCAGTGGTCCAAAGAGAGTGCTGAAGCTTAACAATGCAGAGAGTGATGCTGAACTTGAAGGTTTAGATGTAGGTTCTCTGGTCAAGCACATCCAGGTGAACAAAACCCCCAAGATGTGTGTCGCAGAACTTACAGAGTTCATGGCTGGATTAACACACATGAGCTCTCCCTGCCACACTGAGATGACATTTACTGAGGAAGAGCAGACTGTTCCTAAACCAGAAAGGGAGGCTGCACAGGAGAAAAAGAGATCCCAGAAGAAACAAAAACTTAGGGCCCAGGAATAAACTCTTCATAAAATAAATACAAATGGAAGCAGGAAAAAAAATGAAAACCAAAAACAGAAAGAAAACCTCAAATTTAAAATTTTCACGTACATTTATTAACAGCTAACAAAAAAGTAGGAGGTTGAGTCAGAATTCTTTTATGAAGTATGAATATATAATTAATGAGTATGTATTCTTACTATACCAAGAGTTGTTGATAAATGTAATTTTAAAAGAGATTTAAAGTGTTGACTTCTTGTATGCCAAACAAATCTTGGCTCATAGATAAAAACCTAAGTTGCAAGCCAACCCTGAACTAATGGATCTATCGTCAAATTCTGAATACAGATAACTCAACTGATTTACACTAAATCATAAACAATAATTCTAATTGTTTTTTTCCACAATATTTTAGTCCTTCACATATGACATACTCTGCTAAAACATGACAAAGTAAAATATATAAAAGACCATGGCAGGAAGGATGGTCAATCCAGGTCTGTAAGTATTAATACTGCTTTTTTGTGTGTGAAGATTTATTTATTTTTACATACAAGCTGGGGTGTAGGCCAGAGGTGTGGGGTGGTGAGAGGGTTCACCAGATACAGAGTGGGGAGCAGAACTGGAAGATCGACGGAAATACACTGAGGGGAGCAGTGGGCGAGGCAGGAGAGGTCTGCTGAGCCATGTGGGAATCTCCCCAGCCAGGCATCAAACTCACGCCACAGCTGCCGATAGCCCCACAGCGCTGCGCTTAACCCGTTGGGCCACCAGGGAGGCCCTAATACTGCTTTTCTCCAGAGAACACATGAGAACACTGAAATTCTACAGATCACATACCTTCTCATAGATAAAAAAATACAGTTTCAGAGACTGTGCAGGTTGCTGGGACAGAGATATGAATAAATAAGACACAAAATGGTTACAAGTTGAAGGGCAGCTGCTGATCTGCCTGGAAGCTGCTATTTGCTTAGCAGGAAGCCCAGTTTAATCCCATGGCCTCAAAGTCATTTGTAAATATGTGCATACAGCTTATATAATGCTTTTATCTCAAGAAGCCACCTATTTGTATAAATGAAAAAAGAAGATACTTAAATCCGCGAACACTTCCCTACTACCTGAAGACTTTCCTTGAGGTTCACACAACTTGTTAGAATGGCTCTGGACCACCACTGCTGCTTGGAAAAAATGCAGATTTCTCAGTGCCACACCAGACTTACTAAATCAAAATATGGAAGGGAGGGATACAGGACTCTAAGTTATCAACAAGTATTGTTGGGAGAGAAAGGACGGCCTGAACAAACTCCACAGATAGGTTTTTTATGGACCCCACTCCCACCTCAGACCAGAGAGATCCAAGACACCTGAGACTACAAATCCCATAATGCCACCATCACCGCAGGGAGGATGCTGGGAACTGAGGGCGGAGTAAAGAATCCATGTTTGGTATATAACCAGACATGTGGGCTTTGGGGGTCTCTTGACTGTTTGCAGGGTTTTGGTGCACCACTGGGATTCTAGCTCAGCAGAACTGGTAAGGCACATTCACCAATTATTTTTTTCCCCTTGAGTTGTTTTTTATTTACCTTCCTTTGTAAATAAACCCTTTATTAATTTTACTGTGTGTCCCTGCAATTGAGTCTCATTCTAAGTCCCTTTTAAGTGCACAGGTGAGGACCCACAGTCAGGCACCCCATTTTATATCAGGGCTGCCCTGTAACAGTTTTCTCAGCCCCAGTAGTTGCTGTTTGAAGAAAGACAGCCCCAGGAAAAAGTGCTAAAAGGTTTGCAGTTTGGGGTGGAGACTCTGGTAAGAAATAAAAGGGACTGAAGAAGGAGGAGACTGAGTTGCCATGAGGTAGGAAAAGAAGCACAGTCACCACCATGCAGGAAAAGAAGAAGCAGGGTCAGGAAATGTAGCCACAAAGATTGAGAGTTTGGAAATCAGACACCAGAAGTTTTTGAGCCGCCGGCATATAGAGTTTTGGACTGAGCATTTTTGGAATCTTCAGTGACTTTGGGACCAATGACTTTGGAGGCTGTGCAAGTAGCCGAGCGATGGTAACTGCTCCCGGTTTTGTTTTTACTGCAGCCAAAGAAAAAAGGCAAAGGCCAGAGCAGGCACCTTCCTAAAATGCAAGAGTGCAGTCTGTTGGGCCGTTTGGCTACTGTAGTTGCTGTTTTCAGTGTTGTTGACCTGGTGCTGTGCTGGGACACCACGGCAGCTCCAGGAGCATCTCCAGTTGTGTCCTGTGTCATCCTCGTAAGCTGGAACCTGGCCTACAGTGTGGTTGCTGTGCGTCTGCAGAGGCAGGAAGATGCCATCTTCGACACGTGGCCTATTGTTTGGAAGAGGAGCTCCACATTCGCAGTGGTGAGAAGACACCGTCTTTGTTGTTTCTTTGGAACTTTAAGTTCTGGACATTGCTTTAAGTAAGGTAAATGGCCATATTCTGGCCTCAGTAACTCTTTGTTTTTCCCTGTGTTTTTTTTTTTTAAAGATTTATTTTTATTTTTGCATACAAGCTGGGGTGCACGCCAGAGGTGTGAGGCGGTGAGAGGGTTCACTAGAGACAGAGTGGGGAGTAGAACAAGCAGATCGACCAAAATACACTGCTGAGGGTGTGAGCCGGCTGAGTCAAGTCTGGTAAACTGGCGCCCCCTAGAGGAGTTTTGCTGTTAAAGGTAAACTGCAGCCAGGTAATCTGAAATCCCAGGTAAGCCCAGGTAAACCGCACGGTAAAGAGCGAGTTTACCTTTTGGGCGGGGTTTGTAAGGAAATATTTAAAAAGGGGGCCTCAGGAAGAAGGAGGAGAGACGCCATTATGTAGAACTAAAAGGACAGATGCCATTATGCAGAACTAAGAGGAACCGTCGTTATGAGATAAGGAAGAAGCAGGAGTCGGTAGCCCGCCACGATGTGGGAATGAAGATTTAGGGCCAGGGACTTTGGAGGCTTTGCAAGTAGCCGAGTGACGGAAACTGCTCCCAGTTTTGTTTTTGTTGCAGCCGAAGGAAGAAGGCAGAGGCCCAAAGCGGGGGCCTTCCAAAATGTGTGAGTGCAGTCTAATAGGCCGTCTGGCCACTGTAGTTGCAGTTTTGGGAGCATTTCCAGTTGTGTCCTGTGTCATTCTCGTGAGTTAGAACCTGGCCTACACTCTGATCGGTGTGCGTCGGAAAGAAGATGCCATGGTGGGAAGACTCCATCACCATAGGAAAGAAGACGCCATTATGGAATTGGTGCCCACACCAGCAAGGGTGGGAAAACTCCATCAACATAAGAAAGAAGACGCCATCTTGGAATCATGGCGTACTGTCTAGAAGAGAAGCTCCACCTCAACAGTGGCCAGAAGATGCCACCTTTGTTACTTTTCTGGGACTTAAAGGCCTGGACATTGTTTTTAAGTAAGGTAAACGGCCGTATGTTAACTTTAGCAATTTTTGTTTTCCCTGTGTTGATTTTAATAATTCTTTGTTTTTCCTTGTTTGTTAAATAAATCCCAATGCTGTAGTTCCCTAAACCTGAGTAGTCTTATAAATGTGTGGATGGGTGCAAAACCAATATAGTGACCGGTAAGCAATTGGGGCACTGCCTTCGGCAACTTTGAAGCCTCATTTTCCCGGTATCAAGGGGAGTAGTGGGCAAGGCAGGAGAGGTCTGCCCCACCATATGGGATTCTCCCTGCTGGACATCGAACTCACACCACCATAGCAACCGAAAGCTCCAAAGCGCTGCGCTTTACCTGCTGCGCCACCAGGGAGGCCCTGTTTTTCTCTGTTTGTTAAATAAATCCCATTGTTATTGTTCCCTAAGCCTGAGTAGTCTTGCAATTTTGCGCGCGGGTGCAGAACTAAGATAGTGACCAGTAAGCAATTTGGGCAGTGCCCTTGGCCAGTTCTGAAGCCCCTTTTGCCCAGTATCAGTTTCACATGTGATCCTTAGGCACATGAGCTTGGGTGCCACCTCGCAGGGTGGCAATGTTGTAAGTGGCACGGGAGAGAAAGAGAAATGACTCAAGAGTTCAAGTCATAAGAGAAAGGGTCACCTAGAGGGCTCACCTAGAGGGAACACCCCTCTGGAGATGCAGCCTCAACGTTCACATCTCTGGAGAAATGGCGGCCTTACTGGCCCAGTCTCATACTTTTATTAGAAGGGCTTAGGTTCCGGGAAGGTGGGGAGTATGGAGGAAGGTGTCAGGTGGGGATGTGGATTGGGGATGTATCATAGTCTTGCACAAGCTGGGGGGAGGGAGTGAATCTGGCAGTTGCCCTGGCGGGGAGGGCCGCCAAAGCGGCTACCTCTACAAACATCCTACCTCTAATGCTATTTACACTTAACTTCCTATTAAAGTGGTCTAGCTGGTTATGCTAATCTGGCCATAATGTCTGCCTGCTGTTTTGAGCAGATACCCTCGGAGACTTTTGTTCCATAAGAGGTCCCCTACCTGACTCTACATTCTAGCTTCTCCCAGAACTTGGTGCCAAACTACATCCTGGGAACAAAGGGTGGGGGCTGGGAATCCCACACTTGGGGAACTAGGCTCTTTCAACTTTCCTTGCTCAATGAAAATCATTACTTAGGGCATTTTTCTCAGTGGTCTTAACTTCTACCACATTTAAGTTCTTTTCTTTCCCAAACCCGAGTAGCATAATCTGGCATTTATGCACACTGGATAGAAAAGCCCTAGATTTGAGGGTATGAATTCCTTCAAAATTTTGAGGGAAAATCATTTCAACCCAAAATTCAATAGCAAGCAAAACTACCTATCATATATGTGGAAATAAATTATCTATGAATTTCATTTCAGAATAATATAGGATGTATTATAAAATATGTGGAGAGGCTGATCTATCTGATAAGAGTTGAGAACTTCTGCTGTAAGGTATTAAACACTAAAACATAAAGCTCAAACTAAAAATCAGAACAAAAAAAAATCATACAAGTCTTCCAACAAGTACATATAGAGAAGACAGTGTAATAAGAATATCGCTCCTGTCTAATAACGACACGACGGATGAATCTCTAGACAATAATCAAATGTCAACAACAGTCAGAAAGAAAGAATCATATACCTTCTGATGTACAATACTGACGGAGGATAAGGACAGAAAAACTGGAAAGGAGGTGCCACAAGATCAGAAACCTGGCTCACACAATGTCAAGAGCTGGAGGTGGGGGTAGAAAGGATTAAGAGCCATTAACCCAGCTAGAGGAACTAAGATCCTTAGGCACCAATGCCTAGATCACAAAGCACAAGACCTAAGCAGTTATCCATCAGACTGCTGTAGGGAGTGTCAAGAGCTCAGACTTGAAGGTGAAGATATGAAAATTGAAGGCCATTGTAGAAATCTGGTCCTTTCCAAATTCTACATGGTTATTCAAAATCAACAACAAACAAACCACTCCAGGAAGGAGTGAGCCCCTCCCAAAGAGCAGAAGATTCTATCTGTGCAATCTCTGCCTGCCCTGACCTGCGCCATGCTGGGGCTTCTCTGCACTGACCTCCCTCCACACAGGCAGCTCTCCTCAGGGCCGCCTGTCTGCGACTTCTCTTCGCAAGCCCTCTCCTTTCAGAGCAGCCCTTTCTGTACGTTTGTGTCTGCAAGTGTCCTTTATTCTTCTCTCCCTTTTATAATAAACCTGCCCTTTTGGATGTAACTAACTTGGAGAAACTGGCCTGGGAACTGGCCTGTGCCAGTGAAAGGGGAGCTCTGGCGAAACCTTTCCCAGAGTGAACCCAAGGACCCCACTCTCCGAACCCAACAATTCCAAAAACAACATCAAAATCGCTTATGAAGAACTTTTTGTTCCTTGCAAAGAAGGGAAGGAGGGAGGGAGGAACTACACCTCTATCTATATTTATTTAGCAATTCAAAGAAATATAAGGGAGAGCAAAACATAGGGATATCATCAGTAAAGTCAAAAAGTAAGAAACCAAACTCTCATTCAGTCAACCAAAAACAGCAAGGAAGAAAAAAGAGAGGAAAAAAGGATGCTTTACTTTTTCTCTCTAATGACTTAGCACCGCTCTACTCACTACCCGGCAGTGGTGCCTCCATCAAATACCAAGTGGGATTACTTTCGTAAGTCTGCTCTGGCTTTTCTATTCTGTCCCACTTGTGTATTTTTTCTTATCTTAATTATTACATAGGTGTCTTAACATCTAATGGTATACACCTTTGCTACTGTGATTCTATTGGGCTGACGGCCTCAAACATTTTGGCCTTGAGATGCCTCCACATTTCTAAAACTATTGAGGACCTCAAAGTGTAAGAGGGTGGTCCTCAGGAAAGGGGAGTGTCCCAGGTTCCCTGCCCCGCCCAAGGGAGAGCGGAGCTGAGCAGGAGCGATAAGAAGCTGGAGAACAAAAAGAAGGAAGGAAGCAGGATGGAGGCCAGAAGCAGCACAAGGAGCAGAGAGACATGTGAAGAAGCTGCACTGGCCTGGACTATTTAAAACCGATGTGGGTGAGAGAGCCGTGGGGAGGTGACTGGCAACGATGATCTGGATTTTGATTTTGTTCTTTTCCTCCCAGAATTGTCTGGCTGTTTCTGACCCTTTTCTATGGATCCCTGCCGAAAGGTGCTTTAGACTTGCGGCAGGCTTTTGGGCCTTGCTTTGGGCCTATCCCATTTGGGTGGACTTTTGCCCACGAGGTGATGGGTAACTTTGGGTGCTTAGTTTAGAAACTATATTCTTTGTCTTTTCTGTAGTATTTAATTGTATTAAAGTTTCTTTTCCACTTAAGGTCTTATATGTTTTGTCCTGATGTGGTGGATGGCAGAACCTATTAAGAGCAGGCAGGTCTGGGGGTTCTGGGGTGCCCCTCTCCCTGCCCTGTAACAAAAGAACATTTGACTTTGTGGGTTATATCTATCAATATTTACTGTTAGAAGTTAAAATTGCAGGAAAAAATTTAACATTTACCAATTCACTTAAAATAAAACTACTTATTTGCAAACATTTCCCACATTACTGTTTACCAAAGAAAAATTTCCATGAGAACAATGGCAGCGTTTTTATATTTTTTGTGACTCTTCACAATGAGAGGTTTCAATTGCAATTGAGTTTGCCACTGAGTAATAACTTTACTTCATCTTCAAAAAAATATCCAGCAAACACTAAGTCCAAATAACCCTATTTTGCCTTCCAGTTACTTAAAGTGAAAAAAGTGTTCCATCAGAAGGCACTTCATTCAGCTCACACTGCAGACAAGCTTAGAGTCTTATCTCAAGGTGACCTGCTGCAGGAGTGATGCTGCATGCCTGCCACTTCCTCACATAGTTAAAAGATATTTCACCGGGCCTCCCTGGTGGTGCAAGGGTTAAAGTTTCAGCACTATCAAGCTACTGGCAGCCACTGTGGCAAGAGTTCAATCCCTGGCCAGGGAGCTGACCCACATGGCACAGCAGACCTCTCCTGTCTTGCCTGCTGCTCCCCTCAGCAGTGTACTTCAGTCAATCTGCCTGTTCAGCTCCCCGCTCTGTCTCTGGTGAATCCGCTTACCCCCTGCACCTGTGGCCTACACCCCAGTTCTTGTATGCATAAATAAAAATGTTATCTTTTAAAAAAAAGATGCATCACGTCTTGAAAGGAGACAGAGGTGATGGATGGATGTACAGCATGAAAGGCCCTGAATTAGACACTGTGTGACAGTTATTTTCATGTTGTAGGATTTTTATCTCAATTTTTTTAAGGCACGAGGGTCAAGATTTATTAAAATAAACTGTACTGTTTTGTCAATAACAGTCTTAAGTGGAACTCCATTCTGCGAGCGCACAGAGGTGAAGAAAGCAGGCACCACTGAAGCACAGCGACCTGCAGTTTCACCCACCACTGCTTCGGTACCAGCAGTGCAAATTCGACACAGGGAAAGGGCAAATAACATCTTACTGTTGTTATCAAAATAGTTTTGATTTCACAAAGTCCCTGAAAGGATCTAGGGAGACACCCAGGAGTACATGACCCAAGCTCTAGAAATCCTTTGTTTTCACCATTCGTGGTACTTTCTATTTCCATAAATTTTGGAAATACCTCCTCAATTTTCAGACACTTAAAACACACACACAATCCTTCTGAATTTTTCTTTGGAACTGTACTGAATCTTTGAAACAAGCTGGGAAAAACTGATACATGGACATCTATTTCTATCCTGCAATTTACTCAAGTCTAATTCCTTCAGCGAAACTTTGTTGTTTCTGTGTAGTTTTTACACATCTGATTTTAGGTTTATTCCTAAGTGTTTGATGCTTTTTGATATTGTAAATGGCACCTTTTTATACTTAAGTTTTCTAAATGACCCCTCTTTATCCCATATACCTAGAATAGAAAAATACAAAAGGTAAAAAGCAAAACCTCAGGAGGAAAGCAAGAGAGTATCTTCACAATCTTAAGAAATCTTTGCTATTCCAAGGCAATAACACTTCGATTCCACTTTTTACGAGCCCTCTGAGTTAAGCATTCTAACTCTAGTTTCATTCTGCTCCTTGATATTCTGTTCCTTCACATATATTAAATCTATCAGGCACGTCTGTTAACTTCTCAGGGATGGAATCTTTCCAGCCTTTATTTAACTGTCCTCCCCTCCTCCTGCTGCTCCATCTTTCATTTTCCAACCATATTTCTCACATATTTAAAAACAAACCAGTCAACCTAGAAAGAATGAAGATGACAATAGCAGCACTGAAAAATAAGCACTAATACATGAGAGGAGCTGCCACATCCAAGCACACAGCTCCGCTGCCATCCCAAGCAGAACCCTGCAGCGGACGGCCAGACTCTGATGACCACACAGAGATCAGAAAAGAGAGATGCATTAACGATACATCAAGACGTTAGTATTTCTGGGTGGAAGAATTACAGGAAATTTGTGCTAGAGATTGTGTTTTTCGGTATTTTCCACATTTCACAGCAAATTATGCTTTCATTATCAAAAAAATTAATTTATTTAAAATTTTTAGTAGGCAATAATGTTGAGGGGACAGCAAAATGTACATACAGTATACTGTGGTGGGACTATAAACTGACACTAATTCTTGAAGGAAATGTGTGTTTTGCAACCAAAATATCTGAAATGAGTACCCCTAACTTAGAAACAGGTTTGCTGTACAATTTTAAGAGCAGTTTCTGTTACTACTTTATTACCACAGGGGAAGGGCAGATAAAGGGATTTCTGGCAGATTTCCCTCTATTCTATTCTGTCTTCATTAGAAGAACCCAATTTTGGAAAGCAAAGAAGGGGATAAAAACGAATGCAAAACAGCATTTTCCTGCTCTACTTAATGCCCAAGTGGGCAAATTAGAGTAATTCCCTTTATATATATATATATTTCAGAAAATTTGGAAATAAAGAAAAATATAAAAGTAAAGTTGCATGCATTTTCTGCTATTTAAACAATTTTGAAATCTCTCAGACGCCCAAGTTTGTACTTATATTTGTGTATCAAATACATGCTTATAAATGAAAATTATCTCATTTGTTCACAAAGTAAAAATCATGAAGTGGAAAAAAAGAACCCTGCTATGAATTTATTAATATACATTTTCCCACAGGCTTACATGAGAACTTCTGCTAGATGAATTCAAAAAAGTGGAATTTCGGGGCACATACGAATAGGCATATAAAAGTTGATGGATTTTTCTGATTATATTAACACTTGAATATAGAAGAACTATGTATTTTCCCACTCTTACCAATACTGGGTATTAAGAAAAGACCTGTAGTATTGTGTCCCTCAAATAAATTTTGTTGGCTAAGAACTTTCCATCTCTCCCTTTCTCATGGCTATGATATACTGCTCACAAACTCCTTTTGCTTGGTGACAAATAGTATGTCTATAAAAAAGATTCCCTGCCCTCTGCCTAGCCCACCACATAAATGCTTGGTGGTGCTGACTCTGAGTGAATCACCTCCCACAGAGTCCCGAGCAATCTGTGATTCCATATATCCAATCTTTAATTTTCATGAGAAGAGAAAGGCATACAATCTAAATTTTTATTTAAGGTCAGGAGTAATTGAGAAGAGTTTATTCTGTCATCTGTCAAGGACTTCTACTTCACTGAAGAGCAAAAATAAACTTAAACACAAACTTCAAATTCTGACTGTCTATTCTGTTCTGTATTCCACACAAGGAGCAGAAAAAGAAAAAGATACCAAGCATCGCCAGGTGCTAAGAATGTCTGAATAGGGACAACCTAGACAAATTTTACATAAATCCTAAGATTTTTATCAGCTGCTTGGAAAGAAAGGCAGCCCTCATTTCAGAGGTCAGAAGACCAAAGAAGCAACACAACATTACTTGAAAGATGAAGTCCTCTACAATTGGTGGTTGCAATTAGTCTTTCTATAACACAATGGTGGTGATAATATTTGTATTCTGAAATACAAAGTATATGCTAAAAATGGTTTACAAGGAAAAGAATGTAAGGCTTTCTCTGAAATACCCTGCCAATAAGAGACCACTTGGATGCTATGTGCTTTAAGACCTAGCTTACCAGTGACATCAAATTTAGGTTCTGGGGGGCCTCCGGGTGACTCAGGGGTTAAAGTCTCAGCGCTATCAAGCTATCACCAGCCACTGAGGCATGAGTTTGATCTCAGGCTAGGGAGCTGCCTCACATGGCATAGCAAACTTCTGTCTTGCTTGATGCTCCCCTCAGCAGTGTATGTTAGTAGATCTATTTGTTCTGCTCCCAACTCTGTCTCTGGTGAAACCTCTAACACTCCCCCCCGCCACCCACCGCGGCCTACACCCCAGTTCTTGTATGCATTAAAAATAATAACAACAAATAAAAAATGGGTTCTGGGATGGCTTCTCTAGCCTTTCCAAAAAACCTGGTCACAGTTAAGCAATGAGTCAGAAAGGTCCCTCACCATGATACTCTGAACAAGAACTAGGTCTACCAGTGTGGATGTAATTTGGCTTCTCTACCTCCTTACTCCTCACGGATTGGAGAATAAATATCAGGCTCCAAGCCCCTCACTGTTGAACAAGCAGAGGCCAGTAATCAACAGATGCCTAAGGAAAGGCCTTAGGACACACCAAGACATTACTTCAAAGAACTGTGATCTAGGTTTCACTTACAACAGGACTATAAGGAAACCAAATAGGAGAGAGACAATGGGGGGGAGGGAAGGAAAAGGGCACAAAATGGAATAGAAAAGAACACAAGGGACCATGGAGATGGATCACGGGTGAATTGGTGGTGGGCTACCCAAGGGGAATGCAAAATGTAAAAGACATAAATAACAATAAAAATATATATTATAAAAAAAAAAAAGAATACAAGGGACCATGGAGATGGATCACGGGTGAATTGGTGGTGGGCTACCCAAGGGGAATACAAAATGTAAAAGACATAAATAACAATAAAAATATATATTAAAAAAAAAAAAAGAACTGTGATCTAGATCCTGAGGCTGGCAAGCAGGAAAGGACTGGCTCTTCTTAAGTGACACCAATAGCTGCACCAGAGGCTGGGGAGAGGCATCAATCATTACATGCACAATGCTATAAAACTGGCAGTTTTTAAAAAGCCAGGCTTAGTGTTCAGAATGTGGAAAAACTGACAAATGACCAAATAAGACATCTGTAAACTTAGATACCTAGCGAGGTAGATCATTCCCAGTTGCTACGACAGATCTAGTGCTGAAACATCATCTTTCAGTATTTCATATTTACAGTTTATATATTTAACTCAAATTTTAATTTGTGTGTTCATCTGAGTCTGAATAGAAAAATTATGTAAAAAAAAAAAAAGAGAAAGTCAGAGTCTACCTATTCCAGGTAGACCTGAATAGATATACAAAGTCTTTCTGACTGACATTGAGTCATGTACACACAGTAACGTATATATACAGCCAAGTAATCTGGGTTTAATTTCTGAATCTGCCTATTTATGAGCTGAGAGAATGTAAAGTTACCTACTCCTTCCCTTTGTGATTCAGTCTCTTCATCTGTAAAATAGGGACCTACAACAGGACCCACTTAATAGAGTTGTTGTGGGGATTAATTATAACATGCAAAGCAACTAGAATAGCACCTATCATAAAAGTTCAACAAACATTAGAATTTTCTAAAGCCAAGTTCAATAAACTTGGCTACCTATAAGACTGGGCTATATATAATGCTTAAATATAGTAAAATAAATACATATACCAAGGCGAGAGCTGGTATAACAATAAATTTTGTAGTGTTTACACTGCATGCAGCACAGAATCTATTATTTTTTTAAAGAGTTTTTTTTTAATTTATTTATGCATACAAGAGCTGGGGTGTAGGCCAGAGGTGCGGGGAGGTGAGAGGATTTGCCAGAGACAGAGTTAGGAGCAGAACAGGCAGATCTACTGAAATACACTGCTGAGGAGAGTAGTGGCTGAGACAGGAAAGGTCTGCTGTGTCATGTGGGTTAGTTCCCGGATCAGAGATCCTGTTGCAGTGTCTGGCTATGGCTTGACAGTGCTGAGACTTTAACCCTGCACCACCAGGGAGGCCCAGAATCTATTAATGGTCTTAATAAGCATGAAGCATGCTACCTCTCTGCTTTCTTCCTAAAATACATTCCAAAGGCATTTTCATTGCTCAAGTCCTCTCTACCACAAAAAAGAGGCGAATCACTAAACTCTACCCAGAACTGTCCAGTCCTATTCACTCACTATTCTTCCAGTGGAATTAGAAGGAACAAAAAGTTACCTCCCCACCTATTTGAGAACTTAAAGCAACCAATGAGTATCATAGTGCACACACTACAAAGGACCTCAAGAATGCCTCAGTCAGATTTTCTCTATATTCCACATCGCACCAAGGAAATTCTGGGCATTTGATAATGTCCCTGAGAATAAAAAGTCAGTATTCACCAAATTACCCCTCTTTGCTGCCAAAGAACAATGGGGCTTCAGTAATTTTCTCCTGTTATAGCAGAAATAGATAGGGCATGACTTCAACATTAGCAAAATGTCAAGATCACTCCAACGTGCATTTGTTCTAAACCAGCATGATGGCTGGTTAGCACTGTTCCGTGCTTTGGCCAGAGACTGTCCCAACCCCATTCAGCTGTTTGAAAATGAGAACCATAATTGAGAAAATGTGCCTCTGCACTATTCCTGCTCAGCTTAGAAAAAAGAAAAGCACCACAGCTTAGAAAAAAGAAAAGCCCCAAATGCCAATACTTTCTTTTAATTCAAAAGATTTACCACAGTAAACTCTTTCAGTTTATGAGCTGGGGACCGTGTCTTATTTATCAAGTACTTTGTAAACTCCTTAATCTAGAATATACTCAGGAATCTGTTCAACAGTTACTGAATGATCATGTTTATTATGTAATTTCTACATTCAACACAGAGGTAGCTTGACAATAATTTTTCAATATATTTTCAGTCCTTACAGAAGGTGAAAAACATCACTAGTTTTTACATTCAAAGCAATCTGTTAAAGGCAACCACCACCATTACTTGTAAACAGATTCCAAGCTATCAGGGGGTAAATTAAAAATATACTTGCATGTTTTAGATACATTTTTAAAACCATTTGTCAGATTCTTATTCTGGCAAGATTCTTATGACTGGCCACATAACTTCTTGAGTTTAAAATGAATCTTTTATATTACATTTTCTTCCAATTAAGTAATAAATGCATATGGTGCTTTAGCATTTATTAGTTACACATCTTTAAGAAAATTACAAAATGTCTTCATGTTCCATCTTTAAGCAAAAATTTACTTTTCTATTTCTTGAAATATCCCTAATGCTGATAGGTAAAATGACTGTTCTTACACTACCTGGCCTGATTATCTTTTCCAGCAAAGGACCAAAGTACAAAGAATGTAGTAATTCTAGGCAATCTAAACACAATGATGTCCCTCCAAAAACTAAATAAACAATGACAGGATGATAAACTAATGAGGGGACCAAGTGATTTCTAAAAAGATTTTGAGAAAGAAGAAAGTTCAGGGGGCCTCCCTGGTGGCACAACGGGTTAAGCGCAGTACTATGAAGCTATCCAGAGCCATTGCAGCACAAGTTCGATACCCGGCCAGGGAGCTTCCCACATGGCGCAGCAGACCTCTCCTGTCTCACCTGCTGCTCCCCTCAGCAGTGTACATCAGTCAATCTGATCTGCCTGTTCTGCTCCCCATTCTGTCTCTGGTGAATCCTCTTACCACCCCACAGCTCTGGCCTACACCCCGGTTTGTATGCATAAATAAATAAATCTTTAAGAAAAAAAAAAAAGTCCAGCATCTTTGTCATACATTTCCTGCCTTCAAAGATCTCTGTCCGTTTCTGAAATGAGAAGTATGCACAAAGGTTTCTGCAATTGCGGGGTGGGCACCTCCCAACAAGTTCGTGTGCGTGTGCATGTGGTGTGTGTAGTACAAGAACGAAACCAGGGCTTTAGGAAGTCTCCAAACCTATCTAAGCTCAAAAGAGTAGACTTACATTTAGCACTAACATTGGGGCAATAAAGTAGAGGGTGCAGGCTTAAAATGAAAAGTTAATACATTTTATTTCCTTTATAAACATTCTTAAGACAAATATGATTAGTAGAGCGCTAAATGAAAGTAGAGATTATAAACAAAAGTTAAAGCAATTTCTTTAACCTGAGGGGAGTGAAATGATGCATTCCCTCAGCCATTACCCTGGACAAGCTGCTCCCTCGCACACCTGTGCTCGCCTATGCTCTCTTCCTGAAACATGAAAGCGGATTAAATGCCAACTTTCTGAGGTTCTCCTGACCCTGAAGGTTAGCAGCTGCCTGTCTTTTTAGTTCAAACATTAGTTACACCTACAAGACACACCTAGTTACAGATTGCATGAGGAAACAATTCAAGTGTATTTATGCTTAAATTTTAGTACTGATCAGAAGATCGTAATAGACAACCACCACTCCTCCATAACCCCAAAACTCAAACCAGATACTGGACTCTCTCATTTCTGTATCCCATCAATGCACAGAGCAGTTACAACTAAATGAGCAATAAAGGAGATAGTTTCCACCCAGGAGGACCTCCAAAGAAATATAAAAAGTCATATATCTTCAAAGATCAACAGTCTCCTATCTGAGAGCCAGATCTTTGCTTTTAGCTCTTGGATTCTGATGACTATATAATTTTCTCAGAAAACAGAGAAGACAAGCATTTCCCAAATGGTGGCTGCTGGTCACTGCTGTAGAGGATGCTAATATATAAATAAATGGGGAAAGCGAGGGTTAAAACAAAACTAAAATGACCACTGCAGAACATCTGCAGGGCATTAATATGCTAATATGCATGATAAATTCCCAAGATAAATTCCTTTAATGAAGTCTTTATTAAAGTAATGTAAATAAGATCGTTTGGAGAGTTTGGAAAATGTTTCAAAGCAGTTGTTTAGTTTTTTTAATTGTCACAATATTAGTGCTTCAGATCAACTTCTAAAAAGTTCTTACCTGATATGTGTTGCAGGCAGAGATTCGTATTGTCGTGACAAAAAGAGTTCCCTATGTTTCAACTGATGCTTCTGTTTATCAGTCAAGTCAACCTCAACTGTTGTTTCAGATTCTTCTTCAATTTCTTCTATACAAATAAAATTCAAAGAATTTATTATTACAAAACATTATCTATTTAGATATCAAGATAGGGCAAATCAACATTTTATTTTCAATCTTTTAAGACTATTGATTTTAAATTTGTATTTTTAACTTGTCATTTGAATTTCAACCATAAAAAATTAAGCAACCAAGG
This sequence comes from Scalopus aquaticus, assembly GCA_004024925.1. Lineage (NCBI taxonomy): Eukaryota > Metazoa > Chordata > Mammalia > Eulipotyphla > Talpidae > Scalopus > Scalopus aquaticus. The sequence goes on along the minus strand of PVIJ01000036.1, from coordinate 115,100 downwards.
TCTCAAAAGGAGAGAAAGAATTCCAATTTTAAAATGGCAGATGAAAAAAATGGCAGATGGAACAAATGCAAATGTCTTCTCTTCCCCCATAGATCCACACCAAAATGGCAATTAAAATGTATTAAAATTACAATGGAAATGAAAAATGAAGTGACCATGGAAGAAAAATTTTCAACAAGAATAATTTTAGCTAACTGAAAGCAGATGTATTAAAACAAACAAAAGGACAAACTTCTAGCTTTGAGAAGGGAAGTGGCAACCAAACTGCATACAGAGGAGTTTGCCACTGAGAAGGGAGGCATGGAGCCTGCTATAAATCACGACTTAGCCTTTGAGCAAGGTGTGAAGAGAGCTGAAACACAGGGAGGAGGAGTTAAAAGTCTACCTACAACAGAAGGAATAAATTGCAAGACACAAGAAATAAGGTAATATATTTCACATTTGATAACACCAATTAAAAAAAAAAACCTATGAGGGTTTAGATTAGAAGGTAATGCTAAGGAAATATCTCCCGGAAATTAGAACAAAGAGATAACTAAAAACCAAAAAATTAAAAATGAAATAAAATCCTACATCCTGTTAATAGAAGTTCTATTAATAGAAAGAAACAATACAGAAAAGATATTTGATTCTTTGGAGGGTAGAGGGGGTGAGGAAAGACCATTCAAAAAAAGTAACTGGCATGTGTCAAATTTTTTTACGTGTTTTAAAAAAAAATCACAAAAGTTTATAAAAAGTAAACAAGTCAACTGCAAAGAAACTAGACTCATATGAATAACACTATATGCTAAAATGGTAGAATGATGCCATCCAAAAGTAATAACATTCAGCCCAGAATTATATAGTAAATTATTTTAAAATTCTGAACATAAGAGTATGGATAACCTTTCATTCATCCAACCAGTATTTACTAGGTGTCCCAAGAGGCACTATCCAAGGTGCTAGAAACAAGCATGAGCAAAAAATGTTCCTGAGAAGAAATTCAAAGTGTCTGCTTTGGGAAGCAGGGTTGGAAGCATAAACAAATTTTCTGGGGATTCCCTCCTACCTCTAGCAGGCAAGAGAGCGAAGCCATCTGCAAGTCTGAACCAGCTATGCAAAATCTGATGCCTGTAGGTAAAGCCAGTTTTTTCAACCCCACTCATAAGAGAGAAGTCAGATAAAAAATAAAGTTTAATATCGGGTCCCCAGCCTTTGCATCTCTGCAGGGCATTTCTTCAGAAAGGGAGGTGTTAAAACTCTCACTGCCTTCCTCCAGCACCAACATATATTTAGTTCAGGACAATGTAAAACTACAAGTCCCTCCTATCAAGAATTAACTACATCCTTAATTTTAATGACTCACCGTTTCCTACCTTATAAACTAAATTCAAACTTGTATTTATTGGAACAGTTCTCACAAAGCAAAATCTGTGAGATTGTTTCCCAGGTTGAAATCTTCACTTTGATAACCTAATAAACTAACTTTATGTTTTCAGTTAACAAAAGAAAAAGATGGTAAAAACAGGAGACAAAGTTTTACATGAGTTTTTAAAACACTGTGCTTAGTCATTTTTTCAATGCCCAAATGTCATTTTTTATAAACTAGATAAAAATCCAATTTATTTTAGATACAAAAATTTTTAAATATAACACCTCTAAGGGCTCACAAACCCCCTGCAGGCTTACCTGGACCAGAATGGCTATGGGAGTAGCTGGAGCACTGAGAACTCAAAAAAGGAGACTACTACATGGGGGAGCGCAATGAGCGAGCTGGCCCCTCACAAAGGAAGTAGGGGCCTTAATTTCTGAACATTGATTGGTGAAACAGAGTAAACACATTTCTGTCCTTCACAATTCTTATAAATTCTTATTTACGGACCCAGAGTCACAAAAGAGACTTTACCACAAGTAATCCGCTAGTTGTTACAGGTCTTATGAATTGCATGGGGGTAATCACTGAGCTAAGCATCAGATCTTTTCTACTTTCAAACTTTTAAAACTCTGAATTGAAAATGAATCTGAAAACTGATTCAGAAAAAGACTCACCTAGTTCAAAAAAAGAATAAAGTGATCTAAATTCTTTGAATGTTCTTTTTAATGAACTACACAAAGAGAAATACAGCACTTTTAAATAAAAAAAAGCCATTCATTTGCAAGTTCTGTAACATTTCACCAGTGGAGATCAATGAAGTTAAGTCATTGCTGCAATGGCACTATTAGCACCAGCAAATACCACATACAAAATTAATAACCTTTACCTGTTGAGAATTTGATAAACTGCTATTGTGTAAAATAAAGTTAACTGAATTCTACTGCATGCCTAGACCACTAAAACAGCAACAAGCTCTGTAACAGTAACAGCAACAAATTATTTTCTTATAAATCTCTTGGTACAGGATAAAAAGGACCAAAATCTCTTAAGTTTAACCTACCCAAAGATAGAAACCCACTTTTAAAATTCTGTCAAAGTTCATTTACATATTTCTATAAATGTATACTGGCTTCTAAATAGAAGTGAAGGAATGACTCGTATGCCACTCACTTCCCAAAAACACTGAGCCACCACCTTGGCAAAAGTTGATATATAAACAATGAATACTTGAAGAGACCAAGTATCACTATCACCAAATATCAAGTCCATGGTAATATATTTATAATTACTTAAAACCATTCGAAAACTTGACAGATCTCAAAATTTTAGATTACAGGATGAGAAAGAAGCCAGGGCCTAAAAGCTGAGCAAGGCAAATGACACAAGCAGACGGAGAGGGATGGGATGAGGTTAGCATAAACAAGTCCAAGAAAAACGGTCAGAGAAGAAATCAGAGTAGTCCAGAACGCCAGGGCACCCAGCTGTGGGACATGGTGAATCTCAGCCACAGGTTATAATCAAGAACGTGAGCAAAGTTTTAGACATTGGCTGTGTGGCATATACAAGACCAAGACAGGTGGCTGATGAATTAAGGAGAAGGAGCCATGATTGATTCTAGGAACTTCACCTGAAACAGAGTATTTCTGAGAACACATCAGTTGGGAGGAAGTAGACAGGAGTTTTTTCCAACATTATTCTCAAGCATTCTTTAGTGTCTATTTTAATAAAAATATCAGTTGATAGCAATGTTGGTACACAAAAGCTGGTGACAAAAAAATTCCTCTACAGTTACATTTAACAAGTACCAAAATGTTTGAAAGCCTATTACTAGACTGAAAATAGCTCAATATTGATGCAACTCAAGTGTGCCAGAAAAAAAAGAGCCTCACAAATATTAGAATTTTTATGACAATTGATATTTACAGAAATATCTGAATGAGATAAACAGTTTGACAGCCAGAGGCAAAAGATCAATTCACAAAACCAATTATATTTTCTTCACTAGTGAACAATCCAAAACTGAAGTTCAAACTTCATTTAAAACAGCATCAAAAAGAAAAAATACTGAAGAATATATTTAACACAAGACAAAACTTATATACTAGAAACTGCAAAACATTGTTGAAGGAAATTTAAAAAGACGTAAATAAATAGAAAGACATCCCTACATTCACAGATTGGAAGATTTAATATCATAAAATAGCAATCTTCCCTAAATTGATCTACAGATTTAATGCAAACTCTACCAAAACCTCATTGCCTTTGTTGCAAAATTCAACAAGCTGGTCCTAAAATTTATTTGGATAGGTAAGTAACCCATAACAGTCAAAAAAAAAAAAAAATTGAAAAAGAACAAACATAAGAGGACTCAACTTCCAGGCCTCCCTGGTGGCACAAGGGGTTAAGTCTCAGCACTACTGCTGCAACTATCTGCTATCTGCAACCTCTGCAACACGAGTTCAATCCCCAGCCAGGGAGCTTCCCACATGGGGCAACAGATGTCTCCTGTCTCACCCACTGCTCCCCTCAACAATGTAGTTCAGTTGATCCGCCTGTTCTGCTCACCACTCTGTCTCTGAATCCTCTCACCACCACCCCCTGCCCCAGCACATCTGGCCTACACTCCAGTTCTTGTATGCATAAATAATCTTAAAAAAAAAAAAAAAAAAAAAGAACTCCCAGATTTCAAAAGCGACAACCAAGACTATGTGGTACTGATATAATAAAGAATGGACAGGGGCCACCCTGGTGGCACAAGGGTTAAGTCTCAATGCCATCAAGCTATCGCCATCCACTGTGGCATGACTTTGATCCCTGGCCAGGGAGCTGAACCATATGGCACAGCAGACCTCTCCTGTCTTGCCCACTGCTCCCCTCAGCAGCATATTTCAGTAGATCCACCTGTTCTGCTCCCCACTGTTTCTGGTGAATCCTCTCATTCCCCACACCTCCGGCCAGTTCTTCCATGCATAAATAAATAAAAATAAGTCTTAAAACAAACAAATAAATAAATAATGGACATATAAATCAATGCATTATAACTGGACGTCCAGAAATTAACCCATACATTTATGGTTAATTGATTTTGGACAAGAAGAGCAAGACAATTCCCTGGAGGGGGGGGAGTCTTTTCTACAAATAGTGCTGCGAACAACTGGATATCCACATGCAATGAATGTAGTAAAAGAACAAAGAATATCAAATGTATAGTTGGGAGGAGCCTCTGCAATTCCGGTACCTGATCCGTTAGACTTACCCCAAACTCCAGATGGAGTCCCCTCCTCTTTGCTACAAAGCAGCACCCACCCAAGTTTAAGGTCCTTGTCACAATATGCCTTGCACTACAGTTACCTGATTTACTGAGTCTCTTGAGAACAAAGAGAAGTCATTTACCTTTGATCCATGCTGTTTTACTCATTCAGTAAAAGAGACGGAACCTCAAGAAATGTTGACAGTTAGACTAGGTAAGAAGGACCTGGGAACTCTACCCTAAGGACTGACTCACAAAATTATGATATAAAACACTGCATAGAGTGACCATCAAAAAGTAACTATTTAAGATCAACATGTCACGGTCCCAGGGCTTTTCCACAATTCTTTCGCGATCTAACACAAGGTGGAAATGGGAGACTAGGCTTTCAGAGTGGCACTTGAATTCTGCACCTTGTTAGGTGATCTTGGACAAATTATTTACTCTGTATTCCTTAGTTTCTTCAACTGTAAAATGTGTACATAATTTCTCCTTCATAAAATTATTGTGAGGATTAAGATAACTGCTTGGCCCAGTGCCTAACACAAAGCTAGATTTTTTTTTAAACTGCTTTTAACAATTTTTAAAGGAATTTTATCATGATTTTCTTTGACATTTGGAAAATGATTCCCAATAAAACAAACTTAAAAACTGTCTTAGGTTTTTATTAAAAAAACATATCAACCCTGAAGAGCCTGATTTAGAAACCTGGGTAGAGTCAGACCAGTTGAGTCTTGGTTAAAAATTATTATAAAACTATAAAACATTTTTTTGACAGAACAGAGTCAGCAGTTCTCAAGCTTCTATCAGAACCCTTTCATGTCGTAAATTATGAGGACCTCAAAGACCTTATTTAAATGTTTATATGTAATACTGGTATAGAAATTAAAACAGAAGTTTTTAAAACACAGGAAATCACCAATACACGATCCATTATCATGAGAGTGAGGATGTCATTACACGTCACACAGCCTCTGGAGAATTTCTGCTATCTACTTAGGAGAGACTCCAAAGGAATTAAGTAACAGCTTAGTATTACTAGAAAAGTGTTTGACCTCAGAGACCTCAGGAAAGGTGTTCAGGAGTAAATGAACTGTGCAAAAGAAATATTAACTGAAAGGCTAACCTGAAAAGAAAAGTGAAAACTAGGTAAAGCGAGGGTTTGGTGTTTTTTGTTTCGCTGTGTTTTGTTTTGAGTTTACTGAGTTTAAGAAACCTGTCACAGAAATTCCATCTTCCTGTTCTAAAATACAATGACTCATAAATTGTTCCATAGCAAGTTAGGATCCCATCAGAAATTTAAGCTATTTCTGCTTTAAATTTATATATTCAAAGAACACTGCACCTGGCAAAGGCTGCCCAATCTTGTATTCAAAGTCCATCTGGAATTGTATACAGTCTTAACATGTCATGACGCATTTCTTCATTTGCTATCAATTTTAAAATTTAAACAAAATAAAAGGATTAGAAGTAACAAATTGTCTAGCACCACCTCTTCCTCTGGCCACCATGGACACAGCATCTAGAACATTCCAGTCAGCTCCTTCTATAACACAACTCATGTTTTTCTTTGACTTTCATTTAAAAAGAAAAACAACGCAATAGTTTTCAATGACTATTTCAATCAAAACTAAATTCTCAATAAATGTAACTATTTTGCCCTTTCATTTGTTTCACCTATTCCCCACCCCCCAATTCCACCCACTCTCAGGGTAAAAAAAAAAAAGATTGACTTGCTTACCAGTATGTTCTGGAGATATCATATCAATGAGGAAGAAATGAAAGTGCGGGCCAAATAAAGATGATAGTGGTTCCAGGATTACAGATAAGAATATATACTTTCAAATGTGTTAAGTATCATAAAATAATGTAGGGTGCTCTAGAAGTACATAAGAAAGTAGGGAAGCCTCAGGGGGCCAGCAGTCTTCTCAGAAGATAAAGTTTAAGTTGAGACCTGCAGTAAAAAGGGGAGTATGGCCAGTAGAACAATGTCTTTTTTAACTAGAAAACTGGGTAAGGCTGTACTTGTCTTACAAGGGTCCTTATCTGTACTTGGGCTGGGCTTGGCTTGGCCTGCCATGTAAATTTCTGCTTTTACCTTTACATCCTGCTAACTCACTCAGCTCAGAGCCGCGTTTAGGGTGACTGGAATGGCCCTTATTTTAAAACCGAAAGTCTTAGGTTCAGAGAACCCCTCAGGTCCTGACAAACCAGGACAGTTGTCACTCTAACCTTCATATTACTCAATCTAAGTATTATGCTTTGGCTTACTAAAAGAAAATTTGTGGTCCCATATAGCCAAAATTTAAAGCTGAAAATACCAAATCCATCAAGTACATAGCCTTACTGGAATTCCCATACACAACAGAGTTAAGTAAAAACTGGTTCAACAATCTCAGAAAACTGGCATTATCTACTCAAGTAAATAAATGTATTACCTGTCCCATGAACCAACAATTCCACTCCTAGGTATTTTACCCAAGAGAAATGCTAGCTTAATACATCAAAAGTTTTCATGAAAGTCTGTATCTGAAAGTTCATTTGAATGTATTGAATGTTCAATTCATAGAAGCAAGCCCAAACAGGAAACCATGTTTGTTGATAGGAGAATGAATACTACTGGGCCAGAAAAAGAGACACACAATCATGGTGCTGAATGTAGTCAGGCAAAAAAGGGTAAATACTATAGGTAGTTGAAGTTAAAGATCAAGCAAAATTAACAGATGATAGCAGCAGGAAAAAGTACCTGGAGGGGCCTCCCTGGTGGAACAAGGGGTTAAGTCTCAGCACTGCGAAGCTACAGCCAGCCACTGCAGCATGTGTTCAATCCCAGGCCAGGGAGCTAACCCACATGGCCCAGCAGACCTCCCCTGTCTCACCCACTGCTCGCCTCAGCAGTGTATTTCAGTCAATTCACCTGTTCTTCTCCCCACTCTGTCTCTGGTGAATCCTCCCACCCCTGTACCTCTGGCTTACACCCAGTTCTTACATACATAAATAAATAAAATAAATCTTTAAATAAATAAAGTAATGCTATTTCATCATTCAATTTCTACATCAGAATGTAAAAACTCAAAAAAAAATCATACCTATCCTACCAAAGTTGTATGGATCTAAGAATTATTTTATTTTCTATTCTTTCACCAATCAAAGGACCAAAGGCAATGGGGCACAGCACAAAGTTCTGTAACAATCATTCTTAGCATCAGATTAGGTACACAGCACACTGGGGGAGCTTTCTGGAGAAATAAGGGTTATGGGGAGGATTCTGAATAACCACCATACTTACACTCAAATATAAGCATGCTCACTAGGGAATATATAACATAACTGCTATGTGTATGAGGTGAAACATCCCTTGCAACTTACCTACAGTTCTTTACCTTTTGGCAACTTGTGGGTGGTGGCTGCTAAAGGGGTTGGTGGTGGGGAGTGCTAACCGATGTGGGTGGGGAGGACTGACAGTGCTGGTAGTGGTGGAGCAGAAATGTACTCCAGGGCAGACACATGAGGACTCACTGTGCCACAGAGGGAAAAAGCACAAGGAACAACTATTGTGTCAATCAGCAATGTGACATCCATTTTAAACTATTAATATAGTACTGGTTTTATTTAAAAAGATAATAGAAAGCATTAACATTCAAAGTAACAAACCAATAAGAAAATCTGTATCATAAAACATAACGAACTTGTCAAATAACAAACCTTTGTAATATTTACAGTTGAAAATAATCTAGTTAATGAGACACAAACTTGCCATAACTGCTAATTACTAATTATAAAATGTCATTCACAAATATGAAAACATTATAAAATAGCAAGAGAAAAATGTCCTTATAAATGAACATTTATTAGTTTTAATGTTGTGACAGAAAGTAGATTCTATGCCAACTCCAATCAACCGGTAGTAGCTGCCTGAGGACTGAATAGTGACCCCCGGGGGCAGAGTTTGTCACCAGAGTCTCAGATGAGGCAGGTTTGGCCCTGGATTCAGAAAAGGGGAGTGAGTACCAAACTGAATGACTCTAGGCACTTACATTTTATAGACTAAGAAACAAGACCTGTAAGGCTATGTTGTCACAATGTCAAACTTCACGAGAAAATACAGGACCTCTAGAAATCAAATATGTTTAGCCTTCTCTTTGCTAATAAAATTTGTTATCACAGTAGAAAAATTACAAACATGTTTAAATAGTTCTTCAAATCCATAGTGACTTTATTTTATTTTCCTTTCTTTAGTATCCTGTGAAAGCATTACAATTTCAGTAAGTTGGCTGAATGACTCTTAGATACAGTTGCTGATCAAATAAGTAAAATGGAGAATTTCAGTAAACCACACAAAAGGTTTAAGAACTGAATGAATGATTGATTCAGTTAATAGCAACCACAAACTTTCCCATAAAGAGAATGAAAGGGACAAGAAAGAAACAGAAATCTTAGAAGGAAACATCCCTGAGCTGCAAACAAATTATAGGTCCTAACTCACTCCAAATTACTCATCAAAAAGCACAGAATGGGGGCCTCCCTGGTGGCGCAGAGGTTAAGCGCTGCACTGTGGAGCTGTCGGCAGCGGCGATGAGAGTTCGACGCCTGGTTGGGGAGAAGCCCACATGGTGCGTCAGATCTCTCCTGCCTCGCCAGCTGCTCCCCTCAGCAGTGTATTTCTGATCTGCCTGCTCTGCTCCCCGCTCTGTCTCTGGTGAGCCCTCTCGCAGCCCCGCGCCTCTGGCCTGTACCCCAGCTTGTATGTATAAATGAAAATAAATCTTAAAAAAAAAAAAAGCACAGAATGGGAGAATGGGTACTAAAATAATTGTAATATGTAGACTTATCCTGCTAAAACTTCAGAATGCCAATTTAAAAAAGTTTTCAGAGGAAAAAAAATCTACAAAAGATTAAGAATCAGATTGACAACAGACTTCTTATCAATAACACTGGATTCCAGAAGAAGTGAAACAAGTGCTTCAAACTTCTGAGAGAAAACTATTTTGAACCTAAAATTCTATAAAGAACCAGGGCCTCCCCGGTGGCGCAGCGGTTGGGCGCTGTGCTGTGGAGCTGTCGGCGGCGGCGACACAAGTTCGACGCCTGGTCGGGGAGAATCCCACATGGTGCGGCAGACCTCTCCTGCCTCGCCCGCTGCTCCCCTCAGCAGTGTATTTCTGATCTGCCTGTTCTGCTCCCCATTCTGTCTCTGGTGAACCCTCTCGCCGCCCCACGCCTCTGGCCTGTGCCCCAGCTTGTATGTATAAATAAAAAATAAATCTTTAAAAGAAAAAATTCTATAAAGAACCAAACTAGTATTCAAGTATGATGGTGGAATACAGACATTTTAAGGCATGCAATGATTTATAAAGTTTGCCACCCGCACACACTTTCTGCAAAAGATTTAGATGAGGATACATTTCAGCAAAGCAAACATAAATGCAATTCAAAAATAAAGATGATTTGGATATAAGGAACAGTGGAAAAGAAGCAAATGAATAAAGCCAAAATGTAAATCTTTTAAAAAGTAGCTATGACGTGTAAGATGGACTTACACAGAAAACTCTGTGAATTAGTGGCTGGTGTCTCTGTGCTATCAATACAATGAAATCATTGTTAGTAGTAAAAATTTAGAACTAGGTGCTCTACAGTTTCAACATGGGAAGGTAAAGAACAAAGAAGAAGGATAATGTGAGTTAAAGATATTTCCTTATTCTAAGAGGAGAGTAAGTGGTGGAAAAATACAAGAAATTCAGAAGAAAGTTGCTATGTTGTAGATATATACTAAAAATTATTAAAATTGAAAAAGTGTGACTTTCTGACAGAAAGTAAGGGTGCCTTAGCATCCTGGCTTGCAAGCAAATACTAGCTTCTCCATTAAGGTTACTTGTGGTCACATTCCTTATCTGAAAAAATGAAATCAGCAGTTCCAACAATTTCATGGAAATATACAAAGTTTATGCTACACTATTTTACATCATATATTTAAAATATATTTAAATAAGTACACGGTTTAAGATCTGAACATTTTACCAGACATATATTTTAAGTGCACGGTACAATTAAATATTATTTCAACTTTCCCAAACCTTCCTGAGTATACTGCTATAAGTAAATAAGATCCCTATGATGGTTAGTTTTATATGTAGACTTGGCTAGGCTACAGTCCTAGCTATTCAATCAAATTTAATTGAGGTATTGCTGTGTTAGTATTTTGTGGCTGTGACTAACATTAGCTGACTTATCCTCAACAACCTGGATGGGTCCCATCCAACCCATTGAAGGTTTGAGCAAAACTATGGTTTCCCTAAGAAATTCTGCCTACCAGCTTATCCAGACTTGCCAGCCTCCACAATCATTTAGGTCAATTCCTTCAATAAATCTCTTTATATATTTATATAAACCAGGTGTGTGTGGGTGGGTGTGGGTGTGTGTGAAAGAGACACACACACACACACACACACACACAAATAGAGAGATTTTATAGGCATAATCTCCAACTGGTTCTGTTTCTCTGGTGGAACCCTAAGTGATGCAATCCCTATAGGTGAAAGAGTAAGAAGTATAATTAACAGTCATTTGTTAGGCTTAATAAAGCCCTTCTACTGTGCTGCTCAGAAAATGAAACTGTGAATGACTGTAATGACTGGTTGACAAACCTCTTCCAAGTCTGGTGGTTTCAAATGCTCTTGCTTTCAGCAAAACTGAAAGAGGACCTAATTGAACTGTTAGCTGCTAAATCATTAAAACTCACTTTTGATGAAAACACGAAACTCAGAAGAGCAAAGAATAAGACACGCCTAACTTCTGAGGGCCAGGATTTCTGCTGCTTTGCTCAGTGCTCATCACCAGTGCTTTAGAGGAGTGTCCAGAACACAGTAGAAGCTCAACATGTATCTGACAACTGAATACGAGAGCTAAACACCACCATTCTCATCTACTTACTTACATGAAAATTTATTATCAGAACCTACCTCTACAGACACAAAATTGGTACACTAGAATTTGTACAGAGAAAGCAAAATGGAAACAAGCTCAAAGAGAGCTCACATAAATTTCAAGCTGTTAAAGAAGTGCCTGTTTATGCATTTTTCTACCTGTGATGACAAATTGTCTACATGATAGATAAAATAATTTATATAATAACTGCGAGATAAAATTTATTTTTAAAAACGTGATATAATACCTTATTTTTAAATGTCACTACTTATTACTAGTTATTAAATTTTTGCAACTATTTAAGTTTATGATGAAAAATTTTAGATATGAACTTTAAATTATATGAGTAAATTTCTGATAACAATACTAAGGGAAATTCAAGATCAATAACTATGAAAGCCATAATACTCTGTTATCATTTTTGTAAAGTGTGTGTGTGTGTGTGTGTGTGTGTGTGTGAGAGAGAGAGAGAGAGAGAGAGAGAGAGAGATTTCCTTCTATACATATTGGTCTTCTCTGGAAGTACCAAAAACTAGTAACAATGGTGACCTATGGAAAAGAAATAGGTCTTTGGGGGCATCCCTGGTGGGGTAGGGATTAAGCATCAGCACTATTACCACAATGACCTGAGTTCGAACCCACATATGGCACAGCAGACCTCTCTAGTCTCGCCCGCTGCCCCCCTCAACAGTGTATTTCAGTAGATCTGCCTGTTCTGCTCCCACTCTGTCTCTGGTGAACCCTCTTATCCCCTGTACCTCTGACCTACATTCCTTCTATGAATAAAAATAAATAAATCTACCTTTAAAAAAAAAACCAGAACTGATGTGGGGGGTTTTTGCACTGAAGCATACTTTTGTAACTTCTAAATGTTGACTCATATTCAAATATTACCTTTCAAAAGCCAAAACAAACCAAAAAATAAAGTGAAGTTAACCATTATAAGACTACAAATAGGGTGAAAACATTCATGAGAAGTAAAAAATTTTATCAAGCCAACATAAGGAAGGAAAATATAACCAACACACATATAAGCAGGAATTAAATGACTGAATATAAAAATATCTTTACTAAAGTTAAAGATTCTCAGAATAGTTTGAAAAGACAAACACAAACCAAAAATGCAAACTATATGTGGTTTTAAAGAAGCCACATAGTGGGAATAATAGTATCCAAAAAGGAAAAAAAAGAAAACAAAATTCAAAGTGAAAAATATTAGGAAAAAAATATTTTCTACAAGTTTTTTTTTTAAAGAATACATCTGAGGGCCTCCCTGGTGGTGCAGGAGTTAAAGTCTCAGCACTATCAAGCTATGGCCAGCCACTGAAGCATAAGTTTGATTCCCAGCCAGGGAGCTGGCCCACATGGCCCAGCAGACCTCTCCTGTCTCGCCCTTAGCTCCCTTCAGCAGTGCATTTCAGTAGATCCCCCTGTTCTGCTCCCACTCTGTCTCTGGCGAATCCTCTCACCCCACCCCACCCCTGCACCTCTGACCTAGACCCCAGTTCTTGTATGCATAAACAATTTTTTTAAAAATAATATTATTCCTATTAAAAATAAAGAATGCATCCAAAAGAACCTTTAAGTACTTGACAATGTAACTTCAAAATCAAAAAGGGGAAACTGACTGATACATTTAACAGATGCAATCAACACTTTAGTAATCAAAATTCATGCACACATGTATTAGGTTAAAAATAAAAGTCATATTTACAGAGGAAAGTATGGGCTGACTAGTATTTGGGTTGGGAAGAGGAAGCAGGAGCAAAGTATAAATGAAACAAGATTATGTTCATTGTTGAAGCTAGGTGAAGGGTAAATGGGGTTTCACTGTGTTCTTTTACAGTTCTGTTGTTTGGGAAAAAATGGACTATTCAGAAGTAAATGACAAAACACAGCAAATCCAAGGGGAGATGACCACAGGCTCTCAAAGAAAAATATGTTAACATGAAATTCATTTACTAGAAAACAAGAGAGAAAAACGAACTTGACTTTTATTTTCTGCTGGGTTTTTTTTTTATAAACTTCCACATAAAGTCCTCTATTAGGATTAAGTTTTATTAAACTTAATATAGATTAAATTGGGAAAATATCAAACATTTACAAGACTGAATCAAAAACCAGCTTCTGATTGTCTGTGTCTTCTACATTTTCCCCTATTTCACTAATTTTTGCTTCTATATTCAATTTTTTCCTTATTTTGTATTTACTTTTCTATCTTGAATGCCTGGCTTTAATAATTATTTCCAGTCATTTTTTGTCCCAAGAGCTGCTTTGAAGATTTTAAATTTTCTTAGATCTCTCTCTCTGGCCTCATCCAATACGGTTAAGACATAGTACTTTCAATGTCATTAATTTTGGAATCATTCACGACTGCAGATTTTGTTTCTCCTTTAGCACAACGGCTACTTGTGAGCAAGTCCAGTTTTTTTTAAATTTCCAAATTAGATGGTTATACTGCTGGTCTCACTGTTTTATTGTTAATTGTTTAATTCATGGCCTTGTAGACAGAATGTTACTTGTATAGTTCCTGCTTTTGTGCCTCATTTATACATGAATGTTATGAATAGCATTTTGTCTTTATAACATTGTTTGCGGGTAGTTTGCTACTACCAGTCAACGTAAAACGTATAAATACATTTCCCACATACAATTTAAAATATTTTTGTATGCAAAACATGATTCCCGTATTACTATTCCTATAAGAAAGGATCACCACTTTCTTTAAGCCACATAGCTGGTGAGTAACTAACAGAATTTATTACATTCACATTTTTTGTCATTGATGTGTTTAGACTCATTCTGACGATCTTATATATACCTTACTATTCTTTTTCTCTCTTCTACCAAGTTGAAATCTATTTGGGACCATTTTAAATTCATCTATTTAGTAACACAGTAATTTAGTAATGTAGATGAAGTAAAATTAAATGATTCATCTGTATCCTTCCACTGGTTTGCTTTAAATTAGGAGATATAATATGGTAAGCATTTTATCAACATAGTAAATTGAATAGTACCTGTACCTTCCTTTCCCCAAGACATCAGACTTTGAGAAGACTTTTACTTCCCTTCCCCATGTCTAATGTTCTGATGATCTGGAATTCTATTCTGAAATTACTGATTTATGATACACATCTTGTTGTGTTGAAATACCTTTATTTGGTCTTTCATGTTGTTACTGAACTCTTGCGCTTAAAATAATTTGCTCTCGGGCCTCCCTGGTAGCACAACTATAAAGCTATTGGCAGCCACCGCAGCACTAGTTTGAGCCCTGACCAGGGAGATTCCCATATGGGGCAGCAGACCTCTCCTACCTCACCTGCTGCTCCCCTCAGCAGTGTATTTCAGTAGATCTGCCTATTCTGCTTCCCATTCTGTCTCTGGTGAATCCTCTCACCGCCCCCCTTCTGGCACACACCCCAGTTCTTATATGCATAAATAAATAAATCTTTATAAAAAAATAAAATAATTTGCTCTCTAGTATCTAAGAAGTCTGATCCTCATTCCTTTATTGCTAACGTTCTCCCTAAAAATTTTATAGGATCCTCATTTTGGTATTCTGAAATGAAGTAACTGTGTCTTTTTTAAAAATTCAATCTAAAGATCCTTTTCCTTTAGTCCTAGGGAAATGCTCTTCTTTTTAAATAATTTTTTCCTTTCATTATTTTTATTATGTAAATTCATCAGTGTCTTTATTATTCAGTTTGTTATTTTATTAATTATTCTATTCATTATTTTATTTCAATAAGCATTTTTAATTTCCTGGAACATTTCTATTTTGATTGTTCCTTACAACTATTTATATTTTGCAAGATCACTCTATATGTGTATGCATGCCACATACATATATATACATATTCACACATAAATTTCTATAAAATGTTACTTTTCAAATATTAGCTCCAAAATCAGAGTTTTAGTTTACATACTCATATAATCACTCAATTCAATCATATACAGTGTTATCTGTCTATGTTGACATATCAATTTATTTCACTCATTTAAAAGACTCCAAGGGGCCTCCCTAGTGGCACAAGGAGTTAAGTCTCAGCATTATGAAGCTACCTGCAGCCACTGCAGCATGTGCTTGATTTCTGGCCAGGAAGCTTCCCACATGGAGCAGCAGAACTGTCCTGTCTTGCCCACTGCTCCCCTCAGCAGTGTATTTCAGTCAATCTGCCTGTTCTGCTCCCCACTCTGTCTCTGGTGAATCCTCTCACCACCCCCATACCTCCAGCATATACCCCACCTCTTGTATGCATAAATAAATAAATAAATAAATATTTTTTTAAATAAATTCAATTAAAATTTGGGAAGAAAATTCCAAGGAACAGTATGAGTTTAAGCAAACACTTTACCTTTTACCTAACAGGTTAAAACTGAATGTGACAAAAATTTAATTTTCTGAAGTTTAACATTTTAAGAATCACAATCTCAAAGAATACAATTATGTCAAAAACATCTAAAATATGTGAAAAAGTATTATAAAGACTACCAATGAAATTCTTCATTCCTGAAGAGTCAATCAGGCCCAAGAATGAAACCTGTATGGTAAAATGGTATCACCTCTTTAATCTGATTTCCATTACTAATTAAGAGAACCAATACTACCTTTCAAACACAAAGCATAGACACTGCTTTTACTGAAATTACCTGAGTAAAGAAGAACTAGTAACAAGCATTCAAGTCAAATTTCTTTTAACTCTGAAGAATACAACACAAAAGTCCAATCTATTGAAAGTATACAGTAATCTAGGGATCTCCAAAGGTGATTCCCAGAAAAAGGAGCAGGGCTCCCTGGAGATGAGGGCTGCAGCAACAGGATGAGAAGATGATCCTAGAGCATCTTGTATATACCAGAAGCAAACCAGGCTAACGAAGACAACTGGAGTCATTTCAGAATTACTCAAGAGACAACTGAGATAAACCCTGCTGGTTGAAAATGGGAAAACTCGAGCATCAAACAGGATATTAGCTGACAATATCAACTGTCCTCAAGTACATGAAACTAAAAATGAAATGAAATGGTGATCTTTGCAGATGCCAGAAATCACCTAATTATTTCTCAAAAATGGCTAACTGAAAGAACAAAAAACATTTAACCTGCCTTTCCTCAATTTATGTACTTGGAGAGTAACCTAATAGTTGAGAGAGGGAATATTCTCTAAACAGAAATACTCTACCTTACATAACAGGGCATAACAGAAATAAAAGCATCATTTTGCAACTTTAATGATCGAACCAATTAAGGTTCAATCAATGGTTCATAAAATCACCAAAAAAAGCTTAAAAATTTTTTTTCCTCTAAATGGTATTAGAAAATTTTGCAAAATCTGAATAAGTCTACTGAGTACCATCATAATGAAGTTAGATAAGATAATGTCCTTGTTTTTAGAATATATTGTCAGGAGCACTAGGCTTTCAACTTTCAAATGGTTCAAAAATACTAACAATATGTATATCGATAGAATAATAAAAAATACATTTGGGGAATTTGGGTGAAGGATATATGAGAATCTTTGGTAACATTTTTTTAATATTTCAGTTAATACTAGAATACTTTCAAATTTCCCTGAAATTTTTTTTCTCAAATAAGTTCCCTGAGACAACGGGGGATTAACCAGTTTTTAAAAAGTAGTCAATAATACTATACTACATATGAAGAAATCTTATACTCCCATCCTACTCCCTAAAAAAGGTATATCTGAATTTAGATCCTTTATAATGTGGACTGACCCAGACACAGAAAAACATGGTAAAGGACACAAGAGATATAAGAAATAAAATCCAAACCAAAGGAGACACTACAGGAAAAACAATCTGATGTCTCAAGCAAAATATTGACAGAAAAAATATTAATGCATGTGTTATTTATAGATTAAAAGATTCTAGGATAGCTACACAAAAAGTTGTAGATGAATTGCATAACAACATTATTCATAATAGTCAAAATATAGAAATTATCCAAAAGTCCACCAACTGACGAATGGATAAACAAAATGTGATACTACCTATCCCTTGTAATATTACTCAACTATAAAATGGAATAAAGGAACTCATGTTCTCATATGGAAGAAACTTAAAAAACATGCTAAGTTAAAAAGAGCCAGATACAAAAGACACAGTGTATGATCCCATTTATATGAAATGTCCAAGACAAGCAACTCTACAGAAACACAAAGTACAGTGGTTGCTAGGGGCTGAGAGAAAGGGGAATTGTGAATAACTGTTTTTTTTTTCTGGGGGGGGTGATGAAAATACTCCGAAATTAGATAGTGGTGATGGGTATGCAGCTTTGTGAGTGTACAAAAAAACAATTAACTGTGCACCTTAAAAGAACAGACTGTGTCCTCCTTGGTAGCCTAGGGGTTAAAGTCTCAGCACTACCATGCATTAGTCTCAGTGGAAGAGGCCTGAGTTGGATCCAAGGTGAGGGAGCTGACCCACATGGCACAGCAGACCTCTCCTATCTTACCTGCTGCTCCCCTGCCGTGTATTTCAGTCAATCCACCTGTTCTGCTCCCCATTCTGTCTCTGATGAACATTCTCACCCCCAGCACCTCTGGCCTAACACCCAATTCTTGTATGCATAAATAAATTTTAAAAAATTTTAAAATAAATAAATCTTTAAAAAAAAGAAACATACAACAGAAATGTGAAAACTAGATTATATGATGATACTGATGTTGAAAGAATCATAGTCAGTGGATGCTCAAACATGTAGGTTACAGCTTGAGCATGAACAAGATGTTTACATGGTGGCTCTGCCTCTCCCCCAGAATAACTCACTGTATACAAAGGGATACCACCCTTTGATGACCCAAGTCATCAAACCCAACATCACCAAGAGGGACAGACGCACTTATCTGACTCCTTACACAACACACTGAGAAAGATCATCATCACTCCAATGGTAGCCCTACCAAAAAATAGGTAACCTGAATAGAATCATGTGGAAACATTAGACACACACAAACTGAGTCAGTTTATGAAATGACTGGCCTGCTTTTATCAAAAATGTCACAGCCAAAAAAACCCAAAGACTGAGAGACTGGTTCCATATAAAGGAGACATGACAATAAAGTACAATGTGTGAGCCTGATTTCTAAATTAAGAAACATGTTGTTATAAAAAACTGTTGGGACATGAAATCTGAATAAGGACTGAAGAGATAATAGTCTTGTACAAACCTGGCATTTTCTGACTTGTTTATTATATACTGTGGTTATATAAAAAAAATTTCCTTCTGTTTAAGAAAAACACGCAGTCATCAGCTTCCCCTCGGTACAGAAGTTCAGCCTGAACAACATTTAGCAGTCGTTGCCTCTAAAGACAACAGTCACCACACATGGCAGGGATTTTGCGCTCCTCGGTCCAGAGACACGCCGCCCATCCCCACCGCCACCAGGCCGACTTCAGACTGTGACTAAAGGATGGAGTCCCTGGACTGGATTTGTCCCAGATGTACCAAGTCAAGAATCCCAGACAGTGTTTCAGTCTCCCCTGCAGATCAGGAAAAATATGGCGGGGGGCCCACTGCACCCTCATAAGCTGCACTGTTAACAGAACAAAAAGGACAGAAGGACGTCCATGCTGGGTCAAAAGGGTACTAAAGGTGCTTACATTAGAAAAAGCTCACGCTCCAAGGTCAAAGAATAGCCCTCCAGTGAAGGCAAAACTGAAAGCAGTTCAGCATTTGATAAGAACCAGCCCTGGGTTCCCACAAGGACTTCAGGGAGAACAGGCGAGCAGGGGCCTCAGGGGCATGGGGGTTAGGAGCAAGGTGGCCCCTACATCCTCGGGGCCATGGGGCAATTAAGTCCTAATGCCAGAGCAGCTGCAGCTGAAAAAATGCAAATCATTTTTATTTAAAGATGGTGAGAAAGCATTTTCATTAAAATATATCTTAAATATTAAAAAAAAAAGGATAAAGTCAACAGAGTAAATGTTCATTGCTAAATCTGGGTAAAGGGCACATGGGAGTTCTTTGTATATTCCTGGCACTTTCAAAAGTCTGAACGAAGCCTTATCTTTTAGAAATACATATTGAAATATTCACAGATAAAATGTTATGATTTCTACATCTTCCGGGTTCTCAGATTACCTTTGGATCCAGCAGAACAAATCCTTTGCTGAAACAGAGTTCCTATACTGACTGGGCAAAATGACTTCTTTAACAGATTTTGTGTAATTGGTCTACATTTTCAAGTAATGTCCTATAAAAGGACTGGGGCTGAATGTTAAGGCAGTAAGAATTTATTTAACTACTTCGGGTCTGACTTTGTGATGAATGGGGATGAGGAACAAAAATGTTACCATAGAGAAATAAAAGTACTTTCTTCAAGGTGAAAAAAAAGATATGTTAACACTTCTGTGATGTTTCAAAATAATAGGGCAGTGAGTAGGTCTAGATGAATCACAATTAGTCATGTACTGATGACTGTTAAAGCAGAATAATGGAAACATCAGGTATATAACACTCTTCTCTGTACTTTCCTATCTGTGAAGTTGTCTATAATTAAATGTTTTCAAAGAGCCCATAGAGAAGAGTTTTTTAAATGGAGAAACTAAGATTAAGGAAAATTAAGCGGCACCCACGCCCAGGACTCCGTTTTGAATCTTTCTAATATATAAAACTCTCTCCACTAAACAATCCTAAAGTCTCTTCATTCAGCAGCAGGCAACATTGTTCTCCCCACCTGAAGTTTTGAACTATGCTGTACCTACACTTACAGTTACCTTTGAGAGTAAACACAACAAATAATGAATGAAATCAGATAAATGTAGATAGAGGTAATCACTCAAAGAGATGTCCACAAATCACTGAGAAGATAGGAAAGCCAGCTACTATTAAGCCCCCCGTATGAGTTGTTACTTAAGTCATTTAATCCTCACATCAAGACTAGAGTAAATGTGTGTGTATGGTAAAAAATATGTAACACAAAATTAGGTGATTTTTTTTTCAATCTCATTTTAAAGATGAGGAAAAAAAGATGAGTGAGAAGTTAAGACATTTTCCCAAGGCAACGGTAAATAGCAAACCAGAATCTGAACTAATTCTTTCTCTAACATGTATGATTACCACCATATAATCTGATTCTTAAATCTCTAAAAATTTGGATTTTATGAGTCAATACCAACAGCCTGACCAACTCTGAAAAAAAAAAAAAAAAACAACGATTTTCTGCATAAAAAAGCCTAAAATAGCACCAACATGCAGGCATGCTGAAAACCTCCCCAAACAATCAGCAACCCCCCAACAATCTTCACACCTCACTACCTTTGCAGCAACATCTTTGGAAGTTAAATTAACTCCAAAAGTATATGAATATAAATGAGACATTTTATCTTTCCTAAGCTTATGGGTAAATAGTGAATAAAATGCAAATAATTTTGTCTATACTTGAATAATAATGAATTTATAGATTTTAGCCATAGCAAAACAATTGATTATTATGTATGTCATTCTAAAAAGCATTATTTTGGTCTTGACACACAAGGAACAAATATGAACGCCCCAAATTCATCAATACGTAATCTGTAAATATTACAGAACACATATTATAATGAATACTTCCTGTAGAAATACACTGAAAACTACTATGAGCTTTTACAGGAGAAAAATACAGAATGAATTTAACTTTAATCCACCCATCTAATTAAACTGGCGACACAATGGGGAAATAAGTCTCAAGAAGACACAGAACAAACCTGCAAACACTACAGCCTCTTTTACTCCATTACCAAAAAACTTCAAAATGTCCAAAGCAGAGTCACAAATCACAGTACCAAATTAAAAAAAAAAAAATTACACACACATATCTGTGCACTTATTCTTGTTACATATTTTGCAGGATGAATGGCTTCAAAACAATGTACAACATATGCCTTTTTAAAATTTAAATCATTTTTTTAAATTATTGTATTTATTTTAAAAAGTCAAGGGGTCTAAAATACGTCAAAGCTCTGAATTGGAGAAAAAAATTAAAGATTAAACTATAAGACAAAGACAGATTAAAAAACTAAACTACAAAAAAAGTGCTGAGAGTTGCTATCTACAGGAATTCTACATATCTAAATATCACTGTGCACTTCTTTATCATGCAAACCTTTTATTTCATACTCACCCAATACTGTAAATACCAAAAATATTTTAAAATGTAAATATTAGCCAGTCAGTTTTAGAGGGAAAAAGTCTTCCAAAAAATACCAGTAAAGTATAAATTTCCTCACACCTGTACCCTCAAATCACCATTGAAAATGGGAAATGGCAAAACACTGCCCTGTCTACTAAATGTGCCTGCAAAGTCTTCTATTTTGACTAATTAATAAACATATGATGCAGACTAAATGACATATACTGATAACCAAGCACCACCCAAAAATTTACTTCATCTAAACTAAGAGGAAGACAAATGGGAAAGCAAAAAACTAGAGGTAACAAAAAGCATTTTTCCTCCTTTTCCTTCTGTAATGGCAAACAAATGACTTCAAACATTTTTTTGTTAATCCAAGAAAAAGACAATTAACTTACTAGCATGCTTGTCTGCAAGCATTATAAGCGTGTTGGAAATATCTCGTCTTCTATAAAAGCATACTACTTTTGCTTCCACGTTGCCAGTTGCAGTCTAAGAAATAAGAAAAATAAAAGTCATCTGTACTGAATATTAGATTCAAAGAGTTTATAATACAAAGCTAGACACAGCCCAATTATAAGTATCCTCATTTACACTGTGCCCTAACAACTGTAGGATAATCACAGAGCTGAAAAATTCAAATAAAAATGAGCAACATTTGTTCAGGTTCCAAGTAAAACTGAAATGTCAAACACAGAATAACGCACTGGCATTAATTAAACTAAAGCCATGAGACCGCTTTAATGACTAAAGCCAGACATAGTTAAATCTAATTTGCCTTAAGAAACTAATTCCAAAAATTTTTAAGCCACAACATAACTTATTTACAACAGTTAAACAGAGCTGCTCTAAACCTACTCCAAGCAGCACAGGCTGAAAGTAAAGCCAGCCAGTCCTCCCAGTGGCGGGGAAGCTCAGAAGGTATGAGAGGACCAGAAGATTTGGCATAGCATTCTCCAGTCCAGGGGAGTCTACGAATCCATAAAAGTCAATATTCTTAGTAGTACTCAGTCTACCCTCACATATGAAAGTATTAAAAAATTTGAGTTATGAACAATGAAGCTCTTATTTCTTTTTTACGCCAGCCTAGAATATGATCAATATTCATTTAGCTTGTAATTTACTGCAGCTGAGGTTCAGGATCCTACTTGCCTATACTTTCTGAATTCTGAGAACTTTCAAGGTCGATCATTCATTACAAAGTTCCTTATAAAAATACATAGATTGCAATAAAATGTTATTGTGATTTCCCATTTCAAATAAATTTGAGAACAAAATTTCAGAATTTCCCCGGACTTACAGATGCTTAAACATAAATAAATCAGAATATATCTATATGTGTGTGAGCGCATGCACGCTTGCGCTGTAGTAAATTTGTCAATTTTATGAAGTTCAGCGACAGTATTTTATTTTTCCAGCAGCAGTATTTTAAAATGAAAAGCAGTCTTCAAGAAATATTGCCCCTTAAAATTGAAATCATATTAAATCCTAATCAAAGTACTTCTATATTTCACAATATTGTGATCAAATACATTCTTCAGAAGTAATGATCCAGCAATCTGCTAAATGAACAGGCCAATATGTCCATGTAAATAAAATCTATCAATGACTTCAACGATAAGCTCTTTATCACGTTCATCTTCTTATGACAAAAATACGTTAAAAATTTAAAGCAAGTTTCAAGGCTTTTTTTTTTTTTTTTGGCCTCATGAGTGAGTTCCTCCAACAGGGATACGCTAGAAAGCCAATTAAATTCTTATTAAACCTGTTAGGGTGGAAGGGCAGAATTCAAAATAAGTACTCTCTTCTGGATCATGTACACACTTGCTCATAGGTTAGTTTACAATTACAGTATTTCTCTTGCCTCCTGCAACACACACACACTTCTCTCTCTCTCCTCTTCCATCATTTCTCAAAAGCTGAATTACTCAAATCATAGTCTAAGTCTACAACAGTTACTAGACTGAAATGAACAGATTAAGTATATTTAATTTGAGTTAATTTTATATTTATTAAATCTAATAATAAAAAAGAGGTTTTGAATTTTCATAAGACTTACAAAATTTTTTCTACTAATATATTTTTTAATTTTACAAAAGTAGGGAGCCTTCTGGTGGTACAAGGGGTTAAGGTTAAGTCTCAGCACTATGAAGCAATCTGCAGCCACTGTAGCATAAGTTTGATCCCTGCCCAGGGAGCTTCCCACATGGCCCAGCAGCTCTCTCCTGGTGAATCCTCTCACCACTACCCCCACCCCCAAAAACACACACCCCTCTGGCCTGCACCCTAGCTTTTGTATGGGTGAATAAATACATCTTTAAAAAAAAAAGTAGGGCCTCCCTGGTAGCACAGGGGTTAAAGTCTCAGGGCTATCAAGCTATCCTCAGCCACTGAGGCAAGAATTCAATCCCTTGCCAGGGAGCTAACCCACATGGCACAGCAGACCTCTCCTGATTTGCCTGCTGCTCCCCTCAGAAGTGTATTTCAGTAGATCAGCCTGTTCTGCTCCCCACTTTGTCTCTGGTGATTCCTCTGACCACCCCCCACACCTCTGACCTACATCCCAGATCTTGTATGCATAAATAAATAAAATAAATCTTCTTTAAAAAAACTGTACAAAAGTAGTTTGATATGGTGATTTTTTTTTTTTTTTGGTAAATTCTTCACAAATAACACTGGTCAACAGTGAGATCGTTACTAACTTAAAAGGCCCCAATCTGTAGTATCGTGGTGTGCTGAACATGAATATAACCCTGAAAATTTTTCATTAGCTCTCGTTTTGAAGACATTTCATATAATTCATTTTACGTTTCACCGTGTAAATTTATCCAGTAGGACTGCAACAACATCCTCAATCAGCCTAGAATGATGTAATATTGCATTGCATTGCATAATACCATCATGCACACATCATCCAGAGTTGATTGCATCATTTTCTGATGCAATGCAATACTACTGCCAGGCGGCTGCTGAAGTAAGCTGACATCACCAGTGCACTAGATAAGCCTTGTCGGAAAGGTTGAGCATTGAAAATATTTCAGACTTTGTGCGAGACAGTTTAAGCTACTGTTCCATAGAACTGTTATGATTTTATCCATTTAGGCACAATACAGAACAGTCATGCCTCGAAAGTGCGTTAATAGTGTGGACAATTTCTGCTCTACTTGTGGGGAAGTGACATTTGCCAACCAGAAGAAAAGTATAACTTCTCAAGTGAAGAAGGCTTATCATCTTTACTTTGAATGCAAGGTTGGTGACCAAGACAAGTCTTGGGCCCCGCATAGATGCTGTGCTACACGTACAATACAGCTTTCACAGTGGTGAAATGGCAAAAGACCATCCATGCCATTTGAGTGCCCATGGTGTGGAGAGAGCCAAGCAACCACATAAAAGACTGTTACTTCTGCTTGGTGAGGAACCAAGTTATTCTGGCGGAATAAGGAAGCAAAAGTCGAGACTAGTCTATTCAAACATTCCAGCTGCGTTGAGACCAGTTCCACATGGTGAGGCTCTTCCTATTCCAGAACCTGCAGCAGAATATTCTCTTTTTTTTTTTTTTTTGATTTATTTTTTATTTATACATACAAGCTGGGGTACAAGCCAGAGCTGTGGGGCGGCGAGAGGGTTCACCAGAGACAGAGCGGGGAGCAGAACAGGCAGATCAGAACTACACTGCTGAGGGGAGCAGCGGGCGAGGCAGGAGAGGTCTGCCGCACCATGTGGGATTCTCCCCGGCCGGGCATCGAACTCGCGTCGCTGTTGCCGACAGCTCCACAGTGCAGCGCTTAACCGCTGCGCCACCGGGGAGGCCCAGAATATTCTCTTGATTCATCTGATGAGGACAAGGATGAGCTGACCTGTTCTCCTGTCCCATCAGCATGCAGTGATCCAGCTTTTCACTGTGGTGCATCATCAACCCCACACAGACTAACACAGGAGGAACTAAATGACCTGGTTCGTGATTTGGATTTATCCAAGAACAAGGCAGAATTGCTAGGATCCTGACTCCAACAATGGAATCTTCTAGAAGAAGATGTCACAATTACTTTATATGGAAAGCGCCACCAGCAGCTGGAGCCTTTCTTCAGAAAGGAAAGTACTCTGGTATTCTGTTCCGATACTGAGGGCCTCATAAAAGCCTTAGAAATCACTCATGACCCACAAGAATAGAGACTATTTCTAGACTCTTCGAAACTGAGTCTTAAGGCTGTGCTTGTGCACAATGGAAACCGTCTTCCATCTATTCTATTCCTGAACAGCTGAAAAAGAGACAAGCAAAGAAATCTAAGAAGCAGTCTATGACTTGATTATTTTACAGGTATTAACCACAGGCCTATTACTATTGGCATGCATTTCATGATGTAAACATCCATTTATTGCAGATTACAAAAAAACTAGAGCCACAGTTAGAATTTGGCTGTCATATTCATGCTAAGCACATACAAATTGATAGGAAATGACTCATTTTATATCAGTAACATGACGTTTGTAAAAATTTGTTGCCCAGTATAATTTGGGAAGCACTGCTTAAAAAATGTGAGTTAAGTATTTGGTATATATAAAGTCTGGTTATTCTTTCAACTCACCAAATTCTTTTGAGCTCTTCCATGTACCAAGCACTCAGCTAAGCACAGGAAATAATGGTGCCCACCCTCAAAGCCTCCACTCCAGCAAGGATGCCTGTTTCAAATCACCTCTCCAACCTTCCAAAGTCCAACTGTAATCAAGTCCCTCACCTGATTTTCCACAGGTTCCCCAAAGCAAAAGGATAAACGTAAGACACTGCTATCAATTTTTCCTGCCCCATTTTCCTTTCCTCCTTCCTTTCTACCACCCCATCCCCACTCCAAACTTGATTTCTCACTCAAAAAGGAAATAACAACCTGTTGTGGGGAGGGCAGAAAAGGCTTCTGGAGGAGGAAATGGGCACAGGGTCCTTAGCTAGGAAAAAAAAGAAAAGGAGCCCAACAGGTAAAGACAGGAGCGCCGAGTAAGTTTAAAGAGAAAGAAAGACATGGGCAAAAGGTGGGAAAAAAAGAAGACATGTATAAAGAACCCACAATAAACACTTCTTTCCTGTGTTCTTTTCTCCATTTAGGTTTTTATTAAAATATCCTCCAGCAATAAGGGACATTTCTGAAGTTCCAGAATCATTTTAGTCAACCTCATATTCACAGTTGTTTCTATCCCAGACTTAGACTATACTTTATTTAAAAAAACACTTCCCATTTCAGGGAGTTCATGATTTAACCCAAACTAAAGAACAAGTGGAGACTTTCCCAATTTTTATCTATTCCCAACAGATCCCAAATGACAGGAGGGGTCTTAATTTCCATGAAAGGGTTTTAAGGTAATCTCCTGAATTTATGTGCAAAAATCTCGTATATACAAATGTAGACTGGAGGAGGGGGTGGTAATCAGATGCTTAATAACTCTCTTCCCCCATCAGAAAAATATAGAGACCCTAAACATTAAAGTGAATCTCAGAGCAAATTAGACAGCTTATAAAATATGCAGAATATGACAATACAATAGGTATATAATATAGGGCCTCCCTGGTGGTGCAAAGCGTTAAGCACAGTGCTGTGGAGCTGTCAACAGCTGCAGCGCCAGTTCCCACAAGGCGCAGCAGACCTCTCCTGCCTGGCCCGTTGCTCCCCTCAGCAGTGTATTTCCATCGATCTGCCTGTTCTGCTCCCCACTCTGTCTCAAGTGAACTGGCTCACCATCCCACACCTCTGGCCTACACCCCAGCTTTATGCATAAATAAATAAAAATAAATCTTTTTTTAAAAAAAGGTATATAGGGCCTCCCTGGTGGCGCAGCGATTGAGCGCTGCGCTGTGGAGCTGTTGGCAGCAGCGATGCGAGTTTGACGCCCAGCCTGGGAGAATCCCACATGGTGCAGCAGACCTCTCCTGCCTTGCCCGCTGCTCCCCTCAGCAGTGTATTTCTGATCTGCCTGTTCTGCTCCCCACTCTGTCTCTGGTGAACCCTCTCGCCACCCCACATCTCAGGCCTGTACCCCAGCTTGTATGTATAAATAAATAAATCTTTTAAAAAAAAAGGTATATAATACACATATCTAAAACACAATCACTAGGGGGCCTCCCTGATGGCCCAAGGGGTTAAGTCTCAGTGCTATCATGCTATGGCTAGCCACTGCAGCATGAGTTCAACTCTGGCCAGGGAGCTAACCCACATGGCACAGCAGACCTCCTCTCCTATCTCACTGGCTGCTCCCCTCAGCAGTGTATTTCAATAGATCTGCCTGTTCTGCTCCTCACTGTCTCTGGTGAATCCTCTCAACATGCCCCCAACCCCGCCATTTCTGGCCTACACCCCAGTTCTTGTATGCAAAAATAAATAAATCTTAAAAAAAAAAAACACAATCACTAGCAAATAACACACCAATTTATCCACAAGCATAACTCCAAAACTTCCAGAGACTAAATTCTCATTATTATGTGCACAACACTGACCCAGTATGTATGCAAGAGCAACACTCAATCTAGGTAATTTATCAAAAAGTTGTTTTTTACTTTAACCTATTCTTCCTCCAAAAGAGCATCTTCACTATATCTGAGTAAAAATTAGAGGGAAGGAAAAAGGGAATAGAAGATAAACAATGTTGACCTGTGTTCATCAACTGATATTTAGTTTTGCCCCTAAAAGTTCTCAAACGTTTAAGGAAAAAAATTGAGACAAGAAAATCTATTACTATAATTAAAAAATAAAAACAAAGAATACTGCAGTCCAGCTTTCAACCTGAGCAAATGACATCTCAAATAAGTTTTTATAAGCCAAGGACCATCCTATAAAAGTGAATTTTCTATAAAAATGTGATTGAAAGCATACCCTAGGAATTTTATTTCAAAAAACACTCTATTTAAAAGATAGCTCAATGTCTCTTTTTCTCCTGGCTAACCAAGTAGACCATATCAAATGTTCTTAAATTCATTGTTCGGCTATTCCAAACATGTTAACTTTCCCCACTTTGCCTCTGATGTTGCCAATTCACCCCTGATGTTCTCAGGGCCTTTATTTAAACCACTCTTGGGGGCTCTTCCCCCACTGTAATCTTTCCTTATCCTTTAGACTTCAACTCAATGTCTTACAGTCCTTTCCTTCCCTGTCCAAAGGAAGAAACTTCTGTTCTCTTCTATGTCAAGGCTCATGCTTTTTTCTTCTTCAAAGTAAACACCATTTATTATTATTTTCTTTCTGCCTGTCTGTCTTTTCATGAAGAAGAGACACTGAGATAGTACAAACCATACTGTTCATTATTTTATCTCCAAGTCTCACACAGTCCCTGGTACATAGTAAGTGTTCAATAAATACCTTTTAATTATTTAAAATGAGCTGTCTTTTCCACATCCCTTCACAAATAAAAGCCCTATGTAAGTATTTAGATTTTAACAAGCCAAACTGTTCTTATTTACCAATACTCCATCTATTCAAACTGCCATGCTCTCAAATAGCAGAGAATCTAGTTTCTTGCAGTTTCTCATCCCCCACCTCCAAAGGACCATTATCACATTAATGACTCTTTGCTGAAAGCCAACTGGTCAGAGAGAAAGTAGGGAGTTGCTGGCTATGCTTTGCTTTTTTTTTAAAATGCATACAAGCTGGGGTACAGGCCAGAGGCGTGGGATGGTGAGAGGGTTCACCAGAGACAGAGTGAGGAGTAGAACAGGCAGATCGACGGAAATAAACTGCTGAAGGGAGCAGCGGGCAAGGCAGGAGAGGTCTGCCGAGACATGTGGGAATCTCCCCGACCGGGCGTTGAACTCAAGTCCCTGCTGCCAACAGCTCACAGCATAGCACTTAACTGCTGCACCACCAGGGAGAACCTGCTGGTTATGCTTTGAAAGTAAATGGTAATGTAATGATAAAGGAGTGTGAAATGATCCAGATTCAAGTGAGATATGTAACCCAGTCATTTAACTACTATGTGCCTCTCAAGAATCCATGATGCATCCACCTTAAAGGTTTAAGGTTGTGAACTCTAAAATAGGTAACAAAGGTGAGTCTGCAGATGACATGCTTTCAGAGGGCCATTTATAAATTTAGCTCAGCCACAATTTTCCTTTTATTTGTGGGATAATTTGGCTGATGTCTGTATCCACTACTGTACCTATTTTTCTTCATCTTTGAATTCCTAAAAGTGCATATCTAAAAGTGCCTGGAGGATAGCAGGTTCTCAGAAATATTTGCAAAATGAATGAATCAAAGTACTTTGTAAACAGTAAAGATATGTCTAAGTATTAATATCAGATATTTGAGAAATTTGTTAAATTCAACAAATATTTACTGAATGCCTTAACTACATACCAGTCACTATTCTAAAACATTTAGGATGCAATAGTGAGTAGAAAAAAATCATTACTTACACAGCGCTTTCATTCCAGTTTGGGAAAATAGGCAATAAACACAGTAATTAAGTATTATTAAGTATATCTGAATATGATAAACGATATGGAAGAAAAAGCAAGATGGGGGGTGAGGGAGGAGATGGCCTAGTTAACAACTAGGCAGTCTTAAGGTGCATGCATGTGAGAAAATGAAGCCTACTGTGCTTGCAGACAAATGACCAAAGCCAAGAGCAGCCAGGGAATACTATCTCATAGAGCAACACTGCTATTTGAATCCCAATTAACATTCCAAATAAACTGATATGGGTTACAGTTTAGAGATACCTTACATTAAAACATAAAAGAGAAGCAGATCAGAATGACACCCCAACAGTTACACCCCCACACAATGATCTAGGCCATTTTTTTCCTTTGACGATGGTATCAAATACTACAGGATTTTTCTAAATGCATGGTCTCTGGGATATGCCCAGAAACAAACCAAGATATCAAAGCTCTTTTAAACCAGAAATGCCTCAAGTCAGACCTGGCTTTTTGAGACTTAGAACCAGACCAGACTCCAGAACCAGACCAGATGGTATGTTAAGGTATCAGCTAGACAGTCCTGAAGAATTTAATGCTATCAACTCTCATATGCTACAAAAAATAATGCTCAAATTGGATTGGAGGAAACCAAAGCATCACTAGAAACCTATGGTCCATGCAGTTTATGATTTTTTTCAAGTTCCTCCTTCATAAAAGCTCTCTATTGCAAACAGCTATGGTGCTTCCGATGCCCTGGACACCTGGGATCAGAGACAAACCTTAATATAAAAATTTCATTTACTTGGGCCCAAGGACAAAGCCACTTTATATTATACCAAAAACTGTATTCTGATTGGTAACCCTAGTCCAGAATTTTACAAATTCCCTTTTATAAGGGTATTTCCTAGCTTAGTCTGTCTAAAGCTGGAAGAGGAAAAAACTTAGTTCACTAAAACAGAAGAAATACAAATTATGACTCTAAATATTGGAAAGGACTGATTCACAGCAGGAGCAACCAGTTTTACAAAGTTGTACAATTTGAAGAAATGTACAGATATTAAATATACAAAAACATTTAGTAACAGAGGTAATTACAAAAAGCAAAAAGAACATTCAGAATCCTGCCTAACTCTCTAATCTGAAATCTCTACTTTCAAAGAGTCTGGAACTGAAAGTAAAATCACCTCTTATGTCCTTTACCCAATTACCCTTCAAAAGGAAAATATTTTTTAACATTAGAATCAAGAATACTCAGTGTATATACCTTGTTGAGCTCTTCTATCCTTCTGATTAGGTATGGGTTGCTGGAGGAATTCTCAAAGTAGACATAATCTGTAATTAAAGGAAGTAAAGAGCTTAATCTTTTCAACAGAACGTTCACATTTGTCAATTTATGACTTTCTATATTAGGCACTTCACATTCAAAACGAAGCATGTAATTCACTCACTGGTAAAAGCTTAGTAATACAACCTTAATATATTCTCTCGTGTGCCTACTATTCACAGCCCCTTATTTTCCTGGCATTTGCATTTCATTTCATGTTTTATCAGCTTCTCCTAGACTTTTGTCCCGCACATGTCATTTTTTTAATAATAAACAAGACATAACTCTTCTCATTACTTTACAGTCAGGACTAAGCACGCGTCTTTCATACTGTAACTGCTTCCACATCTTTTCCCTCCAATTTGCCCTGAAGTAGGTTTCTCACATGAAACTATTAACCTAAAACAAATTCTGAGCATCTTGAAAGCGTTAGCAGTCCAAAGTTCATTCCAAACACAAACTTAAAAAAATAAAATAAAATCAGGTGAGCAGAGCAGGTAGCACAATGACTTTTTCTCAACTGTATCTAGGAAGGGGGTCCCCTTCTGAGAGGCTGAGCTCTCTGGAGGGGTATTAGAATCTTTTTTATACTCTTTTACCAAATTTAATCCAGACCCATTTAGTGTCTTGTTTTAAAGAACTCGCCCGCAGGCTTTCAACAAAAAGGACAAAATTTTTCAAATGTGGCTTTTCCTCTCATCTAATAGGCTCACTGGAAACTTCCCACTGTGTGTTTATTTGAGAGGCTGAACTGCATTTTATTGTCTATCTCTGCAGCTCTCTCCTGTCTCTCCGGCGAAGTGGCCTCATTTAGCCAGGCCATTCCCACCACCATCCATCAGGAGCTCTGCTAATGAGCAGAGAGGGAAGAACAAGTCTCACACACAAACACGCCACTTATCTGAATTATTATTTTAGCAGGAAAGAGGGAGGAGGGCGTCGTGAGTAGGGAGAAAGTTTGTTTGACCTTATTTCTCTCTTCTGCACAACACTGGGAAGGAGGCAGACAGCAAGAGCGAACGTCTAGGCAGAGCTCAACTCCCCACCTCTGGCTACGGTGTCCGGGCCCGACGAAGCCCCATTCTTGGGGGACAGGACAAGAAACGGAAGGGGGAGTGGGAACGGAGAGGTGTAAGGCCCTGTCCCCGCAAACAGGCCTGTCCAGCTGTGCTCTGGCTGGGCCCCCATCTCCCCCACCCCCACCCCACCCTCCCACTGAAGGGGAGGAGTAGAGGTGGGTGCCTGTCCCCACATTTCCAACCCCCACAGCCTAGAAGCCACGCGCGCTAAGACCACCCTACAGGGGGCTCGACGGCCCCTACCCCCATGGGGGTTTCATGGAAGGGGGCGTCTGATAATTCATACCCAACTAAAGGCCTGGCCCTTAAGACCTGGGTGGGGTATAGGTGGGCCCCGGCCCCTTGCGGGCCACGGTGGGGGGAGGGGAGGGTGGCCGGGTGGGGAGTCCCGGCCCCCCCTGGCGGGCCCGGCGCCCCCCGCCCTCTGCGCTCTCTGCCCAGGCGCCCGGGGCTCCCAGCGGATAGGGTGAACTCGCCCCGACCCCCCATTCCCGGAGCCCGCCACCACACGGGCCGGGTCGGGCCGAGCCTTCCTACCTCCGACCCGGTACATGTTGGCCGCCATGTCCGCCCGCCCGCCCGCGGAGCCCGAGCCGAGCCCCGCCCGCCGCCGCCGCCGCCGCCGCCGCCGCCTCAGCTTCGGCCGCCGCCGCCGCCGCCGCCGCCGCCGCCTCGCCACGGGGGGGAGGGGAGGGAGGAAAGGAGGGGAGGGGGAAGTGAAGGGGAGGGGACGCCGAGGGGTGGGGGCAGGTGCCCGCCCCCGGCGCCGGGCGAGCGAGGCGGAGTGTGCCGGCCCTGGGAGGCCGGAGCGCTGCGGGGCCAGCGGGGAACTGGGGAGGGGGGCGGTTTGGGGGGCCTTTCTGGAAGTGGCGGAGCCTAGGGCAAGGGTCCTGGCCAAAGCAGAGGCCTGCACTCGCAAATGCGGACCAAGGACTCAGAGAATTGGAGTGGGGGCAGGGACTCAGCATGCCCCGTCACCTGCCCGCTCCGAAAGGGGTCGTCCTTCCCTGCGTCTGTCCCTAGGGAGTTGAGCACGTGAGCGCCTGATTCGATGCAAACACTTGGATGCAAATACATGCACGCAGCAGGGCGCCTTCCTCCTGCTGCTATTCAATGCGGCGGTCTTGGCGCCCTCAGGCCTTGAGGCCAAGAAGACCCCAGGTCTTTTAAGCTTCCGCAGGCCAAGACCCGGCTGGGGACTAGGTTATAAAGATTGACCCCTTTCCAAATCCACACTAACTGCATTCGCAAGCCTATCAGAACTGAACCCACTCCCCTACACCTGGAGGCCTTGCCACAAGCCAGGCCCCGTGAATATAGGGCTGGGGAGGCGGGGTGTGCAGATGGCTGAGAGACAAAACCTTTGCTGGTGCGGAAACTGGACGCTATAGTTCACCATCACCACTAACTCCACTACCCCCACCGCCCGCCAGAGGAGATAGTGCCAATGAGCTTGCTGTTGATAGACAGTTAACTGGTTATGTGCCTACAGCTTTTAAATTTATTATTTTCCCATGCTAATTCTCTAGACAAACCCTGTTTTCTCAGTCTTCATACCCTCAAAGAAATCAAAAACCAAGTGGAGTTGAATCTTAGCTGGCTATCCCCTAAATGCACACAACTTTCTTTAGGGAAGCCAATCCACTCCAAACTACTACTAGACATGACTGTATAATAAACATGAAGCTGATACCTAACTACTGTGAAGAGTTTGAGTTTCTAATGATTTATAACTATGTGATATTGACTAGGTTTGGAATCTATGCAGGAATGGAAGATGTCCCCAGAAAAGACTGTTTGGTGATGGTATTTGTGATTTGTGATTACCACAAATCATTGAGGTTCAAAAAAGAGTTTTCCGAATAGTGAAGAATGGTAAAGTAACGAATAAAAAACAAAGCATCTCTGCCTGAATTACCTTGATTGACAGTAACTCCAGTTTCCTCATCTATAACGGGGACACTTCACAGGGGGAATGAGGATCAGCTGTGATGATATCCAACATGCTTGGTAAACCACACAACATAGGGTACTATGCAAATAACAGGTGTCTGGGTTATTTTTTAACTCCATAAAGTTTCGGGTTCCCAAGGGTTTTAAGCCGCCAGCCAAATTGTGTGCCAATATCACCACTTCTGACCCAGAGAGGAAAAAAACAAAAGTGTTTTGTTATGCACATTTCATAGCAATTATTTATGGTAATGGTTTTACCCAATTTGGAGATCCCACCCAAAACATGTTGTGCAGTATCTGACATTATTCTCTCTTTCTAAGCTGATACAAAGATCGAATAATTCACCTGGAGTCACACTAAACTGGCAACAGTATTGGGTTTATAATTCAGCCCTTTCCTCTAGCCTGGAATTTTCTAAACCAAAAAGCCTTTCTCCCAATGAAAAGGCCACCTGTAAACCATAAACTGTAGAAGAATAGATCACAAGCTTAGAGGTGTTTTCCCATTGTTTTTTAAATAAATAAGCAATTTCTGCCATTCAAAATTTTTTCTACTTCTCATAGTTCCTTATCTGCTGTCTCATTTCCCTAGCTTTATGCACCTTACCAGGTGTTTGTGATAACTGCATTAACTACAGTAAAGGTGTCAAGAATACTCCCTCTGTCCTTACCTCCTTCCTCCCCTGAGAAACAGCCTTATCTAGGGGCTCCCTGGTGGCACAGCAGTTAAGCACTGCTCTGTGGAGCTGTCAGCAAAGGTGACACAGCTGCTACGGGAGTTCGATGCCCTGCTGGGGAGATTTCCACATGGCTAGGCAGACCTCTCCTGCCTTGCCCGCTGCTCCCCTCAGCAGTGTAACTCCATCGATCTGCCTGTTAAGCTCTCCAGTCTGTCTCCGGTGAAACCTCTCGCCACCCCACACCTCTGGCCTGAACCCCAGCTTGTATGCCTAAATAAATCTTAAAAAAAAAGAAAAGAAAAGAAAAGAAAGCCTTATCTAGAGCCCCTGCAAGGAAGAGACTTGGGGGGAAAGGACAAGAGGTAATAACGGCGCCAGAACCTGAGTCCTTTCCTTCCTCTAGAACATAGGTTCTGTATATTTAGCCTCTCCTGCCTCCATTGTTTCTAGGTTGGTGTATTTTACATAGTAGGTGCTCAATATACCAACAAATGGTTATCAAAGAATGATGGGCTCAATATAGTTAGAGAATCAGGTGCAGAGCTAAATGTAAGAACTCTGCTATGAAATGTTTACACTTTTTAATATCAAAGAGTTAGGCACATAAGGGAATTCATCCAATGTTTGTAGATTAGGAAATAAATAAGTAAATAAATAAATAAATCCCAACCAGACAATTAACACTTTGTGGTCCACTCACGTATTAGCATGTGTTTTTGTCACCAGTATCAGGTGGCCGCTCACGTATTAAGTGTCCATCTAGTCTCTGGTTTTTCACACCACGGTGGATTTATTTGGAACTATTAGGAGCCATTTCTTTGATTGTACTCAGTCTAGAAGCTTTACACATTGTTTTGGTGAAAATGTAAGGTGTTTTATGAGAAATATTACAGTTTTTTTAATATTCAGTAGTTCAGGAGTTGTGTGTGTTTTATTGAATGCTTATACCATTCATGTGGTGGCACAGAAAGTGGCCGGCCCCAAGGGCTGGTAAATTTAAAGGGCACCAGCACACAAAGTGTTAAGGATGGGCAAGCCTACGCATTCAAAGAAAGCAAAGTCACCTCTACCCCCTTAAGCTGTATGGTTCAAATTGCAAGAGGGTGGTCCTCAGGAAAAGGGAGTGTCCCAGGTTCCTTGACCCACACAAGGGAGGGTGGAGCTGAGCAGGAGAGATAAGAAGCTGGAGAAGAGGGAGAAATAAAAAAAAGAAGGGAGAAAGCAGGATGGGGAGCCAGAAGAGGCACAAGAAGCAGAGAGACATGTAAAGATGCTGCACTGGCCTGGACTGATGAAACAGATGTGGGTGAGAGACCCGTGGGGAGGTTGACTATGGCAATGTTGATCTTGGTTTTGATTTTGCTCTTTTACTCCCCAGAATTTTCTGGCTGTTCTGATCCTTTTCTATGGGTCCCTGCCAAAAGGTGTTTTAGACTTGTGGCAGGCTTTCAGGCCTTGCTTTGGACCAGTCCCATTTGGGTGGACTTTTACCCATGAGGGGTTGGATAACATTGAGTGCTTGATTTATAAACTATAATCTTTGTCTTCTCTGTCTTTTCTAATTAAAGTTTCTTTCCACCAAAGGTCTTGTATGTTTTGTATTGATGCGGCGGATGGCAGAATCTATTTAGAATGGTTAGGTTTGGGGGTTCTGGGGTGCCCCTCTCCCTGCCCTGTAACAGATTCACAAACTTGTCATCAACTAGCCCAAACTTCACTCCTACTTTATCTGTTTAGCTATAAGACCTTAAGCAAGTTATTTACTCCTCTGAGCCTCAACTTTTACAAAATATGACTGGTGATTAACATGTATAGCAAAGACTTGTGCTAAAAATGAAATACAGAAAGTGTTTGGCACATATTGAGAGTTTCATACTTGGGTCCTTCCTGGTGGCGCAGGAGTTAAAGTCTCAGACCTACCAAGCTATCACTAGCCACTGCAGCAAGAGTTTGATCCCTGGCCAGGCAACTAACCCACATGCCACAGGAGACCTCTCCTGTTTCACCCACTGTTCCCTCAGCAGTGTATTTCAGTCCATACGCCTGTTCCCACTCTGTCTTGGGTGAATCGTCTCACCCCCCCCCACCCCGTACCTCTGGCCTGTACCCCAGTTCTTGTATTCATAAATAGATAAAATAAACCTTTAAAATAAACAAATATTTTTTTAAAATATTTTTTAAAAAGTTTCATTCACTAGGTCCCTTCTCTCTATTCTAGTCATCCTCATTACTAAGAAATAGGTGTCTCTTAGACCATGCCAGAAATCCCAGGGTATAGCCTGCCCTCCCATGGGTAAAATTTGCTAGCATGGCTGTTGTGATTTAGAGAATCAAGTTAAGAAATTGGCAGAAGGACAGGATCCCTGTGTCAGACTCCTGCACCTGACCACTTAGTTGAAGATACGTGGATGTGACAAGAAATATATAGATGAGACCGAGAATTGGGTTTTGTATTAATTTCAGGATGGAATTTTCCTGCGCGCGCGCACACACACACACAAGATGGAGTTGTCCAGAGTCTGGGAGTCTGTGATATTGAACTCGGAAAAGAGCCTGGGGTCTAGAATGTAATTAATCTGAAACTAGATGTCAGGCTTTGGATGAAGAACTATATTTTGTGTTGTTTATGATTTGTTTCTCTGGTTTTTTTTCCTTTTGTTAACTTGTTTTGTTATTTAGTAAGATCATTTTGGGAAAAGACCAGGTAATATAAGTGGTCCTAAGGAGATCCAGTTTTTTTAAAAAAAAGATTTATATATTTATGCATACAAAAGCTGGGGTGTAGGTCCAAGGTGTGTGGGGCGGGGAGGGAGGGTCGTTGAGAGGATTCACCAGAGACAGAGTGGGGAGCAGAACTGGCAGACTGACTGAAATTCACTGCTGAGGGGAGCAGTAGGCAAGGCAGGAGAGGTCTGCTGTGCCATGTGGGAAGCTCCCTGGCCTGGCCAGGGATAGAACTTGTGCTTCAGTGGCTGCAGATAGCTTCATAGTGCTGAGACTTAACCCCTTGTACCACCAGGGAGGCCCAAGATTCAGTTTTAAAAGTAAATAACTGTGTTCCAGAAGAGAAGTAGCCATGTGACAAGAATCAAAGCAAGGGGGAGACCCTAAGGGAAAGGAAAGCAGAGTCAGGAGTTTCCCAGTTTCTCCAATCATGGTGTTTCTCCTTCCTTCAATCCCCTGTGCTAAAACCTAATATTCAGGACCAATCTCAGAAAGCTCTGGTTTTCAAAAGTATGTGTTTTAGGATTCCAGGGTTTTCTCCTGCTCTCAAAGGAGAGCTAGCTCAGCCATTTAGCTGTATCCACAAGGAGGTTTCTTCTCTAGTGACAATATTGCCTCCAGGTAATAGAAAGGGAATGGAAGTCACAATGGGGACAGGGATGAACCTCTGGAAAGTTAACCTAATTGGACCTTAGTGGTTCTCCTTTTAGCCTATGGAGTGCTGTGGATTTAAATTATACTGTGGGCAGTATAAGGTATGGGATCAGGAAAAGGAATTCTAAAGGGCAAAGAGAAGTTCTGAAATGATGTAATCTGAAGTGTTTTTAGGAATGAGTCAGATGCAGCTGAGAGTAGATTGGAGAGAATTGAGTCCAGACCAGTAGGTCAGTTGGGAGGTTGATACTGAGGGATGATGGTCAGAGTGAACAATGGGATTGTAACCAGGCTGAGTCCAAAGTCTGGTAAAGGTAGTGCCCTTTGGAGGGGTTGGCTGATGAGAATGAATAGCCCCAGAGAAAATGCTAAGTTTGAAGTCTGGGGGGTGGAAAGTCTGATGAGATATAAAAGGGACTGAAGGAGAAGGGGAATTCAGTCGCCATGATGTAAGAAAAGAGGCAGTCGCCTTGATGTAGGAAAAGAAGCAGCAGTTGCCATGTTAAAGAAGAAGCAGTTGCCATGATGTAGGAATGGAAGAGGCAGTTGCCATGCTGAAGAAATAGAGGAAGCAGTCACCATGATGTAGGAAAAGAAGAAACATTTTTGAATCTTCAGTGACTTTGGGGCCAGCGACTTAGATGGCTTTGCAAGTAGGCGAGTGACAGAAACTGCTCCCAATTTTGTCTTTACTGCAGCCAAAGGAAGAAGGCAGAGGCCAGAAGCGGGCGCTGCCTAAAATGTGCAAGTGCAGTCTGTTGGGCCGGCTGGCCACTGTAGTTGTTGTTTGCAGTGTTGTTGGCCTGGTGCTGTGCTGGGGCACCACGCAGTTTCGGGAGAATCTCCAGTTGTGTTCTGTGTCATCCTCGTGAGTTGGAACCTGGCCTACAGTCTGATTGTTGCACATCTGCATAAGAAGGAAGACGCCATTGTGAAAACGTGGCCTATTGTTTGGAAGAGGAGCTCCACATCAGCAGTGGCGGGAAGACGCTACCTTTGTTACTTTTCTGGGACTTAACGGACTGGACATTGCTTTAAGTAAGGTAAACGGCCATATGTTGACTTCAGTAATTCTTTGCTTTTCCCTGTTTGCTAAATAAATCCCATTGTTATTATTCCCTAAGCCTGAGTAGTCTTGCAATTGTGTGTGCCAGTGCAAAACCAAGGCAGTGACCGGTAAGCAATTGGGGCACAGCCTTTGGTCAAATTTTAAAGCCCCATTTGCCTGGTATCAGAATGAGAGAGGTAGGTGGGTTTAAAAGAGAATTAGAGAGATAGGAACTGTAGCATCTGGTGATTTTACTTTGGGGATGCATGGAATAAAAGGATAGCATCAAGTAATGAGCAACTAGTGGGAAAAGATGATACAGAGGGTAGAGAATACAGAAGGAAAGGAAAATACAAGAGGCAAGGGGAAGAGGTCGAGTTAACAGGTTGGGTGTTTAAAGTGCCTTTAGAAACACCTAAGAAGATGTTTCCTCTTCAGGAAAGAGGCAGATGAACAGGCCTAGAGCTTATGAGAGAAATCTGGGCTGGAAACACCCTCTTCAGTGTTACTATCAGCACAGAGCCAGTGTTGTCTAAGGAGTAAGCCAAACCCTGGCCCCAGGGGAAGAAGCAGGTTCCCTGAGTCCTTCAGCTTGGGTAAAACAGGTTTAGCAGGTCTTGGTTCAGATCAGAGTTCAGGTCCAAATGTGCAAACAGGCAAGGCAGAGAGCCACAGGTTAGTGACCAAGACAGATAGTGAAGAAAAGGGGGAATGCCCAGGGCTCACCATCTCACAAGGACCAGTGAGCAAAATTCTCAGCTAGAAATAAGAGAGTTCTGCTCCCTGGAAGAGTAACCTGGGTGGGGATGGAGATGTAAGACAAAGGAGCAGAAAAGAAGGGACACAGCCCCCAAAGAAAAGCAAACCTTACTATTTCCTACCCCAGGCTCTTGCCACAAATGGTGTAGTGGATTGAGTAGTGTTCCCTGGAAAGATATACCCACCTGGATAAGCCTATGAATGTGACCTTAGTTCAAAAATGGGTATTCACAAAAGAAATTAAGGTGAGGCTCCTGAGATAAGATCATGGTGGATTAGGGAGGGACTTAAAGCCTTTGGCAAGTGTCCTTATAAGAGACAAAAGAAGACATGGAGCCTCCATGGTGGCCTAGGGGTTAAGTCTCAATGCAGCGTGCTCACCGCTACAGTCTGAGTTCCATCCCGGCCGGGGAGCTAACCCACATGGTGCAGCAGACCTCTCCTGCCGTGCCCGCTGCTCCCCTGTATTGAGTGTATTTCATTAAATCTGCCCCAACTCTGTCTCTGGTGAATCCTCTCACCACCACCATCCCTCCCGCCCCCTCCTCTGGCCTACACCCCAGTTCTTACACAAAAATAAATAAAATACTTTAAAAAGTGAGAGAGAGAGAAATGGGGCAAAGAGAAGACCTTGGTGAGGTAGAGACAAGAATGGAACAGGGTGGTCCCCAGGAGAAAGGGTGTGTCCCAGGTTCCCTGTCCCACCCAATGTAGGGTGGAACTGAGCAGGATATAAGTAGCTTGAGAAGAGAGACACCACGAACACACACGGAGCACACACAAGGAGGAGACACAGAGCATGGACGGAAGACAGGAGGAGACGGAAGAAGAGTGGAAAGCCAGAAGAGGCCCAAAGAGCAGAGACTTGTAAAGAAGCTGCACTGGCCTGGACTGATTGAAATAGATACGGGTGAGAGACCGGTGGGGAGGTTAACAATGGCTATGTTAATTTTGGTTTTGATTTTGTTCTGTTCCTCTCAGAATTGTCTGTTTCTGACCCTTTTGAATGGGTCCCTGCCAAAAGCTGTTCCAGACTTGTGGCAGGCTTTCGAGACTTGCTTTGGGCCAGTCCCGTTTGGGTGGGCTTTTACTCACAAGGAGTTGGATAGCATTGGGTGCTTGACTTAGAAAATATATTCTTTTTCTTCTCTGTCTTTTCTAATTGTATTAAAGTATATATTTCCACAAAAGGTCCTATATGTTTTATATTGATGCGGCAGATGGCAGAACCCATTTAGAACAGGGCAGTTTTGGGGGTGCCCCTCTCCTTGCCCTGTAAAAGATTGATGAAACTCTAAGACCAGGAATGACAAGGAGAGCCAGCAACCACCAGAGTGGGGGAGAGGCATAGCGTGGATTCTCCCTTAGAACCCCCAGAAGGAACCAGCCCTACTGATACCTCGATTTCTGGTGTGAAATTTAATAGACAGATACCCTCTCTAAATGAGGTCAGGAAGTGAGAAGAGAATTCCACGCATGTGCAATCAGCAAACTACAGGCCCTGACATGCCTTGCATCTCTCACGTGAAGAGAAGGTGCTTCCCTGTCCCTGCCCCACTGAAAGGAATGAGGAGGTTCTCTTTACACAGCAGGACCTCCTCCAAAGGTTAGAAAATGGAGTGCTGGCTTTTGACCTAAGTTAGTGTTTATATGTCTTACTGTAAAACTGCACTTTCAAAATTGCCTTTTGTTGTTGTTTCCAAATAAACCCATTTTGCTGGTGAAATAATATTGCTTTATGTTTGAAGTCAACATTGGCTTCTGGCCCTCTGAAATATGAGAAAATAAATTTCTGGTAATTTGGTAATTACAATTTTTGGTAATTTGTTACAACAGCCCTAGAAAACTAATACAGATCTACCACTCAATTTTAAATAAACATAGACTCAGGACTATATGCAGAGATGAAGAAACACAGAATAAGAAAATAAAAGAAAGTGAGAGAACAGGGTCCAACACCACTCCATCTAAGTGCTGCTCAAACCCTTGAGACAGAGCCTAGCTTAGCTCATCTCAGTTCATGTCTCCTCTTAGTTGACACGAGTGGCTAAATTCTAGGAGAAAAGAACACCTTAATGCCATGCCCCTCAGCCAAGGCCCTGGGGAAGCATTCAGCAAAGTTTCTTCCCCAGAACATTCTGAAGGCTATCACACTTTTCCATGAGCTGCAATAGGTTACCAACATGGTGATGTAACAACTAACCCTTTAGTTGTGTTCCTTTCCCAGAAAGCATTCTGACAGATGGCTCCTCACACTCAATCCATGCTTCTAGGGTGGTGAGTAGGGTGGGGGATACCAAGAATGTAAGATTGGTCTTCAAAAAAGCCTTTTCATTCAACATATATATCAAGCACTATTGATGGCACTGAGGATCCACCTGTGAACAAGATGGGCAAAGTTCCTATCCCCTTGAAACTTGAATTCCAGTAGGAAAGACAGATAATGGGAAAGTAAATAAGTCCATAGATATGCTGTATGGAATAATAAAAATTCTAGAGAAAGTAAATCAGGATAAGGAGACAAAGTGACGATGGTGGTTAGGGAAGCATTCTTGGACATGCTAAGAAATGAAAAGAGACCTAAATGACAGGAAAGAATGAATCACTGTGACATCTGGGGAGCCATATCTGAGGAAGAGGGAACAGCAAGGACAAATTCCCCAAATCAAGACTCAATTTGGCCTGAATATGACCTAAGAAGGTCCGTGTGGGTAGGAGATGAGGTTAGGCAGGGTCTGGTCATGTAGAACTTGCTAGGCCATAGATAAATAGTTTGGGTTTTATGTAAGTATATGGGAAGGCTTTGGAGGTTTTAAACACAGGTGTGATGAGGATATGATTTGTGTCTTTGAACAATCACCTGGGACATGAAGAAGATAAAGCAGAAAGGGGTCCATCTGACTTCCAGTTGAAAAAAGCATGATCGTGTTGTCTGATGGCATAAAACCTCCTTTGGGATCTAAGAATCCAAAACTCACCAATCCAGGGACCTCCCTGGTGGTGCAGGAGTTAAGTCTCAGCACTATGAAGCTATTGCCAGCCACTGCAGTCCAAGTTCTATTCCTGGCCAGGGAGCTAACCCACATATGGCTCAGCAGACCTCTCCTGTCCCGCCTGTTGCTCCCCTCAGAATTGTATTTCAGTAGATCTGCCTGTTCTGCTCCCCTCTGTCTCTGCTGAATCCTTTCACTCCTTTTCCCCCCGCAACTCTGGGCTCCACCCCAGTTCTTATATGCATAAATAAGTAAAATAAATCTTTAAAAAAAAATCACCAATTCATGGGCCTTCCTGGTGGTGCAACGGGTTTAGCACACTGCACTATGAAGCTATCCAGAGCCACTGCAGCACGGCCAGGGAGATTCCCACATGGCGCAGCAGACCTCTCCTGCCACTCCCGCTGCTCCCCTCAGCAGTGTACTTCAGTGGATCCACCTGTTCTGCTCCCCACTCTGTCTCTGG
Organism: Scalopus aquaticus; assembly: GCA_004024925.1. Taxonomy (NCBI): domain Eukaryota; kingdom Metazoa; phylum Chordata; class Mammalia; order Eulipotyphla; family Talpidae; genus Scalopus; species Scalopus aquaticus. The sequence goes on along the minus strand of PVIJ01000036.1, from coordinate 71,355 downwards.
TGAATCCTCTCACCACCCCACACCTCTGGTCTACACCCCAGTTCTTGTATGCATAAATAAAAATTTTAAAAAATACATCTTAAAAAAAAAAAAGCCATGGGAAAATGTGTCCCAGGAGCCAAGTGCAAAGGGAGGGGCTCCACTGTGACTAACCAGAGCAACAAATCTGTCACTGGATTTGGATTTGGCAAGGTGACATCCTAGTAAACCAACACCCCTGCAGTCTTTGCTGGCTCCTGACTGTGCAAACCCTAGGCAGCTTGAAGCGAATTGGAGAGATCGTGCCCTCAACATTTTACAGAGTAGATGATTCCAAAAGCAGGGAGAGGGGGGCTCATGACCTCACCCCCAACCCCAGACTAAGGGATGGAGACTAAAATTTGCTCCTTTCATCAGCTCCTTTTATCTGTATCTGTGGGTTTGTAGCAGCTGCCCTTCCTAGAAGAGACTGAAGGAAGTTTATTTGCACTCTTGATTTCGAGGACAATGTTGGATGCTCAAAACTAAACTTTGAACTCCTGGATAAATAAATTGTTATTTATGTTTCCTTTTATCTCTGCAAAGTTTGGGAGGAAAAAAGCAACAGTATTATTAGAGAGCTGCCCCAAGGACCTTCTTTCACAAAGTCAGACCAGGACTTATTATTAGTGGCAACTAAGATGATGTTTCCCGCTTAATTGCACAGATCAGAGAGAGCTGTGGAGTGCTCCAAATAGAGGGCACCTGGAGGCAGTTTAACCTTTTTGAGGTTTTGGCAAAGGAAATCCAGGACCTGTCTGACAAATCCCATCTTTGGTCTCTTTCTGTGAGAGGAAAGCCCACCCTCTGAAATTTCAGACCCCGCCCCCCATTCTGGTATAATGGGGTGAAATCTGGATTGTGTTCTTGGGCTAGAGGGTGGAGCCCATGTTAGAAGCTAGAATTCTGGAGGGAGAGGCAGGAGAGAAGGTTCCACAATGAGTCCTTCTGCCCTTGAACTCAGCTGCCTCCTCAAATCTGGTGTCCTCGTTCTCTGAACTTTCTCCAATTCTTTATCTCACACAACCTTTTCTAAATGGCCCTGAAGTTGTAACTGTGTAATCTCCACAGAAAGGGGAGGTTCCAGGTTCCCTGACCCACTTAAAGAAGGGTAGAGCTGAGCTGTAAGGGAAGCTAAAAAGGACTTGGGAGAAAAGGCCTGGGAAAGAAGACTACTGGAGAAGACTTGGGACAGGCACACGGAGCAGAGGAACATATGAAGAAAAAGCACTGAACTTATACCAGGGACCCGGGGGGGACATGGAAGGAGATACTTGAGAGAGACATGGGTGAGAGGCCCTTAGGGAGGCTGACAATGGCAGCCTTTATCTGGACTGGAATTTTTACTTTACTCCTTTCCTTCCAGACTTGCCTGCCCCCTTCTGCCCTTTTCCTATGGTTCCCCACCATAAGGTGCCTTATTAGACTTGTGGCAAGCTTTTGGGTTTCAGTGATCTTGCTTTGGACCAACCCTGTTTTGCTAGGCATTTATCTCCAAGGAAATGGGTAACTGAGTGCTTCATTTGGAAACTATATTTTTCTTTTTTTTTTTCCTATGCACACTAATTATATTAAAGTTCTTTTTCTATTGAAGATCTTATGCACTGAAAGTAACGTTTGTCTTGATGTGGCAGATAGCAGAATCCACATAAAGCATGTAGGTTTTTGGGGTCCTGTGGTGCCCCTTATGCCCACTAACAAAGTCTCTCAACCAGATCAGAACAACCTTGAAGGCAGAGTCTGAACACACTGAGGTCTAGGTGTTCCTATTTTTCTCACTCCTGCCAGTCTCCCCATGAACACACATATCCCCTCAATACAAGACCCCTCAAATCTGGAGAGCAGTAGGGATTGCTTGCCTGTCACATTCTCATGACTCCCTCCAGCAGCAACTCTGAGGTGAAGACTTCGAGTGTCATCGTGGGCCAGCTTTTCCCAAAGCAGCAGCAGAAGGCAGGCCCTGAGATGTGAGGGATGGAACGACTCCCAGCCCGTGGCACGTCGCTGGGATCACATGCATTATTTATGATACTGGTGTCAGCATGGCTCCCAGGCACCAGGGGAAATGGAAAAGGCACTTGGGCCTGTGCTGATTAAACTAAATATTTAAACAGAAATCAGGAATTGAGGCAAAATCCATTTTTCTTTAGTAAGGCACAGAGTGCACAAATGACTTCAAGGCTGAGAACATGGTAAACACCACACAGATTATAAGGAAGGCAGGAGGGACCCCTAGTCTCTGGCTTTCCTCTATATGCTGCTCCCAGTTCCCTTTGGAGCAGATGTGAGAGGCTTGGAGGGAACTTGTAAGTCAGAATATGGGAAGAGAGGTAGAGAAGCAGAAGAATGGGTTGAGAATCACTGTGGGGATGATATTAGGAGACACCAGAATAGAATCTGGCTGCTTTTTTTTATTTTAAAGATTTATTTTTTATTTATACATACAAGCTGGGGTGCAGGCCAGAGCGTGGGGCAGTGAGAGGGTTCACCAGAGACAGAGCAGGTAGCAGAACAGGCAGATCAGAAACACACTGCTGAGGGGAGCAGCAGGCAAGGCAGGAGAGGTCTGCCGGGCCATGTGGGATTCTCTAGGGCCGGGCGTTGAACTCGTGTCGCCGCCAGACAGCTCCACAGCACAGCGCTTAACCGCTGCACCATGGGGGAGGCCCGGAATCTGGCTGCTTTTTCTCCAACTCCTTGTCTCACAAGATCTGCAAATGCCTACACTTACCTTTTGAATAGCTGGGAGGAGGATGGTAGAATGTTGGGCAACCATGAGCCAATCCTCTTGATGCCACCAAGGACAGGTCCCAACCAGGAAGCTGCAAACACAGAGGAGACCCTACAGAGAAGGGCACAAGGCAGCCAAGCCCTCCATTCTCAACAACTAGAAATCTCCAGGTTTAAGGGCAGAGATAGCAAAAGGAAATTTCCTGGTGGAAAGAAATAGTTGTCATTTGGTCTGACTTCTCCCTTGATTTTTCCTCCCTGTGGGTTCCCTCGCTAGTATTGCCACAGCAGTCACCAACCCTGGCCCCCAACGATGTGATTTTTTTTTCTCAATCCCTACTTGAACAAATGCCCTTTTCCTCCTATCCTCTAAAGACATCTGAGACAGGCTGACATTTTCAAAATTAACTTTATAAGTACTTAGGGAAGAAAAGGAAATAATTGCAGAAAATACCAATGCATAAGTTCAGTTCAGTTCAACATTTATTGAAATTCTTAGTCAATATGCTATATTCTGGGTTTCCCTGATGGATGAAACAGAGTTTCTGGTTCACAAGGCGTTCACTATTCAATAGAAGAGGCAGGCATGATTATATAATAAGCACACGATGAGTTATCATCTAATAAGAGAAGGGTCATGATAGTCCTGAACGGGAGCAATTAATATAGCCTGCTCTAGGGGCAGGACTGACCCTAGAAGAGGTTTTCAAGAGAAGGTAATGTTTGATCTGGACCTTTAGTTAAAATAAATACTTTGCCTGGTAAAGGGTCAGAAAAGACATTCCTGACAGTGGGAATAGCATATAAGAAGTACTCACATTGTATATGAGAACAAAATACAAAGTTGGTTCAAGGTCAGGTTGCAAAGATCTTAAATGTCAAGGTTAAGGAGTGTGATCTACTCCTATAAGACATATAGGCATTGGGGAGTTAACATAACTATGCTTGTTTGTGGTTGTGTGTTTTTCATTAGGCCTTCTCATTTTATTCCATATGTCCTCTAATTTTTCACATATATTTTTTTAAAGATTTATTTATTTATGCATACAAACTGGGGTACAGTCCAGAGGCATGGGGTGGCAAGAGAGTTCACCAGAGACAGAATGGGGAGCAGAACAGGCAGATCAACAGAAATACACTGCTGAGGGGAGCAGCGGGTGAGGCAGGAGAGGTCTGCTGCACCATGTGGGAATCTCCCTAGCTGGGTGTCAAACTCACATCACCGCTGCCAACAGCTCCACAGCGCAGCGCTTAACCATTGCGCCACAAGGGAGGCCCCACATATTTTCTTTTTTTTTTTATAAAGATTTATTTATTTATACATACAAGCTGGGGCACAGGCCAGAGGCGTGGGGCGGCGAGAGGGTTCACCAGAGACAGAGTGGGGAGCAGAACAGGCAGATCAGAAATACACTTCTGAGGGGAGCAGTGGGCGAGGCAGGAGAGGTCTGCCACACCATGCAGGATTCTCCCCGGCTGGGCATCGAACTCACATCGCGCGCTGCCGACAGCTCCACAGTGCAGCGCTCAACCGCTGCGCCACCAGGGAGGCCCCCCACATATTTTCTTTTTTAAAAATTATGTATTTATTGTTTTTTTATCACTGTATATGATTTAGAGGATGATTATATTGGCGTTTATATTTAAAAAGTATAGTAGCAGTTAAAATTTAATAAATTGACATTTTTTTTGTATATGTGACAGTCTTCTATGAGTTAGACTGGCATAAATATATCAGCGCTTCTAGAACTATAGAGATGATAATACAGCATGGGCTAAACAAACAAACAAACAAAAAACCACAAGTAACAACTGTCACCATATGGACCAGCCAGCTTCCCTATAAGATTTAACTTTAAATTGAATGAGAAATATTTGAGAAAACAGAAATAAATTAGAGCTCATTGTTTAAATTCCATTCTCTTTAACAAGTTTTTCCCTGCCATCCTAAAGTAGGATCTATCTAGCTAACTATCATATTAGATGAACAATAAGAAGAAAACTGAGCCAGTGAATGACATCCTGAATGAATTTCATCTCCTGAAATTTTTACAGACTCCACTCCCATCTCCACACAAAAGAGATCTCTGGTGCCAAGGATTGTAACTCCCAACATGCCATGAGGCTTACTTCCTGAATAGGGGGCTGCTGGGAACCAGGGGTGGAGTTAAGAAGCCATGCTTGGCTTATAACTGAACATATACTTATAACATATACTTAGAACAGCTCTCTCATTTTTCTGGCTTTGACTTGCACACTGGTACTCTTAGAAAGTGACACCTGGAGGAGACGTGTGGAGGAGAGACTTGTAGAGACTTGGAGAGATACTTGGAAGAGACACATCGGTGATAGATTCATGGGGAGGCTGCCCCTGTTCCTTGGCAGGAGACAACAGCAGCCATTTATCTTGATATAGTATATTTTGAATTTTGAGTCTCTCCTGTTCCAGCAATGGGATCTACCTAACCCCTTTCTTGTGGTTTTTTGCCAGAGGTACCTTTGAGTGGTGGCAGACTTTTTGGGCTCAGCAACCCCACTTCAGCCCAAGCCTGTTTAGCTAGGCATTTGCCCAAGAAGGGGCATGTAATTTTCAGAGTTTTATTAAGAATATCCTTTCTTCTTTCTCTATTTATGCACACTAATTCTATTAAAAATCTATCACTATAGGGCCTCCCTGGAGGCGCAAGGGGTTGTCTCAGCACTATGAAGCTATCTTCAGCCACTGCAGCAAGAGTTCGATCCCAGGTCAGGGAGCGTCCCACATGGTGCAGCAGACCTCTCCTGTCTTGCCTACTGCTCCTCTCAGCAGTGTACTTCAGTACGTCTGCCTGTTCTGCTCCCCACTCTGTCTCTGGTGAATCCTCTCCTCTCCCCCACACACCTCTGGCCTATACCCCAGGTCTTATACGTATAAATAAATAAATCTTTATATAAAAAAAAGCTACCACTCTAAGAGTCTGCTTCCTTTGCCTTTTAGATTACATACCCTTAACAGTTTAGGTACCCTTTTGTTATGCTCTAATATATCTAGATGTAAAATATATTAAGTAGAAAAAGCAAGCTGAATTAAAATACATATGATATAAGGTGGGACAAAAAATGCATATGATGCAATTACACTGAGGAAAACCCCAAAGTTATAATATATAATGTACATATGTAGATATATAAATGTACAGATGATTGACTAAAATTTTGAACCCAATAGCAGTTACCTCTGGGGACAGGAAATGGGAAACATGTGAAAACTAACTCAATTTTCTTCTGTGTATTTCCATATTGTTGGAAGTTTTTTACACTGAGAATGTATTCCATTTTCATCAAAAACTTTTTTCAGTTAAGGGAAAATTTGGGAAAAAAAAAAAGACAGATACAAAATAATAGAGTAGAGCTTTCTGAAGCCAAGTCTGTCAGCCTAGAAGTTATCCCTTCCTTTCCTGCATCTCTTTTCCTCACACCAATCCCAGAGCCAATCAGACCTCTGGGTAGAAAGAAGCTGTGGAAGGATACAATGAGGCAAAGGGCAACAGCAGACAGCTTCCTTCACCTTCCAATATAATAACATACTTCCTTTTCTTATTTTTTAATTTTGCTTAAATTGAGTTAGCTAACATAAGCAAAAAGTGAAAAATTTGGGCCTCCCTGGTGGCTCAAGGGGTTAAGTTGCAGCACTCTAAAGCTATCCACAGTCACTGCAGGATGAGTTCGGTTCCCAGCCAGGGAGCTTCCCACCTGGTGCAGCAGACCTCTCCTGTCTCTCCTGCTGCTCCCCTCAGCAGTGTATTTCAGTCAATCTGCCTGTTCTGTTCCCCACTCTGTCTCTAGTAAATCCTCCTACTCCTCACACCTCTGGCCTACACCCCAGATCTTCTATGTGTAAATAAATAAATCTTAAAAAAAAAAAGTAAAAAATTTCTTAACCATTATAGCTAAGAAGATGCCAGATCACAAATGCCTGTGTATACCAGGCTAAGATGGGACTTTATTGTGTGGAGACCATAGGACATCACTGAAGGGTTTTAAACAAAGATGTGACAAGCATTTGAGAAATACCTCTCAGAAGCAGCAAGGAGGATAAGTCAGAAAAGGCCAAGTCTGATGCAAGGAGTCCAATGACAAGAAGCCTTTTTAATAGTGCAAGTGAGAGATGGTTTTAAGACAAGCATCTTTTTTTTTTTTGCTCCAAATTTGCTGATTGACTTAGGTTCACTTGCATTCTGAATTATTCATTAATTTGTCCAAGAAAGAACAATGACCGAATTCCCACAGTGACTTCAAGACTCCATACCTCTGATTCATTATCTCTACTCTTACCTCGCTCTACTTTGGCCTTTTATTTCTCTCCCTCCATTTCACTGCAGCTCAGTCACACCGATTATGCCCTGGACATAACAGACAACCACCTGTCTCACAGCCTTTGTAATTCTACTGAGCCCCCAAACTCCCTCCCTTACCAGCTTATTTTTTTTTAAGATTTATTTATTTATTCATACAATGAACTGGCTTGCAGACCAGAGGTGTGGAGTGGTGAAAGGATTCACCAGAGACAGAGTGGGGAGCAGAACAGGCGGACTCATTGAAATACACCGCAGAGAGGAGCAGTGGACGAGGCAGGAGAGGTGTGCTGTACCATGTGGGAAGCTCCCTGGCTGGGGCTCGAACTCATGCTGCAGTGGCTGCGGATAGCTTCATAGTGCTGCGACAACCCATTGTGCCACCAGGGAGGCCCCCCTTACCAGCTTATTACTAAGGTCAAATTCTACTTTCTCAAGTATATCCTTCCCTGCCTACCCTATTAAAAATTATAATTTCTGCCCAACTCCCTAGCATTCCATATTGCTCTGTCCTGCTTTACTGTTCTCTATAATACATATTGCCATTTGACACATCGCATATTCAACTTATTTATTATCTTATTCCTCCCACTAAAATGTAAGCTCCTTGAGGACGGATATGTCTGTTTCATCCACTGCTATCTCCTTAGGCCCAAGATAGCACTTGACAGATAGAAAATACTCTAGAAATGTAAGAGAGTGGTCCTCAGGAAAGGGGAGTGTCCCAGGGCCCCATCCCCACCTCAAATCAGAGAAATCCGACACCTAGGTTTATGAATCCCAGAATGCCATGATCACTGAAGGAAGGATGCTGAGGACTGAGGGGGAGTTAAACAACGGTTTTTTGGTATTTAAAACAAGACATGTGAGTTTTGAGATTCTATTGCTCTTGGTTGTGGATCGCCAGGTTTTTGAGTACGCCATTGAGATTCCAGCTCAGCGGAACTGGTAGGACGCATTTACCAATTTATTTTTTATCTTTTTTTCCCTTCCCTTTTTGTAAATAAACCCTTTTTTATTAATTATATTGTGTGTGTCTGCAGTTGAGTCTTATAAGTCCCTTTCAAGTGCACGGGTGAGAACCCACAGACAGGCACCCCATTTTATATCGGGGCTGCCCTGTAACAGAAATACTCATAGATTTAATATGAACCTCATTAATTAGCTTGACATTAATTTGAAGAAAGCCTTTTTCATCCACTGTTCTATCAAGGTATCCTGTGCATTAAAATAACCTTAATTTTTTTCTTTAGTTTCTCTGTAATCAAGTCTAAAACCCTTAGCACAATATTCAAGGTTAGTCCTTTCAGTCTCCCCTTCTTAGTCTCATGCCTCACTGGTCTCTTCACATAGGAGCCTCCCTCAATTCCTCGAGCAGGGCGTGGCATCTCAGTCTCTGAAACCCCATCCCCAAGACCTAGTTTTTCCTCCCTCCTACTGGGAAAAACTCTCAGCTTAAACAAAAACTACCTCCAGAGCTCCAACGCTCCCACCACATACTGTCCTAACACTGCATTTGGACCATCCTTTCACCGCACAGTGGGCTGTAAGGCTGGCAGGTCATCAGAACCACAGGACACTGTGTGCTTTTTTTTTTTTTTTCTTTCTAGCTCCCCAGACCCCACCCTAGATCTAAACATTCTGAGTCTCTTTTTGGTTTGTCTAGGAAAACAAATGATCAACAATCTGGCTGCCAGGTTGGACTGTAGGCAGCAGCCACCCTTAGATTTGATTATACACATTTTACTGGAAAAACACAGAGGTCTGGGCAAATGCAGGGTCTAGATCCAGGTCACAAAACGCAGCAGAGCAAAGGGAGACATCCTAATTCTGAGCCCAGGCTGCCAGCATCCCACACACCCTTATTGCCAACAGGGGGCCAGGCCACACCCCACCACTAATCTCCCAGTGGCCTTTGTTGCAATGGAGCCACTTCATTAGCATGTAACAATGGAGACAACCAAGGTGCCCTCCTTTTTCCATTTACAATTTAAGTGCCTGAAATCACCAGGCACCTCTATTGTCATTGCTATTAGCTGAAGCTAATGGTATTTTATTAAAATGTTGAGGCCTCCCTTCCACCCTCCTCCCCCAAGTCCTCTGGGGAATGAATTTCCAACTAAGCCAATCACCCTCAGGAAACTTTTTTTAAGTAGTACCATTATCACTGTGATTAGCATTATACTGAGTCCTACTTTCATTTTGCCCACCCTTTCGGGGAGAAGAGTTCAAGATACCCTACTTAAAAGAATTTCAGTAACTTTCAATTCAGATTCTTCCTATCGCTGGGAGGGGCTGCGGAAGGTCAGGTATGCAACCAGGCCAGGTCTGCAACCTCGAGTTCAGTGGCCACTGACTCAGGACTGAAATTCCTGGGCCTCAATTTTCAGGTCTGCAAGCTACCTGCACTTCATCCATCCCAAACTTCTGTGGATCATATCACACAATCTCTTGAAAATAACTTGTAGACTTTAAATCCTCTCAGAAACCTGCTTTGCACTGGGCATAAAACTAAAAACAACACATTTTGTATAACAAGAAAGAAGTTAATAAATACTCATATGTTAGCCATAGGAAACCAGATTCCTCCTTGACACCCCGTCCCACATATACTTGTGCACCCTCCCCACCCAATTTTTTTATTAACTCCACCTGACTAATGTTATCTGGGAGCCCCACTCTTCCCTGAGCCCCAAGAGCATGGACTTCATTGCCCTATTTCTCACCCCTAGATTTGATTCTCTACTGGCTGATTGAGAAAGCCTTGCATTTTCTTAGGTTCTTTCCACACACCAGAGGGATCTCTTTGTCCTGCAAATCTCTTGCTGTTCTCCCCTAATAGGCTCCACTGCCCCCTCTACAGTTTAACTAGGTTGGAAGGCTGCCACTCCCTGCCTCCCCCCACCCACACTCTGCTACACCACACTGAGATGCTAAATAGTCTGAAAGCTGCTCCCTAATGCTCTTTCCGTCCCATAGTTGATCCTCTCCCCCCGCCCCCCACTCTGCCCTCCAATTCCTACAGGGGACTTAGAAGTACCTTTACCCAGAATGTGCAGGCTGATGATTGTTCCCCTGAGTTCCCTTAGCACTTATGCACAGTTTAATATCAATTCTGGCATCTAGTTTGGAAAATACTTGTTTCGGGAAGGGTGAGAAACTGACATCAGTACGATGTAAGGAGAAGGTGAGGCACAATGTTTGGCAGGTAATGGGAGATGAAACTAGATACCCAAACTGTAGAATATCTTTTTTTTTTATTTATTTATACATACAAGCTGGGGTACAGGCCAGAGGTGTGGGGCGGCGAGAGGGTTCACCAGAGACAGAGCGGGTAGCAGAACAGGCAGATCAGAAATACACTGCTGAGGGGAGCAGTGGGCAAGGCAGGAGAGGTCTGCCTTGCCATCAAACTGTAGAATATCTTAAGAGTCCTGATTGCTAAGAATTTTGGGTTTTACTTTGTAAGTGATTAGGTGGTTTTTATGCAGAGAGCAACACTGGGTTTTAGGTTTTTAATGAGATGGTCTGATTTTGGCATGGAAAATGGACTGGAGGACAGAGAGAAAAAGCAAGGAAGTTAGTGAGGGGGCCATTGCAATTGTCCGGACAAGACCTAAGAATGCTCACCCAAAGGGGGCTGTTCAGGGGTTGGAGAAAGTGGACAGATGGGGAGGATGCAGGGAAACTTCTAGCTTGGCAATAGTTAGAGGGAAACGCCATAGAATGTTTGTTTGGAGCTGAGGTTGTTACAAGCAGGGAGAGGGCACCCCAGAACCCCCTAACCTGCCCACTTGAAATAGAGTCTGCCATCTGCCACATCAAGACAAAACATATAAGACCTTAAGTGGAAAAGAAACTTTAATACAATTAGTATAAAAATACAGAAAAGACAAAGAATATAGTTTCTAAACTAAGCACCCAAAGTTACCCATCACCTCGTGGGCAAAAGTCCACCCAAATGGGATTGGCCCAAAGCAAGGCCCAAAAGCCTGCCATGACTCTAATACACCTTTTGGCAGAGATCCATAGAAAAGGGTCAGAAACAGTCAGACAAGTCTGTGAGGAAAAGAGGAAAATCAAAATCCAGATCAACGTTGCCATTGTCACCTCCCCACAGGTCTCTCACCCACAAATGTCTCAATCAGTCCAGGCCAGTGCAGCTTCTTCACATGTCTCTCTGTTCCTTGTGCTTCTGGCATTCCATCCTGCTTCCTTCCTTCTCCTCTCTTCTCTGTGTTTTTCCTTCTCTCTTCTCCAGTTTCTTATCTCTCCTTCTCAGCTCCACCTTCCCTTGGGTGGGGCAGGGAACCTGGAATACACCCTTTTTCCTGGGGACCACCCTCTTATAAGGTGAGGAAATTTGTAAGGAAAGATAGTTTTGTTTGAGTTATAATACCCAGTATGATTAGAAATTTATATTTAAAGCTGACTGTAGAAGGGAAGGCCTTGGTGTAGATTTATGGGTCTTTTCTGTAGAGATGACAGTTAAAATTGTAGAAGTGGAGAGAGTGGGGGTGGGGGAGAACAGACTATAGAGTGAAAACCAATAAGAATCTAGCTTGGGTTTTTTTCATGTGTCACTTTTTGTTACGCCACAAATCCATAAATAAAATGCCACTGATTAATCCACTTGAGAAAATTCACTCTGGGGACAACTCCCTTTGGGATTAAAAATCTTGATAGGCTTGTTACAGGGCAACCCCAGTGTGAGCTGGATTGCCTGACTAAGCTGTTTTCTGCTGCTATCACCAAGAGGACCCAAAGTACAAGAGGCCTCAGCTCTCAGTAAGACTCAAACAAGCTATTATGCTGATGAAAGTTGGGCTGTTCAAAGTCAGATATTAGTTGGTTGTCAACTAAGAGTGTGTTGCAAAGTCACCAAGGGAGAAATGGACAGAGTGATGTTTGGTGTTCCGTACCACCCTGAAGGGTAGGCCTCCCCAAAGTATTTAAAACAGACCTTTCAGGGGCCTCCCTGGTGGCCTAGGAGTTAAGTCTCAGTGCTGTCACCACTACAGCCTGAGTTTGATCCCCAGCCAGGGAGCTAACCCACATGGCGCAGCAGACCTCTCCTGTCTCACCCACTGCTCCCCTTAGCAGTGTATTTCAGTAAATCTGCCTGTTTTGTTCCCCACTCTGTTTCTGGTGAATTTTCTTACACCCTGCACCTCTGGCCTGCACCCCAGTTCTTCTATGCAGAAATAAACATAAAAAAAAAAAAACCCACAGCCTTTCAAAATGTGTCACTTTGACATATGGATTATATCCAGCTGAGGTCAATTGAGACCCTCTAGTCTCAAACGAAACTTTTGCCACTCCCTTAATTACCAGGATAATGCCAGTTGGGTGTCTTACCCAGAAATAGGGTTTTTATCAGAAATAACCTTCCTATTGGAGAATCCTGTCTATATGCTATGTCTAAGAATCTGATTACAGAGTCTCTGTCTTTGTCATATGAGTCCCTTTCCTCTCTTATCAAAGTCCCAAACCCCTATCCCATTTCTTAGTTAAGGATATATACCCTAACATTTCCTCACTGACCTTGGGACACAGGACTATGTGAATGTCCCATTCATACATAATCAAGTTTTCTTTTTTTGTCCTACTAATCAATATTAATTTGATTACTTCACCAGACCAAGGAGAATCCAAAGGGTAGGGGGAAATTTTCTCTCCTCCCCAACAATTTTCTTTGCATTTGGGAGTCTGCAACAGGATGTTCTCTGGAACATTCTATCAATGCAAGCCCATGACCCACACTCCCAGTCATTCACAGTCCTGGAACCAGAGCCATGCTTGTCACTTGGGACCTTGCTTCCGGAACGCCATAGCTGGCTGGAGTAGGGGAAGCCCCTTATTCAAGGGGGCTAGTCACTGAAGAATCTGGGGGTGGTCAAGTAATATGTTGTCAATCTAGGAGAGCAAATTTTGGAATTGAAGCCAGTGTGGGGGGTGGGTAGTGGGAGGGGGGTTGACTATCTTCATTATGATCACATAGAAAACAACAAATCAGGGAAGCTCGGTGGAGAGAGAGACACAGAGAGAGCAGACGCACATGAGCACAATGAAAAACTGAAAACATGGCAACCTTAGCACCCCTCAGCCCTCCATTTCTAGATTTCAGTACCCCTCCCAAGGGCTGAATTTTGGACCCATGGGTTCTGTCTTTCTTTCTGCCTAAGCTGATCTGAGTATGTTTCTGTTATTTACAAGCAAGAAGCCCTCACTAATTGACAGTAGCCGTCTGGGTAAGGACTTCAATGGGAGAAGCAGTTAGAATAGGTATTACTGAGAAGATCTGGGAAATACCTAAATCTTATCAAGAGGCTAAAGTATATCCTTAGAACTGAAATGGATTTAGTGAGAGCTGCAACCTAATCAACAGTTACTGTGACTTGAAGAAAGGATACTGAAGGGCATGGGAACCCAGTACAAAATGTGTGCTTTGTAGTATTTATTGAACGACGAAATCGAAAAGGCAAACATCAAATTGGGGGTGGAAAATTTACAGCAAAGGGAAAATACTTTTCTACCTGTATCATTTTCACCTTTCATTTTAGCAAAGCTCTCTAAAAAACTAACCATTGGCTTTAAATATGGACATTACTTTGTGCATCCACAGTTGGGCCCCTGTCTGCCTTTGCCCTATTCAACCCCATGCCTGCGTAGGGCATATGATGGTGCCCATCACTCAGAGCCCTCCCCTGGAATTTAAATTTTTCCAGCCAGAGGGGAGTAAGGTACAGCTTTCTGGTGATAGATGTGAGACTCATTTGGCAAACAAATTCCCAGCAGAGCAGAAGTCACTCTGCAGCAGCAAGGAAACAGGCAGACGAATCAGTGAGAAAGTGGCATTTCTATGATTCCAGCTGTCCCTGAGACTAGCTGCCACTGCCCTTCTGGTGGCCAATAAAACCACCAATAAGAACACCTGCCCTGTGATCAAAAGTGGGGGTCAAGAGGGGGGGTTCCCTGGTGGTGCAAGGGGTTAAGTCTCAGCACTTTGAAGCTATTGGCAGCTGCTGCAGCAGCACCAATTCGATCCCCAGCCAGGGAGTTAACCCACATGGCCTGGCAGACCTCTCCTGTCTCACCTGCTGCTCCCCTCAGCAGTGTACTTCAGTCAATCCGCCCATTCTGCTTCCCACTCTGTCTCTGGTGAATCCTCTCACCCCCCCCCCCCCACCTCTGGCCTATACACCAGCTCTTGTATGCATAAATAAGATCTTTAAAAAAAAAAAAGTGGGGACAGGCAAACACCACATACTCCTAATCACCCAATTGCCATGGTGGCAAGATGGCTTTAGAGATGGTCTTAGTGTGCCCTTGACCTGATTCCTTTATGGCCCCTCTGTTTTTGTTAAGCATTTTTAAAAAAGATTTTTTATTTATTTATGCATACAAGAACTGGGGTATAAGCCAGAGCGGTGTAGGTGTGTGTGTGTGTGTGAGAGAGGATTCACCAGACATAGAGTGGGGAGCAGAACAGGCAGACTGACTGAAGTACACTGCTGAGGGGAGCAGCGGGGAAGGCAGGAGAGGTCTTTCATGCCATGTGGGTCAGCTCCCTGGCTGGGATTGAACTAGTGCCACAGTGGCTGCTGATAGCTTCACAATGCTGAGACTTAATCCCTTGCGCCACCAGGGAGACTCAAGAAACTATTTTTAATAGTATTGCTTACTTAACTGGCTATCTACAAAATAGTATGTTTTATACAATATAAACAGAATCATTGTCAAGTTGTTAGGTCAAATATAATCAATATAAAATTATTAATATTTTACCTTCTTTTTTGGATTCAAGTCTTTGAATTCCAATGTATATTTTACATTTACAGTATGTCTCCATTTGGCCACAGTGTAAGTGTTTAGCAGTCCCATATGGCTACTGGCTACCAGACTATGAAGAACAAGTTTAGATTCTACCTTTTCTCTCCTTCCAAGTCAGCTGATTCTATCTTCCTACCTCAGCTGTAAAGTCACTACAGGGTTTTTACCACTTTGTCTAAGTTCTTAGAGTGATACATTTTGCTCTTAAATCTTTGAGATCTTCTCTGCCTCCCGGTGCATTGTGTCCCTAGCTTTGACAGCTCCTGCTGTGTAACTGGGATGTTCAAGTAAGGAAATTTCTCAGGCGCTTCTCAGCAACTTGGCTGACCCTTCACAGGCGGGTCCCACACCATTGCTACCCAAAGGTCAAGGTGAGGTGGGAAACAGAAAGTGGGAGGCAGAATCACCTGATGAGTGAGGTTACTCTTCCCAATCACTTGGGAAACTGGGGGACAGGGCAAAATGGGTTGGGTAAGAACTTCCTATCTTTTGGCTCTCAGTTGCCCAAAGGGTGAGAGGTTTTGTCACAGGACTCTTGGCATCTAAAGATAAGGTGAGGACCTGGAGCTTGAGAAATCAAGACCAGGGGCCGGTGAAGTGCTAATTCCTATGGGTAGAACAGGGATCTTCAAATAGCAGCCTGCGAAGCTCCCAATTTGAGGAGATCGTCTAGGGGCTGCTGGGAAGAGGATGCAAGGGGAGCAAAGGAGGGGCCTAGTGGGTAAAACTCTGCTCTCCTTGAGTGAAGCTTCCCTTCAACCCAAACACGGCCTCTTTTGTCTATTTATACACTAAGGTTTTGCATACTGTTTCATTTTGAAAATGGCTCCACTACTTAAAAAACAACCCAAAACTGAAAATGACTGGAATAGATAGATGACAAAGTGATGTTCAAAGATGACAGGTGATTTTCCTAAGACCACATAGCTAGGATCACAGAGCTAAGATCACATAGCTAAAAAGCCAAGAATATCTCCTAAAACTATGTTGTTGTTTTTTAATAAGAGACAGGAAATGTCTTTGCTTTGCCACAGAGCCAGGAGCTGCCTGGAGAGTCATGGGTCCAATGGGGGAGCTCGTGCTAGGTCATGGAAGCGTGAGTCCTGAACATGGAGTGAAGGTGTCTGGGCAAAGCGAATTCCCACTGAGATGTGTCCCCAACATGCAGATGAGAGGAGGTCTTGGGACACTACACAATACTTTTGACATTTTTATTTATCAAGAAGTAGCACTTTTTGGCCTCTCTGGTGGCGCAAGGGATTAAGTCTCAGCATTGTGAAGCTATCAGCAGCCACTGCAGCACGAGTTCAATCCTCAGCCAGGGAGCTTCCCACAGGGCGCAGCAGACCTCTCCTGTCTCGCCCGCTGCTCCCCTCAGCGGTGTACTTCAGTGGATCCACCTGTTCTGCTCCCCACTCTGTCTCTGGTGAGTCCCCTCACCCCCACACCTCTGGCCTACATCCCAGCTAATATGCAGGAATAAATCAATCTTTAAGTAAAAAAAAAAAAGCAGCACTTTTTTATGGAGAAAACCTCTTTGAAACATATGAAAAGACTGAAGTTTGAGTCAACATGCCCTTGGCTTCCAGGCTTGTGTTACCTGTTTATCCACAAGACCCTGGAGGTAAAAAGGAGCTATGCCTTGAAGGGTTCATAGTTGTCTATAGCATAGTCTCATGATCACATCCAGTCCTTCCCCTTCCAAACTGAATATCAATAGATAATTTTTCGCTAAAGAAGGAAGAAAGTAGAGGGAGAGAAGGAAGAAAGAAAAGGAAGGTGAAAGGGGAGAGTAGAGAGAGGGATAAAAGGAAGGGATGGAGAGAATGACTGGATTATGTTCTGAGAAATACATCCGTGGGCAATTTTGTTATGTGCTAAAGTCATAGAGTGTAATTAACAAACCTAGATGGCATAGCCTGCTACACACCCATGCTATGACCTGCAACCAAGTGGGACCACTGTCACCTATGCAGTCATTTGACTCAAACATTGCTGAGTGATGCATGGCTATATTCTCCCCACACACTAGCCATGGGGCTGCCCCCTGGCCTCTGCCCATCCTCTTCTCTTGCCTCCAGAAATCCTTACACCTTACTCCTCTCCTTCATGGAGGTTTCTGCTAAATGAAGAGGCCTTCCTTGACTACCCTGTCTAAAATAGGCCCCATCACTCCAATCCTACCTTTTCTTCCTAGTTTTCATCAGCACCTCACATATTACCTATCTACTTTTAAAAAATGTATTATTAAGGACCTCCCTGGTGGTGCAAGGGGTTAAGTCTCAGCATTACAAAGCTATTGGTGCAACTACAGCACGAGTTCGATCCCCGCAGCCAGGGAGCTTCCCACATGGCGCAGCAGACTTCTGTCTTGCCCACTGCTCCCCTTAGCAGTGTATTTCAGTCAATCTGCCTGTTCTGCTCCCCACACTGTCTTTGGTGAATCCTCTCACCCCCATGCCTCTGGCCTATATACCCCAGTTCTTATATGCATAAATGAATCTTTAAAAAAAATGTATTATTAAGCTTTTGCAGTTTTTGTTTTTTTAAAAATTTATTTTATTTGTTTATGCATACAAGAACTTGGGTGTAGGCCAGAGGTGCAGGGTATGGATGGGGCGGTGAAAGGATTCATCAGAGACAGAATGAGGAGCAGAACAGGCAGATTGACTGGAATACACTGCTGAGGGGAGCAGTGGGCGAGTCAGGAGAGGTCTGCTGCACCATGCAGGTTAGCCCCCTGGTCTAACTCCTGCTGCAGTGGCTGCTGATAGCTTCACAGTGCTGAGACTTAACCCCTGCACCCCCAGGGAGGCCCAGAATTCTTTTTTTTTCTCTATTTTCTTTTTTGCGTAGAAGAACTGTGGTATAGGCCAGAGGTGCAAGGGGTGAGAGAATTTCACCAGAGACAAAGTGGGGAGCAGAACAGGCGGATTGACTGAAATACACTGAAGGGAGCAGTGGACGAGACAGGAGAGGTCTCATGTGGGGAATTTTCAACAAACGTGGGATGGAAGAATGAACAACATAAATGAATCATAGTCTAGACATGGGGGAGTGTTTGGAAATAAATTCTATCACAGGCAACTTCTAGGGTACAACTTCAGGGTGCCTGCCGTTTGTCTGGGTTCACAGGGCAGAGCATAGCGAGTGTTGTCAGGGCCAACAGATGTTCCAAGGCACAGAGTCATGAACCTTGGCATCACTCAGAAGGACAAACTGTAGTGGCTGCACCATCTAGGTGTTTGTAATCACACTCTATGACCTTCACATGGTGATGAACTTGCCCACTATGGCGATCTCAGAATGCACGCCCATCCTCAAGGACGTGTGGCTGTATACAGTTACATATCCACTCCAGTCGGTGGGTAGGTGGATTGTTTCCAGGTTTGGTCTTTTTGCTGTTACAGTGGTGCTGCTCTGCAGACTCCTGTACACATTTTCCAGTACACAGACGCAAGGTTTCTCTCAGGTGGCAATTTTCAAACTTTAGGGCCTAAGGACCCCTTTATACTTTTAAAAATTATTGAGGACTCCCAAAGAACTTTTGTTTGTATGAGATATACCCAGTAGTGTGTTAGTAAATATTTGACAACTGGCTATCTGGGGAACAAGGAACAGCCCTGATTGCAATGTTTGCTGATTTCTTTGGTCTGCGGCTCCTACTTCAATAACAACTGTTCTTGGGTAACTCCAAGATGTGGAATGCCTGGGCTATAGGATAACTTCTCACTTACAAGACGAAGCCCATCTGGTTTTCAGAGTGATGGACCAGTAACACCCCCACAGCAGTGCATGAAAGATTAGCCTCTCCCACGCTTAGTACTGTCAGAATCACTAATGATAAAATAAAAAACATTTATCATTTTTTAATTTTATGGTTGCAGTTCCATAAAGCAATGGAGGCACACAGTCACTCCTGTACTTGCCCTGCTCTCTGTGGCTGTGTCTGGGCAATGAAGCTCTTGGTGGGTTTATCATTGGTTCTGGGCAATGACTTCGGTCTGGTTGGAGTTATCCAGTTGGAGACTTCTTCAGGTGGCATTTGACATCCTTGGGTGCTCTGGCTCCCTAGGAAAGCATTTATATGACAGTTCTTTCTCTGCAGCAAAGGACTCATGCACCTACCATGCCTCATCCTCAAGACACCCAATGGTACTTCAGGTATCTTAACTGCATGGTCATGAAAAATTGGTTCCCTCTAAGTTGATCTTTAGGCTGTAAGGTGGCCTTACTGCAAGATTAGATAACTCTGATTCTTGAGGTCATTTAGGGGCCAGATTCCTTTCTCTATGGCCCCTCTACCTCCTATGACTTTATCTTATTTCTTTGGTTGAACTTGGGCCATTGTCTTGTCCAGAATAGATCAGCACAGCGAGATAAGAGGTCCTGTGTTAGCCTACATTTAGTACTTTGAGCCCAAATTCAAGGAATATAGATTGAATTCTGAACTTCTTTGTGATAAAATCTGATTAGAAATTCATCTTCACATCCCCAACCTAGCACAGTAACAATACTTAGAAGGTGGTCAATAATACATTTTTTAAAAGATTTATTTATTTATGCATACAAGAGCTGGGGTGTAGGTCAGAGGTCTGGAGCGGGGGGATGAGAGGACTCACCAGAGACAGAGTGGGGAGCAGAACAGGCGGGCTGACTGAAATACATTGCTGAGGGGAGCAGTGGGCGAGACAGGAGAGGTCTGCTGCACCATGTGGGTCAGCTCCCTGGCCAGGGGTCAAACTTGTGCTGCAGTGGTTGCAGATAGCTTCATAGAGCTGAGACTTAACCTGTTGCGCCATCAGGGAGGCCCAGTAATACATTTTAAAGTTATGTAAAAGGTGCTCAATAGTGTATTTTGAAGTTTGTATTAGTTAATTTTCTTTTGGTTTCAAGAAAATATTGTTGGGAGTTTAGTGGAAGACTTCTCTGGGTGACCCTCAGTCTTGAAAAAGAGGAGCAAGGTAATTAAATCTAGGAACTAGCAAGGCTACAGAGACCTCAGAAGCTACAGTTCACTGACACTTTCTCTAGGCAATACTCTGGATTCAGCTCAATATTGATACATTGACTGCTCCAGGACACGTGGCTGTCCTGGGCTGGGCCAGCTGTCAACCCCTATAAGTTAGCCCAGCCAGGATCAGAAAGGAGAAACACAGGCAAGATCCCTGAGTGGCACCCCAGTGCATTGGACCTGCTTCTAGAGATGGGAAAATTGTCACATGAATTATTTCCCAAGTAGCTATCCATACTCCAGAAAGTCTTATAAGCTTCAATTTGTTAGGTGCTAGAGCCATGCCAGGAAGGGAGATCTAGCAACCAAAGAGTAGGGCAGGCTAGTCAAAGTGGCTGAGCCTTGGAAGTGGTTTTGAAAAATGTGAGCATACTCTAGGCAGTGGTGATGTTGGCAGAGTCCCAGTTTGCTACTTTTGAGCTTTACAAATTTCCCAGGAGGTTCTGGGGGACACCTTAAGGGTCTGATGAACACCCACAAGTGTGGATTTGTGCTTCTGGAGATGCTGAACCTTTTGTCCTCCCCTGGCTGTGCTTGGCCCCAAGGGATGAGTGGAGGCTGTCTAGTTTTTCTCTCACCACAAAGACTACACCCTGACTTTCTGCTTTTCCATAAGCCAGAAGCAGTGAGGCTTCCAGCTCAGCTAAGCAATTTCCTTAGGTGTCTCACTCCGGAGGGACTGACCACTCCTTTCTGAAAGTGGATCCAAAGAACATTATTCCAGAGCAAGTCATACCAAGAGTCAGAAGTCACCTGCCATAACTCTCAGAGATGCCACAGCAGTCCACTTGTGCCATTGACACAAACTAGAGATGCAGTAACTCTACACTGAGTATACCTTATGGTCCTATTTTTTTTTGAAGACCTATTTATGCATACAAGAACAGGGTGTAAGCCAGAGATGTGGGGTGCTGAGAGGATTCACCAGAGACAGAGTGGGGAGCAGAACAGTCGGATTCACTGAAGTACACTGCTAAGGGAAGTAATGGGCGAGGCAGGAGAGGTCTGCTGGGCCATGTGGGAAACTCCCTGGCCGGGGATGGAACTTGTGCTGCAGTGGCTGCAGGTAGCTTCATAGTGCTGAGACTTAACCTGTTGCGCCACCAGGGAGGCCCACCTTATGGTCCTATTGCATATCAAAGTTAGGGAGGGTTGTTGGCTGTAATGATCACTCTTTATTTTAAGATTTATTTATTTATGCATACAAGAGCTGGGGTATAGGCCAGAGGTGTGTGTGTGGGGGGGGGGGTACATGAGAGGATTCACCAAAGATAGAGTGGGGAGCAGAACAGTCAGATTGACTGAAATAAACTGCTGAGGGGAGCAGTGGGTGAGACAGGAGAGGTCTGCTGCGCCATGTGGGAAGCTCCATGGTCGGGGATCAAACTCATGCTGCAGTGGTTGCAGATAGCTTCATAGTGCTGAGATTTAATCCCTTGTGCCACCAGGGAGACCCCTGTAATGTTCTCTCTTGATGCCTCCCAGTTGGGTTTAAGAGTTGGAAGACTGTTCAGTTGGCCTATATCACACAGCAAGAAAGATTAGGAAGCTTTGCATGAACAGCCTGGGTAATTTGACTTAGTCGTATTAGAAGACTGTCTTAGAAGATGGCCAAGTACATTTACCTGGCAACTACATAGCCTAGATAAGCTAGTCTGACAAAGTACTGCCCCCAAATGGCTTGAAGTTAAGGAAAGTGTTCTGCTCTTGAGTCCATAGCCCCTGAATTCATGTACTTCTCTAATAAAATCAGTGTCTGAATGTGGCATTGAGTCACCTATGAAGGTGGACCAAGCACTTGGGAGGTGTACTGGTTATCTATTGCTGTGTAATAAATTTTTCCACAATTTTATGCCTTAACAGTTAGAATCTGAGTTTTTGTGGTCAGGAATCTGTGCACAATGTAGTTGGCTATTTCTGGCTCAGGATCTCTCACAAGGCCACAGTCAATTTATTGTCTGGACCTGTAGTCATCACAAGGCTCAAGTGGGCCAGAGCCCACCTGCAAACTCACTCACATGGCTGTGGGCAGACCTCAGGTACTTTTTGACTCTTGGCTAGAGACATCAGCTTCTTGTCATAAGGGCCTCTGGAGACAGACAGACAGACAGAGACAGAGATATAGACAGAAATCATAGTTTTCTGGTAAACTAATCTTTGAAATAACATTCCATCACTAGATAGAATTCACTAGAAGTGAGTCACTAGGTCCAGTCCACACTCAAGGGGTGAAGACTACACGCAAAATCACTGGGAGTTACCTTCTATGCTCCCTGCCATAAGAAGTCCAGAAATGGGATGCCAACAAGGATCTTGTCAGTTTTAGGAAATGCCAAGGCAGAGGAATGAGACTGTTATCAAAGTTAAGATGCTGAAGTGACAGCTAGGGAGCTGATTTGTCTGGGTCGGAAGTGCAGGTGGGAAAATGATAGCCAAAAATGGAGTAGACTGAGGCAGGGAAAGATACAAATGAAGATACAAATGATTGGCTGGAGGTGCTGAGAGACCAACTTAACTGCTCTTTTATGCTCATGGGCAGCATCTTGAGGCATGAGACTGGGCAGGATGATTGCTCGTAGGTGCTGGCACGGCTACACGAGGTAAGGAACAAACATCATTGATTTGCTCGGGGACAAGTTGTTTTATGTTGTCTGTAGAATATACAGGTGGAGAAGTCCTCTTGGCTATTGAAAAAGGATGGAAGATTGAGAGAAGGTTACCCGGACAAGGTTGGGACTCACGCACTCAGACTTGCGAAAGAGGTAGAAATAGGAGCCATCAAGGCAGAACAAGAAACGATCAGATCCCAAGACAACTACCACTAAAATGTCTCTGATACACTTCCCTTTCCCCTTTGACACCTGCCATGAACATGCTACTCTGATGGGTGTTCCCATTTTTCTTGAACTCATTTTCTAAATAAACTTTTTTAAGAACAGTTTTAGAAGAATTTGCAGAATTTTTGCAGAAAAATTGAGATTATAGTAGAGTTCCATATACCCCACACTCAGCCATCCCTATTATTATCAACTTACATTAGGATGGTATATTTGTTACAATGAATGAACTAATACTGATACATTATCAATGACTAAAGTCCATGGTTTGTTCGGATTTCCTAAGCTTTGTAACCTAATGTCCTTTTTCTGTCCTTTTAGACCTATCTAGATACCACTTTCTACTTAGCTGTCGTACTTCCTTAAGGACCTCTTAGCTGTGATACTTTCTCATTTTCCTCGTTTTGGTGATCTTGACCATTTTGAGGAGTGCTGCTTAGGTATTTTTTTTTAGACTGACCCTTTACTGGGACTTGTCTGATTTTTTCCCTTATTTTCAGTGTTGTGCTTTTTGAGGAAATAGAACACAGATAGAGTGTCATTCTCATCACATCTTACTACCAACATCACGTCATTGGTGATGCTCACCTTGGTCACCTGGTTGAGGTGGTTTGCCAGTTCCCTCTGCTGTAAAGTTACTTGTTCCCACCCCTGCTTTTCTATACTGCTTTCTCTGGAAGGAAGGTACTATGACAACTTATCCTTGCGTGGAGAGTTATACTCCACTTCTCAAGGACCTACACAAATTATTTAGGATTATGTTGCAGTGGAGATTTGCCTTTTCTTCCTATTTTTCAATCACTTATTTATGTTATTTATGTCACTATGGACCCATGGGTATTTTACACTTTGGGCTATAATTCAATACTGCTTTTTTTTTGGCTCACATTGTTTCAGCTTTGGCTATGGGAAGCTCTAACAGTTGGCTTCTGTGTTTCTTTGACATACTGCCATAATTGAGGTTTTCTCTCTCTCTCTCTGTGTGTGTGTGTGTGTGTGTGTTTAATTTTATTGCAGTACAATTGGTTTAGAACACTCTATATGATTCAGAAGTATAGGATCACAGCTCTCTAGGTGTATGTCCATGTGGTGGTTTTGTTTTAATACTTTCTTACTTTCCAACAATACAAAATACTGCAGATTCGGTTCATCTTATAGGTTTTCTGTGCAAGTACCTAGAATCAACCATTTCTCTAAGAAGCCTTAGTTTCTTTTATTGTGGAATGGTATTAGAACCTAAGATCTGGGCACTAGGTATGTTCAAGTCAGCTGTATTTTATCCTTTGCTGTTTTCTGGCCCAAGATAAAGTGTGCTACGCATTTGTATAGGCCTTACTAAAAGGCTGCCTAACTTCTTTATGTACTTTTATATTCATTCTCTCCTTTGCTTCCCCTCTACATTTAAAACCACTTAAACTGCTTTGGCTAGGGCCTCCCTGATGGCACAAGGGGTTGTCTCAGCACTGTGAAGCTATCTGCAGCCTCTGCAGCACAAGTTCAATCTTCAGCCAGGGAGCTGGCCCACATGGCGCAGCAGACCTCTCCTGTCTCACCAGCTGTTCCCCTTAGCAGTGTATTTCGGTAGATCTGCCTGTTCTGCCCCCCAATCCTCTCACCCTCCACCCCACATTTCTGGCCTACACCCCAGTTCTTGTATGCATAAATAAATAAATAAACAAATAAATAAATCTTAAAAAAATTGCTTTGGCTAGACTGTTATCTATGAACTGTCAGCCCTAGATTCCTCAATCACATTCACTGATTCAAGTCTAGAGGTTAAGCTCGGACAGCCACTTCTTTCCTTCCTAATGCAAAGGTGTTTCCATTTTCTAAAATAAAACTGTAACATTTGCCTAGCATTTGTAAGTCTGTGAAATCAGAATTCTCTAAAATTGCAGTCAGGGAAGGAGAAAGGGCATCACTGGCACATCCAGGTAGATGGGTTGAGTAGGGACCTTAAGCCAAAACAGGTTTGAATCCATCTTCCGTACTTAATAAAAACTTGGATCAGAGAAAAAGCAGTATTTATGATTTTAAATGATTTATTTATTTATGCATACAAGAGCTGGGGTGTAGGCCAGAGGTGTGGGGTGGTGAGAGAATTCACCAGAGACAGAGTGGGGAACAGAACAGGGGGATTGACTGAAATACACTGCTGAGGGGAGCAGCGGGAGAAGCAGAAGAGTTCTGCTTGGCCATGTGGGATGCTCCCTGGGCTGGGATCAAACTTGTGCTGCAGTGGCTGCGGAATGCTTCATAGTGCTGAGACTTGACCCATTGGGCCACCAGGGAGGCCCTAATTATGATTTAAAAATATATATATACATATATACGTATGTATGTATATATGTGTGTGTGTGTATTTGTATGTGCTTTTGCCACCAGAAACCCAAATATGGCCCCACATTCCTCTCCCTTCAGTTTAACAAGCACAGATTGAACTTTTATAAAAAGACCCTAAAAATAAACACATGCACAGAGGAGAATATAAAAGTATAGATTTTTTTTACAAACAGCATAGAAATGGTGAGCTCAGGGAGCACAATTTTCTTGTCCTAAGATAATTGCCTAATTTTCTTTATTGCAGACCTGGGATTCTTCAAGCTCTTACTTCTTTTTCCATGAGATACTGAAGGGGGCGACGAGCACTGCTGGATTTGATAGAAGTCTGAGATCTTCCTATGACCTTCCTGGCCTTAACACTCTGTTTGACCTCAATCTAACCCAGGATACCTGGCTCTCTCTGGTTCTCTCTGGTTCCGCCACCTTTCCTTCACCCACCTCCTCCAGATTCCTAACTCACTGTCTCCAGCACTCATATTCTGCGCTTCAAGTTTTGCACATAATTTTCAAATTTTCCTCCTGCTGTCTGTCTCCCTGCTGTGGAAGTTCTACCCCTTTCTCTGTCCTATGTGGTTATCTAAGTAATACACTGCCCACTTGGTACTCTAAAGGAAACTGGTCTCTTGCTAGCTTTAGCTATAGGGTCACCATTGGTTTGATAGCCTCTGGTGACCATTGTGCCTTAACTTGGAGTCTGTCCCTTGTCCAGAATGCAATCACTATTCTTTCCTTTTCAAGCCTGCTAGTGGTCCTCTCAGGAAGTTTCTTTCTTTTTTTTAAAGATTTTTTTTTTTTTTTTTTTTTATTTATACATACAAGTTGGGGTATAGGCCAGAGGCGTGGGGCGGCGAGAGGGCTCACCAGAGACAGAACAGGTAGCAGAACAGGCAGATCAGAAATACACTGCTGAGGGGAGCAGTGGGCAAGGCAGGAGAGGTCTGCCGCGCCATGTGGGATTCTCCCCGGCCGGGTGTCGAACTCGCGTCACCACTGCCAACAGCTCCACAGCGCAGCGCTTAACCGCTGCGCCACCGGGGAGGCCCTTTTTTAAAGATTTATTTATTTATGCATTCAAGCTGGGGTACAGGCCAGAGCCACCGGGGCGGCGAGAGGGTTCACCAGAGACAGAGTGGGGAGCAGAACAGGCAGATCGATGGAAATACACTGCTGAAGGGAGCAGTGGGAGGGCTGGAGAGGTCTGCCATGCCATGTGGGAATCTCCCCAGCTGGGCGTGTAACTGGCGCTGCCGCTGCAGACAGCTCCACAGCGCAGTGCTTAACCGCTGCGCCACCAGGGAGGCCCTCTTTCTTTTTTTTTTTAAGCTCCTAAAATGTTCATTTCTAAAGACATATATATATATATTTTTAAAGATTTATTTATTTATGGATACAAGCTGGGGTACAGGCCAGAGGCATGGGGTGACGAGAGGATTCACCAGAGACAGAATGGGGAGCAGAACAGGCAGGTGGACGGAAACATACTGCTGAGGGGAGAAGCGGGGAAGGCAGGAGAGGTCTGCCACGCCATGTGGGAATCTCCCCGGCCGGGAGTCGAACTCATGTCACCGCTGCCGACAGCTCCACAGCACAGTGCTTAACTGCTTCGTCATTAGGGAGGCCCTAAAGATGTTTGTTAAACCAAGAAGACTGACCTACTCAAGCTCCATAACTCTAAAATCTTTGCTCGGTCAAATTCTGAATAGGGGGCAGATATTCCAAGTAGTTCGCATTTTATCCCTTATGATCCCTCTGATCCCAGTTGGTTTTGCAAATATAAATTATGATAATTCAACATTGAAAAAAAAAATCCGGGGCCTCCCCGGTGGCACAAGGGGTTAAGTGTCAGCACTATGAAGCTATAGCCAGCCACTAGAGCACGAGTTCAATCCCTAGCCAGGGAGCTTCTCACAAGGCACAGCAGACCTCTCCTGTCTTGCCTACAGCTCCCCTCAGCAGTGTATTTTAGTCAGTCCTCCTGTTCTGTTCCCCACTCTGTCTCTGGTGACTCCTCTCACCCCTCTACATCTCTGGCCTACACCCCAGCTCTTGTATGCATAAATAAATAAGTCTTTAAAAAAAAAACCCCTAAACATCTAAACAGGTGCTTGCTAAGGTAGAGATGAAATGGAATGTTCATTGAAGGGGCAACTGGAAACACCAGCTCTCCTGTGTGCCTATTTGATTATTTAGGAAGTTAGGGCAGAGTGAACATTTTTCTAGGGGATCCTATGGTGACTGAATCAAATGAAGTGGCGTTGTTAATTGCATACCTCACATTTTCACAGTCTGTGGGAATTGATTGTGTGGTACTATTAAAAGTGGAGTTTCCTTAAGGGTTTTATAAGTAAAGGGATGCCTTGGTAATGTTTAATCTGTATAGAATATAAATACTACTCTCGAGTTGGTTACTAGGGTGAAATCACAAAGAACTATAAATTGAAAGTCTTGACTAGTGCCAATTCAAAGGAAGTTATATTCACAATTTCTGCCTTTCCCTAAGTATGTGTTGCTATTGAGATAGCTCATTGGTACAGTCACTGAGTGTCTGCTAATCCCTTGACACTAAGTTAAATACATACTGAGTATCTAGAGAAGAAAATGCCTTGGCATTGTCCAAGGAAACTTGGTAAGCCTATTTTCTCCTTTCTTTGGAGATTTACACTGACATTTGCTCTAATTGTTCTTGCAGTTTCATCCATCACAATAGAAACTAGTGAAAGGGAATAAAAAGCTTCTCAGTGTCCTTTGCTACAAAGATTTTTATTTGTGATTACCTTCCTCTGGAAAGGGAAAAGCCTCCTTGGAGTACCTAAGGCACTAGCAAATATTAAGTGGAGGGGAAGGTTCCTTGCAAAGGAAGGTCCTATTTAAGGGTAGGGTCTACTGCCCTACCCAAGGGCACATGGAGGTAGAATGGGCACTCATTTCAGCAGTGTTTGCTGAACCATATTCTTTGTTCTCTGAACCAGGCCTGGGACAGGCTTACACCAACCTAACTCCATCTGCTTCAAATCTCCTTTAAAAACTGCAAATCTCGGGCCTCCCTGGTGGCCCAGGAGTTAAAGTCTCAGCACTATTAAGCTCTTGCCAGCCACTGCAACATGAGTTCAATCCCCAGCCAGGGAGCTAACCCACATAGCCCAGCAGATCTCTACTGTCTCTCCCGCTGCTCCCCTCAGCAGTGTATTTCAGTCAATCCGCCTGTTCTGCTCCCCACTCTGACTCTGGTGAATCCTCTCACCCCCCACACCTCTGGCCTGCACCCCAGTTCTTGTATGTATAAATAAATCTTTTTTTAAAAACCTGCAAATCTTTCGGACTGCTATAACTCTCAGCTTTCTACTAAAAGCACGTTTCTTTGCTAACCTGTGAGAACATGTCTCAGGGAAAGTTGAGGCAAGTGTCTAGGGTTTTTGCCATAGAAGGGTAATGGGCCACACACCAGAAATTGGTTATTTCAGTTTAGAACTGGAGAAAAATAGTCTGTATTTTAAATCCTGTACCTTGGAGAAAAAGGCAATTGGTATTGAAGTGTGTATCAATTATTAAGTGCAGAGCCAATGCTATTTTGGTTGCATCTACAATGAGATGATCATTTCCAGGAATACCATAAGCTGTGCTTCAGTCAACCCCAGGCCCAATTTTTCTCTGAGGCAAAAATAATAGCACTGGGCATAGCAGGAGGAGGGCTGGGATAATCAGGCAGGAAAATCAATTGTTACAGGGACAGGAGAGTAAGAACTGCAGGTGTTTTTGAAAACTGACTCCTCAACTAGTTAATATTCATCCATTAATGTTGATAAAGTCAACTCTCCTCTCTGCAGAATGTATAGAACACAGTGGGAAATTTTCATTTATTTTGAAATCAGACATTTTGAAAATGTCTGATTTTTCTGCTGAGTAGAATCCTTGCTGTCAGAATATGCCTTGTCATGTGATAAGGGGCAGAGTGGGAAATCCCCTTCTCTGTCTCTGCTTGACTCTGCACTTCCTGTTGGGGCTCAAGGTCTCTCTGCTTGAAAGCTTCTCTTGATCGCAAGAGCCTTATTAGGCAGTTGGGTCTCAGATGTCAATCTACTATGAGGGCGTCAGTCTCCTCATTGTCTTCCCATATTTCTTATAGTCCCTGAATCAAGACACACAGAATCTCCTAGATCCACATCTCAATCCTTTCTGGACAGTTTTGGGGTTTTGATAACTATTTTATTGAGATAAAGTTCACAATTAGCCCATTTAAAGTGCTTAATTCAATGGTGGGCAGTTCTTTCCTTGAAGTCGCTGTTCAGGTTTCACACTATCTCCTTCCTTCAGGACGGGTGTGGGTGCGTGGGGGCATCCAGCGAAGACTATAAGATTCTATATAAGCACTATGGGTGGATTCTGTAAGAACTATGTGAACTAAAGCTTCTGCTATGTAAGGGATATAAGGGTACTTACTACTTACTGACCCAACACTGGGGCCTACAGAAGAGTAGGGTTTCTGCAGTGCTTTTAAACGCCCAAAAGCTGCATATACGGTGGGTACAAGGGGGAATAGTGCCAAGACCTTCTCTGCCAGTAGGCCAATCATTCAACAAAATTGAAGTGGTTTTTCAGAAAGAGCCTGGATTCCCCAAGTTGGTCAAATTCAGCCTCAGTGTATGTATGATACTGCCAGTTCAGCACTCAGAGAACATTATTTTAATCAACAGTAATAGTCATTTATTCTTTCACTCAAAAAATGGTTATTAAGCTTGAGCAAGGAGCCTGGCACTGAACAAGCAGCCGCAGACACTGCTGTGAATTAGATCCAAGGTCCCTGCTGTTAAAGAGAGAGAGCAGAGTCTGGTGGGGACACAGAGGGTAAGCAAGTAACAGAAAGATGAATAAGATGATTTTTTTTTTCTATAGTGATAAGGAAATTTTTAAAAATTGGTTAATATGCTAGAATGGGTAGTCAGGGAAAGCCCTTTAGAGGAAGTAACAGTAAACTGAGCCTTGACTGACAAGGACTCAGCCATATAATGCTGGCACATCATGCCCTGGGCCAGAGTTCCAGGCAGAGGGGCTGCAGGTGCAGGGTCCAGTGTAACTAAGGGGAGGGGAAGCAGGACACAGCAAAGGTGGGCCCCAGGGAAAAGAGAGAACCTGGTAAGAAAGAGGATATGGGCTGAGAGTTTCTTTCTTTGTAAAAACTATTTAAGACAAACAAATCTTAAAATGTAATCTTTGCAGTTGGTTAAAAAGGATGACAACTCACCCATAGCTTAGGATCTTTTGATTAATGATTTGGCACAGAAATGGTGGTATATGACCCTATATGAACAACAGATTTGGATGAAATTACTTAAATAATCAGTCCCCTAATTATGGACATTTTGGTTGTCTCTAGACTTTTGCTTTTGAATATAATGCAATAATCTTAAGACTTTGTGAAATCTGTAGCAATGTCTGAGGATAAATTTCTGGTGCTAAAATTGCTGCACCACTAGGTGTATGCATTTAAAATGGTAATAGCCATGGTCACATGTGTGCTGAACTTTTTTGCACTCTGGAGAAATGGGAGGGACTCTTCATTATAGATATTGTGAAAGAGTGCATTCTGGTCTAGTCTGAAGAAATAATCATCAACATTCAAAAATAAGCTTAAATGAAGCTCAAGTGGTAACATTTTTATTTTTATCTTTTCATTGTGGACAATTTCAATTAAGTACCAAAGGGGAAAGGTTGATATAATCAACTCCCACTATCCAACTTCAACAATTATCAACTCATGGGTGATATTGTTTCATCTATATCCCCAATCCATTTACCCCTGAACTTGGTTATTTTGAAACTGGATGATAGGTATAATATCAGACATTATGTTATTTCCTCTAAGTGATTTTTCAAAGATGGATTATCTTGTAGAAAGACCCCCATTTCAGATTTTTCAGATGGCTTCTCCTGGTAACACAAAACTTGTTCCTCTCTCCCAGGGGCATTTGATGCCTGGTAGAGAGGAGAATGGGTGATGAGTCAGCATGGCAGGCAAGAGAGTCTGCAAGGACTTTAGGTTGCAGTCCCGAGTCTAGCACTTACTGGGTAGCTGTGGTCCTTGAGCAAGTCTAGCCTCTGGAAGTCTCATCTGGAACAGGAGGGTCATAATAAGGGCATTTCTGTGAAAAGCTGAGCTCATAGCACCCCATATGAAAAACTCTCAGTCATCATGAGGACCAAGGGACAAGACAGGGAGTGGGGAGAGGAGCCATTGCCTCACAGTTTAACATGGCAGCAGGTCGGGAGCGAAGTTTGGGTGGAAATAAAAGGGAGGGGTTATTCTGTGATGACACCAAAAACATTTTTGCTGTTAATGATGAAGAGTAGCAAAATATGCCACTCCCAAATTTGTCATTTTGACATAAGGATAATTTTGAGCTAAAAGTGCTTATAAAAACATTAAGTACAGGGCCTCCCTGGTGGCGCAATGGGTTAAGTCTCAGCACTATGAAGCTGTAGGCAGCCACTGCAGCTTAAGTTCCATAGCCTGCCAGGGAGCTTCCCACATGGCACAGCAGACCTCTCCTGCCTCCCCGGCTGCTCCCCTCAGCAGTGTACTTCAGTACACTGTTCTGCTCCCCATTCTGTCTCTAGTGAATCCTCATACCACCCCACACCCCTGGCCTACACCCCAGTTCTTGTACGCATAAATAAATATTAAAAAAAAAAACATTTAAGTACAGGAATGGTGCTTGGATCCTCCTCTTTATCTTCCCAAAATCAGGAGGTAAAACCTCCAGATTGGGGCCTCCCTAGTGGTGCAAGGGGTTAAGTCTCAGCACTACGAAGCTATTGCAGCCAGTCACTGCAGCAGTTCTACCCCCTGGTGCAGCAGTCCTCTCCTGTCTCGCCTGCTGCTTCCCTCAGCAATGCTCCCCTTCGCAATATATTTCGGTCAATCTGCCTGTTCTGCTCCCTCCTCTCACTCCCCCACACCTCTGGCCTGTACCCCAGTTCTTGTATACATAAATAAATCTATCTTAAAAAAAAAAAAGCAGATGGAAAATGCCCTCCCTATACCAGGAGGAAAGTGTCATTCTTATCAGCAAGAACAGGAAGCTGAAGCAGAGAATTCTGGACAAACGCACCTTGTTAAAATAATTCTTATCTTCCTTTAAACTCTTCGTATTTTACTTTGCCACAACTGCCTATCTTTGCTCAACCTAGTATAAAAACATTTAGGTTTGTCACTTCTATCCTCTTGTGTTGTGAAAGTTACATTAAATAAATGTGTTTGCTTTACTCCTGCTAATCTGTCTTATGTTACTCTAATTCTCAGGCCCAGTTGAAAATTCTTAGAAGATAGAGGTAAAATTTTGCCTTTGCTGTGATGATTACACAGTTACCCTTGCAAAGCTGAAAATTTAAGGAAGATAGTGTTCCTTTTGCTTGTGTAAGAGCATAAAATGTCCAGGAGCAGAGAAAAAGGTAAGGACATTGGTATGGATGGAGGGCACTTGCCTCGCTGATGATTTCTCACCTTTAAGAATAGTGTCCATGTGATGGGATGGTTCTAAGGGCAGTTTTACTTTCGTTGAGTGGTAAATTTACAGGGGTAATTATGCATAGTGGATGAGGTCATTAGTGTTTCATTTATTTAAAATTAAAGACATTGGAAGGCTTAAAAAGTCAACTCCTTAAAATATCCACTGATGTTGAAGGTGCTGAGAAATACTGATATAAACACAAACACTCGGAAATATGAATTAACAGTAGAGTGAGAGCTTTTTAAAGCAGAATTGATATGTAAGCTGCAAAGACCAATAGTGCCCACAGGTATTTCAATTTGTAAAGCTTCAAGCAGGGTGTTGGGGTCCCTGAGCATACCCCATTGCAAAGTCATGGAGGAATTGTGTTTAACCCAGAGCCAGCAGTTCAAGGGTCACTACTTTTCACTGAATTTTTGACATTTCAGGTGACTTATTTGTGGTTAGTCACATTTTTTGATGAATCAATTCACTTATCCAATCTGTATTTACTTAGACTCGAGAAAGAATGAGCAGGGCCTGTCTGAGCTAAGGGAAGCATACATCAAGTGAGTTTTTTTTCCAGGGTCATGCAAATCTAGATGCCTCCCTCACAACATTTCATTTAATCATCACATGACCCCTTTAATGTAAATATCATTATCTCCATTCTAAGGATGAGAAAACCGAGGCTCAGAGAAGTTAAGGAGCATGTTCTGGATCACCTAGCAAACAAGCTGCACAGGCAGGATTTGAATGTAAGGAGGACCCTAGGCACCAGCTCCAACTTAAATGAATGGACAATTAGTAATCCTAGAGACCAACAGTGCTTTTAAGTTCGTTGAACTGGGGGCATGACTTGATGACAGTGGACAGAGGAAAAGCTGTCTCTGGCACAATGCAGGACTCACAGAGGAAGAAAGAGCTGGAGTGCAGAGATCAGATGAAGGTTGTAGTAGCAACCCAGGCCCTGGAGATAGAGCGACTGGAGTGTGCACCTAGAAAACCCGGTGCTAGCCTTGTCTCTACCATAATGCTGCTGGCTGGGGAGCCTTGGACAAGAATCTCTGAAGCTCTCATACGTCACCCTAATATGGATTAATAAATTTAGCAAGGAAAGATCTAGGTTCTTTCAAACTCTGAAAATCTGTCTGATGCCTTTACAATGTAATACATTATGAAAATTTACACATGAAGACCCTAAAAATCATCCAGAATCCAAAAAAAGAACTGAGAAACAATTATTCCCAACACAATCTTCTTTTCAAAGTATAAAGGAATAGAACTGTTCTTAAGAATGCTTTCTAAACTATAGAAGAAGAGTCAATCGTGTCTATATCATATTATTTTCTTTGCTTAAGAAATTTAAATGGCTATTGCTGCTACAGCAAGGGTTGATGAGATTAAAATCAAATTGAAATATTGTTCTTGAAATAAATGAAATCATTTAAACCTACATCTCTAAGAAATTTTATGAAAATGTACCTAGGAGGCACAAGTTGTATTGTCACAAAATTAATTTAATTTCTAAGCTTGACTTTAATTTAAAATATTTTTGGGCCTCCCTGGTGGTTTAAGGGTTAAGTCTCAGCGCTATCACACTATCACTGCTGTGGCCTGAGTTTGATCCTTTGGGAGCTGACCCACATGGCACAGAAGACCTCTCCCGTCTCACCCACTGTTTCCCTTAGCAGTGTAGTTGAGTACATCTGCCTGTTGTGCTTCCCACTCTATCTTTGGTGAATCCTCTCACACCCCCGCCCCCACCTCTAGCCTTCACCCCAACTCTTCTGTGCATAAATAAATAAATGCTTAAAAATAAATAAAATGATTTTTTTCAATTGTTTCAGACTTTAAAGGGATTTTTAGATAGAAAATAATAGGAGATACAGTAATGTTGGTGCAGAGAATTGACTAAACAGTTATTCTGTGTTCTTTTGCTCATGATGCTTCTAGAAAATATTTTTAACAGCTCCCAGAGGAACTGGCTCTTGCTGGTGTGAAGCCAAGCTATTCTCTCAGCTCACAACTGCTAACTTTTCTCCATCCTCATGTCCTGCAACAAATCATTTTCCAAGACCTATTGAGTCCTTGGTCTCAGTGTTTCTCAGAACTGACCCTCCTCAACAATGACTTGGCAGTGGGGTTACCATTCTGGGGATGCTGAAATGGTGTTCTTACAATAATTCAAAAGGGAAATGAATCTTCCTGAAATAAGGCTTTCATCAAGCCATTTCTATTATTAAAACCTTTAGAGATCCCATTACATCTAGAATGAAGTCTACATTCTGCAAGTGACAACTCAATCTTTCAGTTAAGCAAACGCATTAGCTTTCTTTACAGACCTGACTCCTCAGTACCTGAGATTTTGTTACTTGGAATGCTCTGCTCTTTCTCTGTATTCTCTTGACCATCATCTCCTTAGATTCTTCTTGGAACTCATTTCCTTCAGGGTGTTTTCCTGGGTTAGTATCTACCTAGCAAAAAACGCCTGTTTTTAAACTTTTAATCACATTAGGACCAAGGGTCCAAGTGT
This sequence comes from Scalopus aquaticus, assembly GCA_004024925.1. Lineage (NCBI taxonomy): Eukaryota > Metazoa > Chordata > Mammalia > Eulipotyphla > Talpidae > Scalopus > Scalopus aquaticus. Next base: position 36,226 of record PVIJ01000036.1, on the reverse strand, counting down.
GGGGATAAACAACTAGTAGGGATTTTCATTCTTTAAAAAACCACCCATAGTGATTTTACTTTCTGAGAGAGCACTCTAATTTTCAGTTGCCAGCCTTTATGCTAGGAATCCACACTAGAAACAGACCAAATGACTCTTTATGGTGACCTCTAGTGGGCAAGGAGCAATTCTACAAAATTATGAAAAGTGAAGGGCAAAGTAGAACCCTTCCTTCTCAGTAACCAGCTGGGTTATTCTGAGGCCACATGACCGCATCTCACCCACGCTTTTTTTTTTTTTTTCTTCCAGTATTTGTTTCTCATTTAGTAGAGTTTACCTTACCACTCACCTGTTTCACCTCTGGCTGGCACTGCGCGGGTCGGGCTGCGAGTGTCGGATGTCGCGTGGAATTCGCTAGTAGCAGTTTAAAATAACCCCCGCCAAGTGGAACTCACTCCCTGGGCATCGACCAGAGCTCAAGGTAGTTCGCTTGCGGAGCCTTAGGAGCTCTCAAGCCCCGTGGGCCAGAATTGCAGCCCGCTCGGGGATGCACGGGGAAAGTCAACACATTATGCAAAGAGGATGTATAGGAAGGCAAAGAGGAATTCTGCTCCTGCCAGTGGCAAGGCGGTTCTCCGAAGACTTTCTCCCCACTCCACATAAGCGTCACGACGGGGTCCAGGTCCCTCTTTAGTACGGGCGCCCCCAAAAGCGGGGGCTAGGGCTGCTTCTTTCTGATGGAGGGAAGGCGGGAGGGCGGCTCAGAGGCTGGGTGCTGGGGTGTATGGTCACCTTCGGAAAACGCGGTACTTGATCCCCGCGCAGGGAGAGGAAGAGCAAAGTGGACAAGAAAAGCAATTGCTGCGGTGCCTTCTCTGAGAAATCCTTTGGAGCGGTGTCAGAAACCGTGCAGTGTTCTGGACAGTTTCTGGAAAAAAGCTCTTCAAACGCCGTCTGTCCCCGCCCCTCAAATCCTGAGTCTCAGTTCTCAGCCTTCCTGACCCTCTTTGGGGGGGCTGTTAAAAGGGTCCTTGGGGGTTGCACCCAGATCATCCCGATGGCCCCGGGCGGTATGCAGGAGTAGGTTTGCGGGCCGAGGAGGTTTGCTTCCCCTCTTCGCCCGGGGTCTCCCCTATTCTCACGTCTGCCCTGCGGACTCCTGCCGGTCACTGCGGGAGGGAGCGGAGATGGAGGCCCGCGCCACTAGGCGGGGAGCCCGTGGTCCAGGGCGGGGCGCCGGGGAATCCCAGCCCCAGCGAGCCGGGGAGGTGCGGGCGCGGGCGGGAAGGGGAGGGCGGCGCGCGGAGGGAGGTGAGCAGAGCAGAGCCGAGCCGGGAGGCGAGGAGGGGGGACTGAGAGGAGGCCCCGCCCCCGCCTCTCCGAGCCGGCTCCTCGCCGCCTCCGAACCCGCTCACTTTGCCTCCAGCCTCTGGACGGCGGCGGGGCGTTTGCCGGAACCGCGGCCGGAGGGAGCGCCAGGGACCGGGAGCAATCCCGCACCGGTGCTTCCTTTCGGCACCTGCACCCCTCAGAGGGGACAGCGCCGCCGCCTTCAAGGGGGCACCCGGGCCTCGGAGGGGCTCCCCTGGGCGCGAGGGGCGGCGGCGCTGACAGCCTAGTTCCGGCCGGTGGGGTGCAGCTCTGGCGCTGGAGGGGTCCCCCTGGTCATCTGCAGGTACTGCCGCACGGAGGGAGCGTCTCTCGCAGTCACGCTGGGCTGCCGAGGAGGCTAGAGTCGAGGGGGCTCCCGGGTCAGCGAAGGGCAGGAGCGGAGCCCCGTGGGAGAGCCGGCCGTACAGCCCGCAGGCCCCGACGGTCAGCTAAGGGTCGGCCGACCCCGAGCGGCTGGGGGCGGCCAGCCATGACCTTCGGGCGCAGCGGGGCGGCCTCGGTGGTGCTGAACGTGGGCGGCGCCCGGTACTCGCTGTCCCGGGAGCTGCTGAAAGACTTCCCGCTGCGCCGCGTGAGCCGGCTGCACGGCTGCCGCTCGGAGCGCGACGTGCTCGAGGTGTGCGACGACTACGACCGCGAGCGCAACGAGTACTTCTTCGATCGGCACTCGGAGGCCTTCGGCTTCATCCTGCTCTACGTGCGCGGCCACGGCAAGTTGCGCTTCGCGCCGCGGATGTGCGAGCTCTCCTTCTACAACGAGATGATCTACTGGGGCCTGGAGGGCACGCACCTCGAGTACTGCTGCCAGCGCCGCCTCGACGACCGCATGTCCGACACCTACACCTTCTACTCGGCGGACGAGCCGGGCGCTCTGGGCCGCGAGGAAGCGCGACCCGGGGGTGCCGAGGCGCCCCCCTCCAGGCGCTGGCTGGAGCGCATGCGGCGGACCTTCGAGGAGCCCACGTCGTCGCTGGCCGCTCAGATCCTGGCCACCGTGTCGGTGGTGTTCGTGATCGTGTCCATGGTGGTGCTGTGCGCCAGCACACTGCCTGACTGGCGCGCCGCGGCGGCCGACAACCGCAGCCTGGATGACCGGAGCAGGTACTCCGCCGGCCCTGGGAGGGAGCCCTCCGGGTAGGACGCACTGCTACTTTGCCCGTCCCGTCCGTCCTGTGGCGTCTGTCCGTCCCGTCCGTCGGTCGGTCTCCGTCCTCTTTGCCTCCAGGCTGCCTGACTGGGCTGGGTTCCGGGACCGGCGAGGCCCCAGGAGGCGCTCGCTAAGGGACGGGGTTGGTCTTCGCTCCCCACTTCTATTTCCCGGGCACAAACCGGCTCTGGGCCTTACTCTAAGACGCCTATCTTGAGTGAGAATCGCCTGGCATAGGGAGGGGCAGATAGAGCTAGACAAACCTCCCATCTATGTAGCTTACTTTTGATCAATTAACGTCCAGTTAATTAAATTTCGCTAAACTTTTACTGGTGGTATGCAACAATTTCATTTTGAGCTGAGTGCATTTTGAATAATTTCCCAGTTTTTCGTAGTGTTTGAAAAGGTGAAGACTTGTTATGAAATGTGGTCTGCTGTACACTGCCCACACAATCTACATAATATATTCCTATGCTCTGTGATGGAATTGTTACAGAGTAAAAGAGATTTACTTAATGATACACTCTAAATAATTGATGTCTATACCTTTTTCTCTTCTTTTCATACAAAGTGTGTAGTTAGCAAAGCTCTCGTCCACCATTTGGTTCCTAAGATTTACACCCTGACTTTCAGAGTGGTCTTTAAAATGGGAAGGGGGAAAAACACATTACGTTGGGAAAGGAGAAAAAATGTAAACTGCCATAAGTCTAGAAACAGTATTGAACTAGTTAATGTATTTTCTTTTCACTTGGATGAAAGGAAAATATTTTAATCTTTCCTTAGATAGTGCTTACCTTTTAATAGTGATAACTTACTTCTGTTATTACTCTTAGTGAATTTATTTTGCATATTTGGTGGAGTCATAAGCAGAGCAAAGTTAAACTTTCAAGGGAGAAGGCTGCTCTAGGCACACACACACAACTGTATTTTCTTAACTTTGAAGCTGGTTTGACATCCCCCCTCCCCCCCATTCATTTTTAAATTGGGTGTTCCCTGTCATCTTTACCTAATGGGTATGTGCAGGTTTCAGGTGGTGCTGTGTGCCTTGATAGTGCAGTGGATTACATCCACATAATCCTTCCTTTGGAGATAACAGTTTTTATGCAAATCTAAGAGGTAAATAAAATTGTCTAGTTCTACTGAGTCCATTACTGATATGCCATCTTGAAATCCAAGATACAGGCTTTGAAAGGAAATTCACCAGAAAACTCACTTTGTTTAGTTTTTTAGATTCTGAGTTTTTGATTTACAGATAAGAAATTACTTATTTGGTACTCCAAAAGTACAAAGAAATTAATTTATATACCTAAATACATAAATGCCCTTGATTCTTTTAGAGGGCTATAGGAAAGTGAACCATAAATAATTGGTCCTGAAATGATTCACTAGTATTTGTAGAATTCTAGGGTCAGTGAAGGCTGAGCTACATTTCCAAAGGGAATAGGAGAATTGTGTTAGTACAAATACAGAGAGAGATGGCTAACTCAATAGACAAAATCTTGAATAATAATTTTGGGGGGAAATGAAGGGAGTTTGGGGAGGAAGAGGGAAGTCTGGAATTAATTAACATAAAGCATTTGGAAAGAAATGAGAGACATGAATAATAATTTTAGGGAGAGAGAGAAACTAAAAAGGGAAGCGACAGAATGGAAACGAGGAAGACTGCAGAAGAAGTGAAGGAAGAAGATAAGAGTAATTTGTGTATATGTGTATACATATGTATATACGTATTCAAGTCAGAACTGTTTCCTAGATACCCAGATATTTCAGGCAAAGACATGATTTTTTCTTAGATTAATGGCCCAATTTTAACCTTTACTCTGTGAGTGTAGGTATATGAAATAACTGCTATCTATATAATATTGTGTGTATTCTATGTGCTATACATATTTATATACTATAATATCTGCAATTCCAGACAGATCAACCAAAGGATGATGAAATGATTGAGGATGCTGCACCATTACAGGGGGGGTCTTCCAATGGAGAGGACCACTGAACTAGTACCTGGAATACAGTCTCTCAAATATTGCTTGCTTGTGGTTGCTGAAATTAGTCTTTTTAAAAACATCATCCGGATCGTTTGACCATATTTGGCATCTACCAAATGAAGTCAAACTTCTTTCTTGAGCTTCAAGGTTCTTTTTGGTTTAACCACGATCTGCCTTCTTTAATTCATCCCTTCATCATTTGCAAATATCTTTTGAGTATACACTGTGGTCAAGGTACTGTCAGTGTTCCAAATGTTGTGATTTTTTTTTTTTTTTGGCAAAAAAGATATATCAGGTTGGTGATGTAGAAATCAAAGGCAAAATTGATCTTCGAGTTGAGTTGTTCTGGGAAGGCCTTCAAAGAGGGAAAGGGTGGAAACAAGCTTTCTGGGGAAGGTTGCAGACTCTGCACTGCCTGACACAGGCAGGGCTGTTATTTATACAAACCAGTGTTTACACCTTGTACAACTGTGTGTGCCTTGCAGGGAACAAATAAGCATTCCCCACGTGAAAGGAGCAGCATGAGCATAGGCATGAAATTTGTATGTTATGTTCAGAGAGCATGAATCCAGTGAGGGAGTGAGGAGTGATGAATCCAGATGTTAGAAAGCCTGGAATGAGACAGGGAATACTTCTTTTTGCAGGCAGTGGTCAACCTTTGGGGAGTTTGAGGAGAGTAGGCTATGCATATAAAGTAACAAATGTCATGTGTTGTGGACTGAAAATTGGAGATGAGGGAGAATGGAAACAGAAGGATGAGTTTGGAGATATTTGCAGAGAGAGAGGATGGGAACTTGGATTGCCTTGAGTTAGTGAGAATGGAGAAGAAATGGGAGATAACAGGAAGAAACATAATTTTTTTTTTAGAGTTTCATTTTTATTTGTTTATTCAAGAACTGGAGTGTAGGCCAGAGGTTCAGGGGGTAAGAGGATTCACCAGAGACAGAGTGGGAAACAGAACAGGCCGATCTACTGAAATACACTGCTGAGGGGAGCAGCGGGCGAGTGACACAGGAGAGGTCTGCTGCACCATGTGGGATCTCCTTGGCTGGGAATGGAACTCATGCTGCAGTGACTGGAGTTAGCTTGATAGTGCTGAGACTTTAACTCCTGTGCCACCAGGGTAGCCCAGGAAGAATCATAATTGACTGGGGGCATTGGAAAGATACAGGCATCAGAGACTGACTTGGTAACTTAGGAGCTAGGAGCACGTCCTGTCTTCCATTTGTCCAGACTGGCCTGCTCACTTGCTTGCAAGCTGTCCCGATGTGGCTTACTGTGTAGTCCCCTGCCTAATGAATAGATCATCCATCAATCCTGACAGACTCTGTTTCTCTTTTGAAATATTTCCTGACTACCCCAGTAGATGTGATATTTCCTCTTGAACTTCTTGAGGGATTGCTTATTTGTACTACTTATTTGACATTTATAATACCCTTCCAAGCATGGTTATTATTTTTTTCATATAAACATGTCCTAAACTAGATGAGTTGAGAAGCCCTAGAAGGCAGCTAAAGTCTCTTACACTCTATTATTATGAAAGAATCTTTTAGAAAAAATTATTACCCAGGCACAATAAAAATCTATTGTTTATGTTATATTTCAAAATACAATCTTCCAGGAATGTATCTTCTATTATATAAATTAAAGAACTGCATGGGGTAAGTCTGAAAAGTTCAGGGTGAAACTCTTAGTTATGCTAGAATGAGAAATCAAAGAAACAGTTATTTATCAAGTACTTATTGCAAATGGAATAAAGACAAGCATATGATTTCTTATTATTAATCTCTGAAATTTGGGGATAATCACATAATATGAAATTTGGAAGACTTCTCATGAGGTCTTCCAAGTCAAAAATTTGAAAGCTTTTTGTGAACGTATATGATCCTTTTGACTGTATTTGGCTTTGGATGGTCAATAATCACATAATTAATGGGTTTAAGTTCAAAAGCCACGAAAACAAGTCTTGATCCATTCCCCAGCCATTCAGTTCTCTTCACTAGATAGAACCAGAAAGTTACGGGTATTTCATGTGTCATTTCAGAGACATTCTCCATATTTACAAGCTTTGCGTATGTATCTACAAAATTATGGTGCTATAAAACACTCTCTTGAAACTTGCCTTTTTAAAATTAAGCAACATGTCATGGAAATTATTTCAGATGAGTATAAATAGCTGCCTTGTTCTTTTATGCAGCTTCATAATACCTCATTATATGAATGTGCCATAATTCCTCAACCTTTATGTTATTTGTCTGTATGAAATACTTAGTGACTGTCCTTATACATTATTTTGCTTTTCTGAAAGTGTATCCGTAGGATACAATTCTGAAAGTCATTGGGTAAAGGGCATGGTTACTTGTAATTTACATAGATAACTTCAAATTGCTCTGTGAAAAGAGTGTGTCAATTTATATTCCCACTAGCAATGTGTGAGAGACTATGTTTCTTCATACTCTAAAAGTGTTACCGTACTCTGAAGGGTAAACAGTGATCTCAAATAGCTTTCATTTGTTTTTGCCTTATTTTAAGTAAAATTATGCAGCTTTATATATGTCTAGGGATCACTTATCTTACATTTTTGTGAGCTACTTAAACATTTTGATCATTTTGTCAATGACTTTCTTAGTTTGAGATTTAAAAAATATATTAAGAAATTAGTCCTTGGTTTGTGATGTGTTATGTTTTGTTTTCTAATTTAAGATCCCATTAAAAGAAAACCACAGTTGCTTAGAGCTCAGTGACTGTACTTTTAGTATGTACTTATTGGGAAAAAAATGCATAATGATTTAAAAAAATGTGCATTTTAACTATTCATTAGCCATTTCTTTTGTGTTTCTGAGGTCATAGCAGGCACTGTGTAGGCGTAATGGGCCAAGGGGCCAGTGACTGATGTGCTTTTCCCCCATGGACTAATCTGCAGAACACCCTGTTAAGAAGATTAGAGCCATGGGTGGGAGTCGGGTGTGTATCATTGGACTCACTCCCTAAATCCAATATACAGTTTGATCCACCCTTATCTGTCAATAAAAAGGCCAGGATCTTGCTCTCGAGCAGCATCCTGCATCATGTAGCCTGCTCCAAGACTCCCGTGTACCTGTGTGGTGTTGCACCCGAGGCAACAAATGGCGCCAAACGTGGGCCCCGCAACAGCACTGTATCAGTCACTGTGGACACAGTTATGTAGCTGGAGGACTAGTGTCTGTGGTTGGAGCAGGAAAGAGACAACAAAGTAAGGACATATGTAAGAATTTCAGACAGCAAAAGGAAACCAGAGTATAGATTGCAGTAGGGATGCACCTGTGTATGAGACATGACATGAGTTGAGACCTGAATGATAAGAAAGACCCAACCTTGCAGGAGAGAAGAAAGTGCATTGTGGACAAAGGGAACAGCAAACACAGGGGTTCTGAGATGGCAATGAGGTTGGCTTGTTTGTGGGTCAGAAGGAAGGCCTATGTGGGCTAATATTTAGTCAGAGGGCATGGGAGTGCTATATGAGGTTTGGGGAGGTGACTTAGCAGGCAGGGCCCATGTGCCATAGAAGGATCTGGATTTTATTAGAACTCTGAAAAGCCTTTGAAATGATTCAAAGCTTTGGAAAGATATGATCTGGTGTGTTTTAAAAACATCACTGACCGCTGGGTAGAGATTGGATTGAGGGGACAATAGCAGATGTGGCAAGACCTGGTTGGTGGGAAAATGTGAGACTTGATCTAGGGGAGTAGCAATGGAGACAGTGGGAGGTGATTGGATCCAAAGTGGATTTTTATTAGGTTACTAATGGTGACTCAGCTGCCAGTACTAGGAGAGTGTCAGATATTATTTATTGAGCGAAACAGTTGTAGGGCTTCAAGCATTAGTGTCCCTCTTGCTTAACTGCCTTGGCCCACATGTAGTGAGCTGTGATTCCAGTTCTTTTCTACATCTTTGGTTCCCATTTTTGGGTTTTGTGAGAAGATTCTGGAAGAGGGCTCTCCTGAGAGTCATTGGGAAGGCGGTCAGGTACGATTTTCCTTTTTGTATAACCAAATCCCCTGAGGAGTCTGTCTCTTCTGGTAAAGGTCTTTGGTGAGCACATTCACAACTTCTGAACAATTCTGTTAACTAGTCAGTCTTAGAATGATGATGTACATAATGTGTTATCTGAATGATAAGATTAACTACAGATTTTTTAGGCACTTTGCTTTCCAGTAACATCTGAATATCATTCTGACATTGCCAAGGAGATTAATGTTCTTTGACATTTAACATATAGACATAGTCAGCTTTTAAAATTACAAAGCTTTGTCGCCTGTTTCCTTGAAAGATGCTCTCTGCTAGTCAACACTTAGAGAAAGATTGATCAGATATAAAGAAGTGTCTCTAGAACTTTCTTCAGTATCTTTTGCCTCTGATGTCTGCCCCATTGATAGCAGGATTCTCTCGTAAGTGTTAAATACAAAATCTTGCTATAATTGTAATGTGTTCCTTACAAATTCTTATTTTTTTTTTAAAGATTTGTTTATTTATGCATACAAGAACTGACTGGGGTGTAGGCCAGAGGTGTGGGGGGTGAGAGGATTCACCAGAGACAGAATGGGAAGCAGAACAGGCAGATCAACTGAAGTATACTGATGAGGGGAGCAGAAGGGAGACAGGAGAGATCTGCTGCACCATGTGGGAAGCTCCTTGGCCGGGGATTGAACTCGTGTTGCAGTGGTTGCAGATAGCTTCATAGTCCTGAGACTTAACCCACTGCACCACCAGGGAGGCCCTGTTCCTTATAAATTATTGCTGAAAGTTGCTTCATGTTGGAAACTTGATCTTTAATTTATATGGCTTTGTGTTGTGGTGAAAATTTGAGGAGATTTCAAGATGTTTTAATTTCCGGTAGTGCTATTTTAAGCCCGAGTTTAAAAAAGTGAAATAATCAAAATGAAACAAACCGGGAGATGGAAGTTTAAAAATCAGTTGTATAATTTCTATTGCCTTCTAGGTCAATATTATAAAAATTCAATATGCTTTTAAAGAACTTTAAAAATAAAACGCAATAGTTGAAACTGGAGGTGAAAGTCTCAGTGCTTTTACTTAGCAGATAAGGTAGATATTTTGAAAGCTGGTAATTAAGAGATCTCTCGATAGGACTGAGCAAAACCCAGACCTCAGTTAACTTCTGATCTTTCACAGTGGACTGTTTCTTTTAATATGTATTCAGGGATTTCTTATATGCTGTAAATTTTAAAATTCAGTGGAAACTTTTTCTTGTCGGGCCTCCCTGGTGGCGCAGCGGTTAAGAGCTGCGCTGTGGATCTGTTGGCAGTGGTGACATGAGTTCAACGCCTGGCCAGGGAGATTCCCACATGGCGTGGCAGACCTCTCCTGCCTCGCCCGCTGCTCCCCTCAGCAGTGTATTTCCATCGATCTTCCTGTTTTGTTCCCCACTCTATCTCTGGTGGACCCTCTCGCCACCTCACGCCTCTGGCCTGTACCCCAGCTTGTATGCATAAATAAATAAATCTTTAAAAAAAAAACAACTTTTTCTTGTCAATACCTTTTCTTTAATCATAGTGCTTTCCCCCTTTCTTTAGGTAAGTAACTCATTTTCAGCATTATTCTTTTACAATAGAAAACTTTGCTCATTGGAAAAAAGCAGGGTGCTAGAAGCTGTCAAGTGAAGAGTACACCGTGCCCCCGTCTCAGCTCATTACCCAGTTTCTGGGTATTCTTCCAGCATCTTTCTGTGCACATAGACACATACATTTACATACATTAGCGTGTGTGTATGTGTGTGTAGTGTGTGTATGAAGTTACATTGACATATAGACTACATTTAAAACCGAGATGATTCTGTAATCTTGTTTAACAATTTGCTTTGATTACTTAACATCTTGGAACTCTTCCCATATCAGTCTTCTCATTTTTTAAAATATTTATACAATGTTTGAATACGTTGTATGGATAGACCACAATTCATTTAATAAGGTCTGCCCTGTTCACAGTAGTCAATACTTTTTATCCATTTATCTGATTTATATATTTGTTACATATGAATTAGAGCTGTTATTAGCCTTATATTAGGACTGAGATTTAGTTAGGTTCACTAGGTTCAAACTTAAGTAGTGGGTAAGCGATGACCTGGCATTTGATTCCCATATTTAGCGCAGTGTTTTTCATACAGCCTTGCAAATTGGTGTGAATATATTTGTTGAATAAATTCCAAAGTAGAAAAATAGCTGGGTCAAAAAGATTGTATGAAAAAAATTTGGATATTACCAAATTTCTCTCTAAAATATGAATGAAATTCAGCACTAGTCTTTATAAATAACAATACCCATTATAATGAAAATGCAATCAATAATGAATAGAATACTAATATTAATGCATTTTTAATAGCAAATATTTGGAAACAACCTCTTTTTAAAAAATATAACAGTTTTATTGAGAAGTAATTAACATACTATAAAGTGCACAATTCAGTGGATTTTAGTATTCAGTGATGATGATTATACAGCCATCACTATCCATACTGTTTTTTTTTTTAAGATTTATTTATTTATACACACAAGCTGGGGTACAGGCCAGAGGCGTGGGGGCAGCGAGAGGGTTCACCAGAGACAGAGTGGGAAGCAGAACAGGCAGATCAGAAACACACTGCTGAGGGGAGCAGCGGGCGAGGCAGGAGAGGTCTGCCGCACCGTGTGGGATTCTTCCTGGGCGGGCGTCGAACTCGCCTCGCGCACTGCTAACAGCTCCACAGCGCAGCGCTCAACCACTGCACCACCAGGGAGGCCCCACTATCCATACTGTTTTAACTAAGCATTATGTTGTGGTGTGTTTGAGGAAGTACAAAATATGTTAGAGAGCTGGAGCCCGTGAGTGGCTAAGAAAGGGACCCAGGCATTTTGGTAGACAGATGAAGCAGACAAAGCAACAGGCAAAACATTTGTGTTTGATTTGATTAATTCAATCATGAACTGGTGGGTTCTGCTAGAGTGTTTGAAATAGTCATGTATATTTAAATGATCTTCTTAGCCTACAAGTAGCAAGGACTTCTCAGCTTTTGACTATTGGCAATGGGAAATAGGTCATTGAGACCACCATCTCTGACATTCTCAGGCAAAAATAAAATGTCACAAGGAAAAAAACCCAGCACTAGCATGTTGTTTCAGGTGTGTCAGGAAACAACCCCAGACAGTTTGTTCTCGACCCTACTCAGGACCTGTGCTCTCATCTGTTAAGTGGGGCTGTCGCACCGAGGGTCAAATGAAAGAAAGAAGACGGAACCCTCACCAGAAGCTAAACTTCCTTAGCTCTTTCTCTTTCCTGTCTTCACCCCCTTCTAACTTTTCTTGAGGTTGTTTGTGAGTATGTCTTAGTTCCTTTGTAGCCTGAAAGTTCTTTGAGCACAGAAATTCTGTGCTTCATAATATCTTGCACACAAGTGGACACTCAGTACATATTTTTAAGCAAGTCACACAGCTGAAAGGACCATGTAAATACAGCAGCATTTCATCTTTGATGGAAGAGTGTATAGGTTGTCTTCAGCTTATGAGCAGGCTATATTTTAAAAACTGTATATGGGTTTTCTAGCTCCCAGGTCATTTATTCATTAAATTCAACAAACATATGTTTAGCAACTACTATATATCTGGGACTATTTTAGGTGCTGGGGATATAGCAATGAATAAAACAAAAAGCCCTGCCCTCAAGAACCAAATCTATTCTAGTGAATAAATATGTAACAGATGATGCTAAGTGCTACAGAGGAATGAGGTAGAATAAAGTGTGAGCCATGGCCAGGAAAAGCTTCTTGATAAGGTGAGGTGCCAACAAGGACCAGAAGGGATGCAGGAGGCAGCTCTGGGGATACCTGGGTGAGAGAATTCCAAGCACAGAGCGCAGTAAGTGCACCCCCCCACCCCACTGTGAGTGTGCCCTTGGTCTGTCAGAGGAGCAGCAAGGAACAGACGAGGCGAAGGTAGGGGCATCTAGATTGTGTCACACTTTGGTGGTACAATGACTGAGAGGATATTTATTTCTGATAGTCTCTTCAAAAGTGGTTAGCACTGGGCCTCCCTGGTGGCACAAGGGGTTAAGTCTCAGCACTATGAAGCTATCCAAAGCCATTGCAGCAGGAGTTCCATCCCAGACCAGGGAGCTTCCCACATGGGGCAATAGAGCCTGCCTCGCCCGCTGCTCCCCTCAGCAGTGTACTTCAGTAGATCCACCTGTTCTGCTCCCCACTCTGTCTCTGGTGAATCCTGTTGCCACCCCCACACCTCTGGCCTACATCCCAGTTCTTGTATGCATAAATAAATCTTTAAAAAAAATGGTTAGCACTTTGGAGTTGTATCTGAATGTGGGCTTTTAGCAGAAAACATAATTTGACTTAATTTTGAAAACATCACTCTGGCCCCCATGTGGGAACAGACTCTAGGGGCCAAAGGTAGAGCCTGCGAGGCTGGTTAGGCCCAGCATTTTATCTCAGACTCAAATGGCTACCTTGAGACCTGGGTCCAGGCACCTAAAGGCCACGTTGATCAAGGACATGGGGGAAGGGCTTCCTTTTCATTTTCTAGGTAAAGATATTTTTGTAAGCTGCCAAGTTTGGCTCAGACATCACTGTTTAACCAGGGTCTCTGCTGCCCTCAAATCCTCTGTTGCAGAACCAGGGTATGATCTAGAGAAGATGTGGACAAATTTTGACCTCCAGAAAACTCAGGCTATTTCCTATTTGTATACAGCTCCAGAGCTAAGAATGGTTTTTACATTTTTAAGTGGTGAAAAAAAATCAAAGAAGAATGCTGTTTTATGAATCTTGAAAATTATCTGACATTCAAACTTCAGTGTTCATAAATAGAGTTTTATTGGCACACAGCCACATTCATTTGCCCACATATTGTCTGGCAGCTTTCCCGCTACTTCAGCAGAGTTGAGTAGGTGCAGCCAGAGGCTGTAGAGCCTGCAGATCCTAAAACACTTACTATCTGGCCCTTCACATAAAAAGACCCACCCTTGATCTAGAATGGTCTCATTGGGGGCCTAAATGTGCACCCTCAACCACTTTCTTTCTGTGACCCTGTAAAATAAAGGTAGCCGCAGTACCTGTGTAACTGAGTAACTGTGAGGATTGATTACCGATTCTTGTTCTCATTCCAGTCTCCTAACCAGCCTGATGCCAAATGCCACCTTTGGATCCCAGTGAGTCTCACCCAGACTCCCAAAGTGCTTCCCCTAACCAGAGCTTATTATTCAATCATAGGAGTGTGGCTTTTATTACCACTTATGGTTGGTGTTGGAAATCCAGTATTTATAACTTAGGGACTATCTCTCTTAATTTCAGTTTGCAGATTTAGATTTACCAGTTTACCCTGAATTGGTAAATGCAGGAGATGGTTGGGGATGGAGAGAGTGGATAATAAAACCGGGATTCACAAGATAGGTCTTATTAAATAGAACACTGCCACTTTTGTTTTTTTGTTTTTGTTTTTTTTTTTAAAGATTTATTTATTTATACATACAAGCTGGGGTACAGACCAGAGGTGTGGGGCGGCAAGAGGGTTCACCAGAGACAGAGTGGGGAGCAGAACAGGCAGATCAGAAATACACTGCTGAGGGGAGCAGCCGGTGAGGCAGGAGAGGTCTGCCGCGCCATGTGGGATTCTCCCCGGCCAGGCGTCGAACTCTCATCGCTGCTGCCAACAGCTCCGCAGCGCAGCGCTTAACCTCTACGCCACCAGGGAGGCCCCCGGACTGCCACTTTTGTAACATTAAAAGTTTAGGTTTTGGGCCTCCCTGGTGGCACAATGGGTTAAGCGCAGCACCGTGGAGTTGTCAGCAGCTGCGGTGCAAGTTTGATGCCCCGCCAGGGAGATTCCCACATGGCACAGTAGACCTCTCCTGCCTCATCTGCTGCTCCCCTCAGCAGTGTATTTTGGTCAATCTGCCTGTTCTGCTCCCCGCTCTGTCTCTGGTGAACCCTCTCACTTCCCCACACCTCTGGCCTGCACCCCAGCTGTATGCATAAATAAATAAATCTTTTTTTTAAAAGTTTAGGATTTTCTAGGAAATAAATGGGAAGTACAGTTTTAAATGGAAGCGAGTTATATTTATTAACATATGGTATAATGCAATGGGCCTTGATGTATAATCATTGCCCCCAGCAGCTTCCTGTACAGGAGGAGAAAGCCAGAGGGTCATCTATGAGGTGAGATGATACCACTGTAGAAGGGAGTGAGGTCTGGGAGCAGAGCTAGTGCAGCCTGGGGTGTTAGGGAAGGGCTTCTGGTGCAGTGTCATTTAAGTCCACATTGCACTTCCTGAATGCTAGACACAGGAGCACAGTGGAAGCAAACTATGTTGTATTCGCCACCATATACTTGAATAGTTCTTATTTTAAAGTTTCACCTAAGAATGTCTTTTACAAAGCAGTCAAAATTATTAATTTTAATAGTAGTCCAGTTTTTAAATGGCAGTGGAGACTGGACCCCTGTTTCTAGGCTGCCAGCTCGGTCCAGGCCACAGCTGGGTCAGCCTATATGGAATGGGGTAGGAGTGAGTATGATGGATGTCATAGCACGGAGAATATAAGAGACCCGAGTTCATCCCCTGCCCCCAAATCCACATAGGTCTGAGCCCATACTCTGCTCCAAAGCTCTTAGGTGAATCTCAGCTGTGAAGATGAATAAAAAAGACCCTGGACCACCAGTACCCAAGGTCTGGGGACAATAGCACATGGGGCCCTCAGCTCACCTTTGTTTCTTGTCTCCAACAATGACTATATACTGATCTCCCATCTGCTTATGGCAGATGGTTTAAAAAAAATTGCTTGGGCTTCCCTGGTGGCTGAAGGGGTTAAGTCTTGGCACTATGAAGTTATTCGCAGCCACTGCAGCCCCAGTTCAATCCCTGCCCAGGGAGCTTTCCACATGGTGCAGCAGACCTCTCCTGCCTTGCCCGCTGCTCCCCTTAGCAGTGTATTTCAGTCATTCTGCCTGGTCTGCTCCCCACCCTGTCTCTGATAAATCCTCTCACCGCCCCACACCTTTGGCCTACACCTCAGCTCTTGTATGCATGAATAAATAAATCTTTAAAAAAATTGCTTGATTGGTCATGCAAAAAATTAATTTCATTATAACATGTTTATTTTATATATAATTTAATTTTAATGTATACCTTAATGCTTTAGTATGTATTTTAAGTATATATTTTAAATATTCTATGTGATTAAATAGGAAGTTGCAGAAAGCACTTCTATAGCTGCCTCCAGGGAAAGTGGTTGGGCAACTGGGTGGGATACAAGCTGAACTAGCGGATTTTTTTCACGAAACATCATATTTATTTGAGCAAACAAGTGACAAACTATTCACACTTGAGTATGGAGCAGACATTTTTTCATAAAGAAACAAGGTGAGCCTGTCACTTCGGGGAAAAGAATGGGCAGTATGTGTTGCCAATGAGAAAATTAGAGCTTTCAAGTAAATATGAGACATTTGTAAAATCTGAGTCTGCTACGTATACTTGCCAACTTCCCAATACTGAACTTTACCTGATGTTATAAAACCATACATGGGGGCCTCCCTGGTGGCACCAGGGGTTAAGTCTCAGCAATATGAAGCTATCCAAAGCCACTGAAGCAGGAGTTCGATCCGCTCCCAGAGAGCTAACCTACATGGCACAGCAGACCTCTCCTGTCTCCCCTGCTGTTCCCCTCAGCAGTGTTTCAGTCAATCTGTCTATTCTGTCCCCGCTCTGTCTCTGGTGAATCCTCTTACCTCCCCACTAAACCTCTGGCCTGCACCCCAACTCTTACATGCATAAATAAATAAATATTTTTTAAAAAGGATTCTTAGCCCTTTTAAAACCTTTAAAAACAAAAACAGGAATAGAAATGATGCTGAATCTATGTCATTCTACCATTAGGAAATATTCATTTAATAATTTGGATCTAAAATATTTAACTGTCCAAAAGACATGAACTAATTGAAAAAAAAAAAAAACAACTATCCATTTCACTAAAGGATACAGTTGCCATAAAATTTTACTTTTTGTTTAGCTACATACTGAATTGTTATAACTCAATGAAAAAAATGAACACTTAAGATTATAGTCACAATTAAGACATGAATATATTTTTTATTGTTGCAGGGAAGTGTGAAAGGATGTTTAAATTTTTTCAAATAAAAATATAGCCCATTAGAGCAAGATTATGTGGTATCAGTGGACTAGAAATACAAGCTTAGTAAGAAAAAGTAACTGTATAATTCCTAGTAGAGTTTGTTAGTATATTTTCTTATTCTTGAACTCAGAGAGAAAACTTAATATCTAACAGGAAATATATTGGGTTTTTTTTTGTTAATCAGCATTTATTATTTACTTATCTTCTTACATCATTGTTATTTTTTGGATAGTATTTGATTTCTCCATTCAGGTGTGAGTTATTTTAAACGAGAGTTGTTGGCTGCCATCAAAACACTATAGTATTTAGATTCATTAGCTACCTTTAAAAGTGATATAACAGTTTCAATTTTAGAGTGTCAGAATTTACAACATGCCAGAATTTGCATGCTTTTTTAATTTGAAAGTTGTCAAGTGTCAAAATAAAAATGTTGGAGGGGAATATATATTCTTTCAGGAGTCAGATGAGCAAAAAGTTTGAGGACCATTGTGCTGAAGTGTGCTAGAGGCAAGCGCTGCCAGGATGGATTCTGGGGACCCCATTGCTCTAGGTCAGTAAATCCAGTTAGTGTTGAAACATGACAGGAGAGGAAGATGGTGAAGGAGGGGATGCCAAGTTGGGTAACAGCTCCCTAAGTGACATGGTGTGTAATTTTACCTTTACAGGAAGGGGACAAGATGCTAAGAAAGCATTTAAAGCTGAAATAACAAGACTAAAGTGTCTGGAAGATACAATTAAGCTTTTGACCTTTATAAAATGCCTGTTTATAGGATACTTCATGACAGGATTTTATTCACCCCTTTATTCATTTTCTTATAATATGTATTAATTTATGATCACTAAGGATAGGGTTGCATGATATGACATAAGACATTTTTAGGAAAAGCAGGAACATTTCCCTTTCCATAGCTTTAAAGAAGCTCTTGGAGGGGCCTCCCTGGTGGCACAGGAGTTAAGTCTCAGCACTATGACGCTAGCTTTAGCCACTACAGCATGGGTTCAATCCCTGGCCAGGCAGGTGACCCACATGGTGCAGCACACCTCTCCTGTCTTGCCCACTGCTCTCCTCAGCAGTGTATTTCAGTAGATCTGCCTGTTCTGTTCCCCACTCTGTCGCTGGTGAATCCTCTCACCCACCCCCCACATCCCTGGCCTGCACCCCAGTTCTTATATGTATAAATAAGTAAAAATAAGTCTTTAAAAAAAGGAAGTTCGGGCCTCCCCAGTGGCACAGCGGTTAAGCGCTGCGCTGTGGCGCTGTTGGCAGCGGCGACACGAGTTCGACACCCGGCCAGGGAGAATCCCACATGGTGCGGCAGACCTCTCCTGCCTCGCCCGCTGCTCCCCTCAGCAGTGTATTTCTGATCTGCGTGTTCTGCTCCCCACTCTGTCTCTGCTGAACCCTCTCGCCGCCCCACGCCTCTGGCCTGTACCCCAGCTTGTATGTATAAATAAAAAATAAATAAATAAATAAAAAAAGGAAGTTCTTGGAAGCTATCTAGCCAGTCTGCATATTACCTCACGAACACCTCTTGCCCCAGTGTGCCTAGGATGGGAGCCGGTGTAGGTGAAATACCTGTGAGCGAGTGTCCCCCTCTGTGCCCAGCAACACGTGAGTGTCTTATTTAGATGACACACTGTTACAGTGTGACATGCTCAGATTACAGCAAGGTGAGAGAGTAGCCAGTGAACAACTGTTGGCCCCAGAAGGTATAATTAGGAACCAGCCTGGCTCCAGAGCTTAATTACTGGGCTGAAATGCCATTGCCTTCTGTGCTGTGGCAGCTCTACCTTTCTGCATGTAAATGTGAGGGAAGATTTTTTAAATTGTATTGTTTTATATTGAGGAATGGTGTATGGCTTAAAGGTATAGGTTCACACCTCTTCAGATATATGTCACCACACCTGCCGCCAAAGCACCCAGAATGTACCACCATAACCCTCTGGGCCTTCCCCCCACTTTGTGCTCTGTCGCCCTCTCCTATTACTCTCTAGTAGCCTCATTCAGCAGTCAGATTTCTGGGGTTTCCTTTGGTTTAGTTTGCCTGTTCCTTTGTTTTGTTCTTTATATTCCACATATGAGTGAGATCATCTGGTATTTGTCTTTCTCCTAACTTATTTTGCATAAGATGCAAAAGCATAAGATGTGTGGGGGATTTTGACTCGCATCACAAGAACCAAATTAAGGACCACATTGAATTTAATTGATAGTTATTTTTGTATATGTCATTTAGAAGAAGTAAATGAAAGAGCAGAATTTTTCAGTCCCTATAAAGATAAAAATTAAGTTTTACTAGCTAACAGTACAACAGACAATGGACTTTTAAAACAAATCGTCCCTATTTCTCAATCTGTGAATTTACTTAAATGTCAGTGCTTTAAGGCATTACAAGAAATGCTCAAAAATTTTTTTGTTTTAATTTAGAGACTTGAAAATAAAACAAGAAGCACTAAAATTTAATGTAGAATTCCTTATGCCAATCAAAATGTGTTTTTCTTGACTACAACTACCAAAAACTTAAGAAGCAGAACAAATCAATCTGTGAAATAAAAGTGGCCTCCCCGGTGGCGCAGCGGTTGGGCGCTGCGCTGTGGAGCAGTCGGCAGCGGCGACGCGAGTTCGACCCCCGGCCGGGGAGAATCCCACATGGCGCGGCAGACCTCTCCTGCCTTGCCCGCTGCTCCCCTCAGCAGTGTATCTCTGATCTGCCTGTTCTGCTCCCCGCTCTGTCTCTGGTGAACCCTCTCACCGCCCCACAGCTCTGGCTTGTACCCCAGCTTGTATGTATAAATAAAAAATAAATCTTAAAAAAAAAAAAATCTGTGAAATAAAAGAAACACATGTTTTTCAAAGGTAGAGGAGGAAATTGTGCATAAAAACCATTATAAATTCTTTCAGGCATGTAAAAAGTATAGATTATAGTACAATGAACACCTGTGTATCTACCACCCAACTTAAGAAATAAAACATAAAAAATACAGTTGAAGTCCACTGGGTCACATTTCCCCATTGAAATTTCTTGCTTTCCTACAGAAATAGTTACTTTCCTAACTTTAATATTATTTCCATGCATTTAAAATACATTTAATATGTGCTTGTAGGGCCTCCCTGGTGGCGCAGTGGTTGAGTGCTGCGCTGTGGAGCTGTCGGCAGTGCAAGATGCGAGTGCGATGCCCAGCTGGGGAGAATCCCACATGGTGCGGCAGAGCTCTCCTGCCTCGCCCGCTGCTCCCCTCAGCAGTGTATTTCTGATCTGCCTGTTCTGCTCCCCGCTCTGTCTCTGGTGAACCCTCTCGCCACCCTACGCCTCTGGCCTGTACCCCAGCTTGTATGTATAAAAAAAAAAAAAAA